>NW_004624732.1:40824386-40849151 GCF_000247695.1 Heterocephalus glaber | reverse complement strand
ATTAATTTAAGAAAAAATATATATATAAATTTTGAAATAGTTTATATTTAATATTAAGGAAATTGCATTTACAATATTTTTAGATCTGACTATTTGGAAAATGTGGAACAAATTCATTTACTGAATCAAATAACATTTACTTAGGCTTACACCTTATTCGTCTTTTAAATTATGGTTTTTCAGGAATAACAATAGTTTAATACATTTATTTCAGTAGAACATTTGACTTCTCTCTCTCTTGTAATGATGGTAGGTTTTCCAGTTACCATTAGCCATAACCATGAATATATATATGACATAACACTTTTTCCGTTGCAGATTTTAGAAATTTTGGTTCAAATAAGCATAAACAAAATTTAACATTTAGTAGCACAAAGTACTAAATAAAATAATTAGTACTAACTTTGTCATGGTTAGATTTAGCAGTACAAATTATGTCCTCAAATTCTCTCTTTTCTTATTTGATTTGGGCTTTTCTAGGTAAGAGCTAATAGAAAGGCTCATTTCTGCTTCCTATATTAGTGCATAGCTGTTAAACTGTTACATCCTTATGTACTTGTTCCAACCTCAAATCATTCCTAATCAAATCGAATTGGTTAAATAATCATCATCCTTGAAGCTCTCCCTCAATTCCTGAAATTCATTCAGATTAGTTTTTCCCAAATGAAATGTGTTGAGACTTGGAAAGGGAAGCCTCCTAAATGATTCTTGGCTTTATATCAGAGTTCCAACAGAGAAACATAGCCAGTAGGATGGATAAATACACATTGAGTTCTTATATATTGATGCTAGTGGAGAGGGGGGCTGGCTACTAGGTTGAAATGTGAGGTGCAGGGAGGAAGAAAGGCTACAGCTGTGGGGCACAGTTTGATGCTGTATTCTACAAAGAGAATTCATTTCTTCTTGGGGAACCCACAATCCAGATCTTAAACTCTTTCCACTGATTTAACCAGGCTCATAAAGACCTTGAAAATAATCTTTATTTAAAAGTTGGATGAGTATAGATGTTAATTACATATATGAAATATCTTTAAAGGAAGCATATGCATAACTGAAGACTATACTTTGGTAATTTGATGTGTGAAGCTGAGTGTCACAGGCTCTAATCTTAGGGAAAAAAAAGATACGAAAATTGAACATCAACAATATGCTCTTGCTAAGAAGGATTCTAATATAAATGTGATTCAAGTATTCTTTTTTAATTTAATTAGCCTACATACAATGAACTACAAAAAATTGTACAAGGTTACAGTTATTCAGTAACCTATGGTTTACAATTTTTATAACACTAACAAAAGCTTGTTAAAGAGTGCAGCTATCGATTAATCTGCAAATCTATCTTTCTCAACTATTATTGAGTATTCATAACTTTTAAAGCACATTTATTTTCAAAGGTCTTGCTTCCTATTCTTTCTAGAGGTATACTCCAAACATCTTAGAATTTCTTGCAGTATTTCCAGAAATTAACACCCTGTTTTCTGGGGAAAGATAATAATTACAGATGGAAGGATGGGCAAGTTAAGATCGCTTTTTTTAATGTTTTGCCATTATTAATAATGTTACAGTGACTAAAATGGTGCATGTGTCTCTTTTTTTAATTGTGAAGATACATCTTCTAGGTAAATTTCTGGAACAGGGATTGCCAGTTCAAAGGGAAAATCCATATTTAACCTTTGTAGGTCCTGTCAAAATTCCTACCACAGTGATTATGGGACTTAATAAGTTCACTAAGCTCTGCAGTTGATTGTTGTATACAATACAACTTAGAAATCACAGTTTTAGAGCATTAGTCCTCCCCTTGCCAGAAAAACATTCCTGTTGGGGCATATATTTGTTGATATATATCTCTATCTTTATATTTATAATACATTAGTACAGCCTGCACAGTTGAGTGTTAACAGAATCCCCTGAAGTTTATCCTGGTCAAGAAACCTTGGCCTGGATGTATCTGACAGTTATCAAACTACATGGTTTCCATCTGAATAACCAGTATTGTCTTCCTTTACAAGCTTCATTTGGCTCTGGATAGTCTTATCCACATTTTACCTCACCTCAATAGTACATTACTGCATAAAACTAAATCAAGAAGTTTAGATTAAGCCATTATGAGTTACTGCATCTTAGAATTTTTGCCTAACTTTAAAAAATATATCTGCCTTTCACAGGTAGAACAGTTAACACCGAACAACAACAACAACGACAATAACAGACTCTTTGTTCAGTGGTCCACAACTTCATGGATACTTACTTTAGATGCTTCTGAAACTGACATCTGTCCTAGGTCAGAAAAATGCCTTTAGAACCCAGCAAGAATTCCTGAAGTGTGGAAATTAGGTTATACATCTCTACATGTCTCAAATAGCAACTTTTGAATTCTAATATATTACATCAAATATTTTACTGTTCCACATGAATGAAGTATTTGTTCCACATGAATGAAGTATTTTTAGCATGAGCTTTTTTGCTCATGCTAACTAACCCTTGAAGGATTTGAGTGCTGAACATTGCCTTTGGTCATGGAAAGTAATATGTTCAAACTGTAAAATTTATTCTTGGTTGTAAATTGGATAACACCTTGAGATTTTATGAGATAGATTGATTCTTTGATGTCAAAAGAAATCTAAAGATGCAATATATTAACCAAATATACATTAAGATCTAGGGATGCATTCAGTGGTTAAGGCACTAGCATACTTTGATTTAACAAAAATATGAAGGTGCAGTATGTTAACAGAATATACTTTGAGATACAGAGATGAATTCAGTGGTCAGGGCACTAGTATATGTAAGGTCCTAGGTTCAATTCCCAGCACCACAACAGAAGTACATTTTATGAAAATTCTTATCCTAAAATGCTTCTCCATTTAATTAATTCATTATCAACTTTCATCCATTCAGACCCCCAAAATATTTCTTTTTTTTTGGTATTGGGGATCAAACTCAGGACCTTATCCTTGCCAAGCAGGCAACAGAACCACTGAGTTAATCCCTGGCCCACCCAAAATATTTCTTTAATCTTTCTTCCTTTTTTCATTTTTACTTCCTATATTAATGCATAACTATTAAGCTAGAATCTTCCTATATAGTTGTCCAACATTTCCAGTTCATTCTTCTCACAGGGGACAGTATTATATTCTAAAACTCAAGTTGATTATACAAATGTTCTATTGTAAAGTAAACAAACAAACAAAACTTTTGCCAGATACCAGAAATGGATAATCTAAATCTCTTAGGAATATACTCAAATGCTGTTATCATCTGAGATCTGCAGAGAAGTTGAAATAAATTTTGAGGAAATTCCATTAAAAATAAAATTTAAGCAGGTACCAGAACACCAAAATCAAAGCCTGAAGTAATTTGCTGATTCTTGAAAGCTCTTTCACAATAAGCAAAGAGGACAATGTAAATACACTGAGAAAGCAATAGTTTATTTCTTATTAACGATTTGGTTCAGAAGTAAAATTCCAGTGACTCATGCTTGGTAAAGTAGAAAACTTATTTTTCTATGTTAGAATGGTCTTATTCATTTAAAGTCTCAGCCTTAGATCTTATTACTCCAATATGAGAAGGTCAGTCCAGAGCTCAGCAAAAGTCCAGTGAATATGTATGAATACAGGCTTCTGTTCTCCTGGAGGTTAATAATCTACTTACACATTTTAAACATATCATTACATGTATATGTTTATCTACCATATGCAAGTAAAATATAGGGTGGTGTTATTAAAAAACATGTCAAATACCAAAAGTTGGCCAAATTAATATTGGAAAAACAGGAAAAATCTTTCACAAGGATTGACACTAGTTGAAAATGAAAAGTCATAGTTGGAATAGCATGACAGCATTACTTTTCAACATGGGCACAGGATATATGAAGGAAAGAAAGGAAGAAGATGTTTGGATTATTTAAGAAATTTAAAGAGGGCTGAAATATTAGAAATATAGAGAGATAACATTAGAAGACTAGGAATTAGAAATGGGGAAGGGTATCACTACATAAAGGTGGTAAGGAAGGTAGATATCATGTTCACCGCTGTTGGCAATGTTAAGGAAATGAGGTTTTATTCTAATTGTTAGCAGCTCTAGGAAGGTTTTCTCATATTTATTTATTTGTTTGTTTGTTCATTTGTTTATTTATTTATTTATTTCTATAATGATTGAAACAAGGTCTCCCTGTGTAGTTCTGGCTGACACTGAACTGAATATGTATCCCAGGTTGGCCTTGAACTTGTGGTGATCCTCCTGTCTCAGCCTCCCTAGTGCTGGGATTACAGGCATGTGCCACCACACCCAGCCTCCCAAGTTTTTATTTTAATGAGAAGTTTTTGGCTACTATGAGAAGAGTGATTTTAGAAATATATTTGTTAGCTTTCTAGTAGTGTAACAAAGTTCCTGATTTAGTAATGATATAAGGAGGAAAAGTTTGTTTTGGCTCATTGTTTCAGAAGTTTTCAATCAATGGTTAGCTGACTTTTGGTCCTGCTTGAGGTGCATATCATAATGATCACCTCATAGTGATTAGAAATCAAAGATAGGAAGAGAGACTTGAGTACCCTAATCCCTTTGAGAGCATTCCAGTGGTCTCATTTCTTTCCCTGTATCCTATCTCTCACAATTCCACGATCTCTACATAGTGCCCATGTTCTAAAATCAAGCATTTAACACATAAATCTTTGAAGGACATTTATTCAAACCATAGCAATGCAGAAATCTCTGTGCAGTAGATAATGGTGATGTGGGTTAGGAAAAGGAAACGGGAGATACAGAATATGAATATATACATATATATGCATAAATGTGATTGAGATACAGTGTATATGCTTGAGATATACATTTAAGATATATTTTGAGGGCTGGGGATTTAGCTCAGTGGTTTTGCCGCCTGTTGCACAAGTGCAAGGACCCGAGTTCAACACCCGGTACAAAAAATAAAAAGACATATTTTGAGATATAATTGTTAAACATGTGTGTTTGATATCTATCTCTATCTATATCTGTATATTTGAATTATTCTTTGAAGATATAATTGGCAGGACTTAGTAATGAATTGGACACGAAAGATAAAATAGAAGATATGAAAGAGAATAATTTCCAGAATGAACCATTGGTTAGAAGAAGTCAGTGTTTGCAAGAATGAAGAAAAATTAAGGAACAAATTTGGAAATAAGGAGAAAGAAGTTAGAACTAGATATTTTAAATTTGAGGCAGCTACAAGAATCTAAACACAAATATCAATGAAGCAATTTTATACACAAGTTAGAAATTTAGAAGGCAGGCTGGACTATTAGAGATGCTTTATGTCATTGTGAGGGAGAACAATTTCTTTGATGGAGGTATACTTTCTGGTGACAGCACATAGTGTACTATTGCTCACCACTGGAATTTGTGGTAGACGTGTACTGGAAATAAAAGGCTGTAAACACAGAAGAGATCAAGGAAACAAAGGACTAAATTTTGGATTGGTTATTCTGTAGATGTCAGGGTACTGATGTCCATGAATTGGAAGGGTCAACAAGACAGAAATCTAGGTGCTGAAATTTAATAATAAAGTATGAGAATCTGATGGTTCTAGATCATCAATAAAGAATGGTTGCTGTCAATGATACACTGAAGTTTTCAGACTCAAAAAAAAGGCCAGTTTTACAATATAAATGCAATATTCTGAATTACTATAGAAGACACTAATTTTACATCCCATCCTTTACATTCATGATATGAACCCTCATTTGCAATGACTGCTGGGAATGTGTGACTTCAGTAGATGCAAATTTTTAGTAAAGGCAAGGAGTTTGAAGACATACTCAGAATATAGTCTAAGGATATTTGGGAATTTGTGACTATGGAGTGGGAGTTTCAGAAAACAAAATAATAGGCAGCACCACATTTTGATGAGGGTTTTTCCAACTGTGTAAATGCTGAGAAAATTATTCCTCAAACTATTTTAGACAAAAGTAGTTTATAAGATATCAGTTATACCTTAAGATTAAGGGGTATGTGGTAGTGAAAATGTTAGAACAACATATTTTTACCTTTTAGGCATTAGATTTAAGAATTGCAGTAAGTATAGCCATAGGTTATGGGACTGAGGAAAGAAAAATAAATTGATTCTTTCCATATATAATGGAGAAGTGTAGTAAGAAGAAGGAGGAGGAGGAGGAGGAGGAGGAGAAGAGGAAGCAGAAGCAGTAATCCTATATGAATTGAGCTGTACCAGCTTTCTTTTCTAATAGGGATTCGGGCAATGACCATTCAAGAAAAGGAGATGAGTAATTATCCCTCTCCTCTCCCTGTGTGTATCAAATGGTGTTACACATTGATGAAATATCTGTGACATAAATAAAAAGAAAAAAAATAGGTAAACTTTCTGTATCTTCAAATCGCACCCATTCTTTTACAATGGAATACTTATTACTTGTTTAATTAACTCCTGGCTTTCAGATTATGGAAAATAGAAGAGAAATTGAAAAAAAGCCTAAAAGGTTAATTAGTCCCTATAAATATACAGGGTGAGTTAGAGGCAGTGCTATTAGAGTGAAGTGGAAATCAAGAAAGGCTACATTTAAATTTGCAGGAGAGTTTCATCAGCCTGTACAGGGGAATGACATTTGGGAATCTGCAGTTTGAGCAATTGATTGAATTTAAGGGTGTCTCTGTTACTTTCTTGTCACTGAGACACAATATACAACACCTTCCTCTTAAAGGTGGAGAGGTTTATTTTGGCTCATGATTACAGTCCCTGCTTTGCTGGCCACAAGGAAGAAACATCAAGATGGTTTCTACTTTAATTTCTTCTGTGACCCATTGATTTTTCAGAAGGGTGTTATTTAATTTCCATGTGTTTATGAAGTTCTTGTGGTTTCTTTGGCCATTGATTTCCAATTTCATTGCTCTAAAGTCTGATAGTATGCATGAGATAATTTCAATTCATTTGCATTTACTTAAGCATATTTTATGAGCAGTCTAATTTGGAGAATGTACCATGTACAGCTGAGAAGAATGTGTATTCTAATGTTGTGGGGTGGAACACTGTATATATCTACTAGGTCCGTTTGTTCAAAAGTTTGTTTCAGTTCTAATATTTAATTGTTAATTTTTTGTCTAGTTGGTCTATCTGTGACAGTGGAGTATTTAGGTCCCCATTACAATTGTATTAGTGCTTATATGATTTTTCATGTCTATTAATGTTTATTTTGTATATTTGGGTGCACTACTATTTGGTGCATATATATTTATGATTGCTATCTCTTTCTCTTGGAAAGGCCTGGTTGGAGAAAAGCTGCTCACATCTTGATGTCTAGGAAGCAGAGAGCAGAGCCAGGGAAGGAGACAGATCCATCCAGTTCATGCCCCTAATGACTTACCCTTCTGGCAGGCCCCATTTCCCAACAGAACATTTAACTCATTCAGTATAGGACCACCATAAACAAATATGAGCATATGAGCTTTGGAGGACATTTTAGATCTAAAGCTTAACAAAAGAGATGAAAAAATTTAATTTTCTAAAAATTGCCATTCTTTATTAATATTCTCCTTTTTTGTGTTTTCATGGGGAACTGCAAAACAGATGTCAGATGATTTATTTTCACGTTAAAATAGTATTTCATTGTAAGTGATCTGTAGGAAAGACTCATTATCCTTTTAAGTTTGAAAATGCATTTTAGAATTGCCAAAATGGAGTTTTATGAAGGTTACATGTAAATCTTATACAATGATCCCTAATTTAGATTTAACATTCAATATGTTTCCTAAAGTAGTATGTTTTATTTGTCAAAATCTTTATAATAAGATTATTCTGAATCTTAAAATATAACATTAAATCATATAGTGCTATGGCCTTGGCATTTTGACATCTATGTACAGAAATCAGTTGAAGCTAGTTAAAATGAATAGAGATTTCCCAAAAGAAAATTGATGCTATCCTGTGTTTCTAGACCTAATGACAGGAAGCAAAGATGGATTTCAAGAATTCCTTATTCATGGATAATATGATTTCTTCTTCTCTCCATTTCGTGGCTCTGCACTTCTGCACAGAGACTGTAGTATTCCACTTGTCATCCTCCCTCTGCTCTGCCTATTTAACTTACTCATTGCAGTACACCTGCCTCTTAGGTGAGCTCCACACCTTTGAATTTGGATTACTGCCAGAAAAGTCCTTGGTGACTCTGCAAAGCCTAGGAATCAAATTTACATGTATCACATGTTCATCCTTGGTTAAATTATCTGTGAAGAAGGAACAGAGGAATGATATTCAACTATTTCACATAGGACCACCACTCTCGGTAACACTAATTTAATGGAGCAAATTGAGATACTAAAGATGTTGAATGGAGGTCAGCCACATTTCTAAACATAGCTAATACATAAACACTTCCAGAGTAATCCACAGTATGAATATTTCCTGACTATAGAGTAGCCAGGTGAGAGTGGCAGTCCCTCTGTCCTTTTTAATTTCTGTGTGTCTTGTGTAAACAGAAAACCAACATCATGACAGATATTTCAGATAAAAAACATCAAACATATCAAAATTAATAAATAACCATCTTGAATAATCTTTACTAAACCGAGAAAATATTTTAATTGTTTATCATTCTCAGCCTTAACTAGCAAGAGCTAATAGAATTTGAATTTAAACCTCTTATGGGAAAGACTCATTACCCTTTCAAATTTGAAATTACATTTTAAAATTGCCATGCTAAATATTTAATATTCTTGCTCTAATTGCAAATATACTTTAATTGCTCTATGTAATATGGAAAATGGCTTTCTTGTTCAAATTTGTAGATCCAATGGATGAAAAATATAAATTTTTATTACTGTTGATAATTTTTGGCTAACACTACATTTTTGTAAAGAGTAATAAAAATGAAGTTCTTAGTGTAATCCTTCTTGTGGAAAATATGTGTCATTTTCGTGAAATAGAAAGAAATGTAGTTTTCAACATTAATACATGATTAATAAAGATGGATTTTTTAGTTTGTATTTAGAAATATATATTTTTACATCTGGTTTGATATGCTACCACTGTTTTGTGATTTTGTGCCACGTTCCCTCCCTGTTTGCATCTTTTTATATAAAACATACTTAAAGTATCTTATAATGTGACCTAAGTTTAAAACCTTCATATGTAGCCTCATTTTTAAAAAGTTGAAAATAATGATGTCTTATCATTTTAAAAAACATTTGAAAATTTATGTGCCATCCTTAAATTATAAGACCCAAGGACACAAATCCAGGGCTAAATATGCAATTAAAGAACATGAGTAAGACTGATGTATTTAAATTTACTTTTGTCCTTTTAGGTTAGCATGTAGAAGTATCATTTAAAATGGATATTACTGGCAAAAGTTATTCTTATTTTTATCAGCTAAAATATATATATTTTAAGATGTCAGAATGTATAATCCTTGCTTTATTTCAAAGAAGAGGGATGATTGGAGCCATAACTCTGTTAACATAGTGCTCTCTCACTGTCTACAAATTTTCACGTTGTGACTCTTGATTTATGTCAGGCAAGTTTACCAACAATATTCAAAGTTTCTGGGTATCTTCTGCTTATAAAACTTATAAAACAAGACTTCTCCTGCAATCAACAAAGATGTCAGATTAAAGTCAGATATGTGATAAATTAACGAACCCCAAGTAATAAAATCATGTTTCCTAGAAAAGCTAAGGTATAAGAATAATGAACTGGATCAATAATTGGAAATTTGAAGGATATCTTACTTTCCTTTATGAGTTAATAGTAATGCATGTTAGAAATGAAGACAATAGTTGGAATATTGTTTAATTTATAATTTGTGTTAGCCACAACTGAATTGAATGAAATTCAAAATTAAACGTGGAAGCCAAGTGTGATGGTGCATTAAATAAGTTCAAGCTCAGCCTGAGAAATTTAATAACTTAGGAAGAACCTGTCTCAAGATAAAATAAACAAGTAAAGTTAAAAAAAAAAAACTTCAGGATGCAAATCAGTACAAACTCAGTTCAATCCCCAGTACCAAAAAGAAGGGGGGAGGGGTAATCTCACCTTTATTGTCTCCCTTTGCTGCATAATAAAACCTTAATGATACCGTAGATTAAAACAGCCACAGAAGAAATACCAATATTACAATCCTGAGATACTGAGAAAATGGAGCATGGGACCGAATTGGAAATGGTCTCCAGCAACCAGAATGGTTAGTGTAGGCAAAAAGGTATGTACCGAGCCATGCAGTACTAAAGGATGCATAGGACACTTGGGTTCTGGTGAGCAATTGTGCTATAAAAAAGACTGAGTGTATTAAGAGAGATGTTAAGATTGTTAAGAGACGTTAAAAAAGTTAAATATTCAGAAATTACTGAATAAGATGGAATAAATGAGATCTCATAGGATCATCTCCACCTCCATTTTATACAACTTCAGGAGTGAAGTGTAAATCTCCTCAGTTTTTCTGTGCCCTAGAGGCAGTAACAATAGAGGGTAAAATGATTGTATCTCAGGTTAAAACCCATACCATGATCTCAATAAAAAAATATAGGCAAATGCCAAATTGAGATATTCTTGAAAACAGCCCATATCTGCCTTTACAAATGTTAATGTCCAGAACAAATAAATTCTGAAAACTGTTCCCAATGAAAGGATTCTCAAGAGAAAAAATTAGGTAATGCTGGATTGCATTTTGAATGACAACAATAAAATTCCTACAAAGAACATTATTTATCAATAATGAACATTTGAATGAGGAAAAATATATATATATATTATTGATTATGATAAATGCACTGTGATTATGCAAGAGAATGTCCTTGTTCTTGTCTGTAGGACACTCATGCTGAAATATTTCATTGTAAGGGTCAGGATGTCTGTAACTTACTCTGAAATAATTTAGAGAATGCATGAAATAGCTGGTACGACAAAATATAAAGAACAGGTGAATTGCAATAAAGAATATAGATATTTATTCTAATAGCCTTACAACATTTCTGTAACTTTGACATGCTTTCAGAGTAATGAGTCCAAAAAAGTTACAACATTCCCATTACCTATGGCTCTGACAATGGCTAACTGTGTGGACTTTGGACCTGATTTATCAGTAAGACAGAAATAATCTACTCTATCTCAGGGAAATTATGAGGTTAATGAGATAATGAGGTTCATGGAGCATTATTTATTTTCTCTAAGATTTGAACATATATCCTATAGGTAAGAAAAAAGATTTTTCAAACCAGTGACACTTTACCTTATTTGGGTTTTCCAATTACAATTTGGTTATGCTTCTGTTAAAGAGGAAATTTTAAAGCAACATTAAACACAACTGAAAACAAGCAAATGAGGAACTTGTACTGAATCATATGTTCTTAGGTACTTACTGTAATGTTGTGGCCATGGTGCTACATGTATTATGCTGAGAACATTTCCATTTCTTACATTTCAATTAAAATTGAACAGAGCACACCATAGGATTCTGAACACTGGGCAGGTTAAAGTTAGTATAAAGAATAATATTAAGTCTCTTCCTATTGCCAGGTATTCTGTGTTGTGCTGGGAGCACAGTGATGAATTCTTTACTCTTTCTTGTTTTCTTGTAGCTCAGAGCCACAAGTCTTTCTGTTCTTCTTTTTCTTTGGTGGTGGTTGTTATTTTGCTTTGTTTTTACCTTGTGCTTACCTTAAAGCAGGTAACATATTGATAAATTATGTACATCTATACCTTTTTCATTCTTGACTACAATTCATTCAAACAGAATTATTGCAAGCAGTTGTATTATGATCTGGAATACATATGTGAGTCTCTTGCATAGTTCCTATAATAGTAGTTCAACATCACAGGAAAACTTTCAGGAAGAAAAATGTATATTTACTGTTCTTCATTATTATCCAGTTCACTCCTCCTCAAAACCTAAATTCCTCAATGAGAAGTACTAAAAGTTACACTTATTTCAATAAATATCAAATTCAGTGACATCTCCTTAAGTTCATTTTTCTTACTTTGTGAATTGATTGACCCAGTCACCAATATAATCCTTCATCCTGAAACTTTTTCTCTCAGACCTCTGTGAATGTCTGTTTTATCTCTAACCTCTCATCTCCTCTAACCTCTCATCTCCTTTGATCCTATTTTTCTAATAGCATGCCTGCCGGTTTTTGTCCTGGTAATCTTCTCTTTGTTTCTTTTGGGATCACAACCAATAAAGTCATCTCAAGATGACTTCAGAGAAGTTTTTATCTCCAGACTTATCTTTCCTCTTTTAAAATATTTTTTGTATGGCCCTTTGAACTGAGCTAAATTTCAACCTTATTTTTATTTTATATTTTGAGTTTTATATTTGTTGAGTTTTTAATTTGCCCGGGCTGGGCTGGAACTTGAGATCTTCCTTCCTCAGCCTCCCAGAGTCCTGGGATTACAGAAATGCACCACCATGTTGGGTCATCGTTTTCTTTAAACACCACATAGGTATTTGGAATTGCCTGCTTCATATCGCTGCCTATACATAATCTGTATATACTACACAATGCATAGTATGACAAAATCTCCAAATCTCCATGCCTAAGTGTCTAAATATTTACACTCCAGCTCCTCCTAGCCTTTGTGAATCAGACTGATAGAAATGGGAAATGTAATAAAAGAAGCATTATATCATGGAATGAGAAAGAGAGCTCCACGTGAGAAGAGCAGCAGGCACTGCTCTGCCATAAGGAAAAGAGAAATATTCCTTACAGAAACTTCATTTGGAAAAGCTATGAGCAAACTGCTTTACAAGTGATCATACTGGAGGAGTGGAATGGAAACAGGAAGCAGAGGGAGGGCTTGAGGGAGAGAGAGAGGAACCACAAAGCAGTGTTTCAAGCATTTAGCACAACAATAAAGCAACACATAAGGTGGCTTTTTAATTACTATTTAGTAAGAAAGAAAGTTCCTCACCTGAATGGACTGTCACATTTAATTTATTATGATAAACTGATTTTTCAATAACATTTTGTGAAATACATAACCATAATCAAATTGGCTTGCACTATCACATAAAAGTATGGATGTTTAAAATGAGTCAAAGTGTCCTATAGCAGCAAGAGATAAATTAAAATTAAAGTCTAAATAATGCTTTTAACTTGAAAGGTACTCCCTACTGTTAGATAATGTACGAATGTTGAGAAAAGTAACTAAAAACTAATTCTTCAAGTTTGTAAAATCTAATATTCTATACTCTAGATAATCTTAATATTGCTCTGTCATTGTAAATTGAGTTATTCTTGGGATTGTATTTAAGTCAAGGCAAGATGGTCTTCTATTTACAAATGTAATTTAGTCTCCTAAGTGGTAATCTTGTTAAATATTGTCAGGTTAATTGAAATTGATTTGTGTTTACTAAACATAGTGAATACTAATCAAATATTAAACACTAAAGTGTTTGAAATACATTTAAACCTTTGTCAGGCGTTGTTAATGCTGCATGGAAATTTTTTTGTCCCAGAGGTCAGCTTTGCTCTTCATTCTTTGCTTCAAAACATATTGAGAGAAAGTGAGGAAAATGACTTTCCTTTCCTTTAGAAATTTTGTGATTTGGTAATACGTGCAGTAGGTTTGCAGAAAGGTATTATTTATGTTTCATTTCCAATGCTACAAACAGCACATTTGCCTTTCCATCTGCTTAATTCCATTCCAGGTTTGCTATTCTGTACTACTCATAGCATCACTGAGCTCTGCATAATAACTTTTATAGGAGATAAACATTATCGTGCAATTTGAAAACCAGGTTGAAGCTGAAGCCTGATAGCTCACGTGTCCTGGCCTAGTGACTTGGCTCAATTCGGAAACTTACATGGAATGTGGTAGATGCACATCAGCTCTATGAGGCTTAAAGAAACATTTCTCCTAATACAAAAATAAACCCACCATAGCCATTCATTTTGAAGGAATGTTACAGTTGTTGGTTAACCTGCTCCCTTATGCCATGCACTATTCATTAGCAGATTTCTCTGTTTATGAGTGATATTATATGGAAATGGTTATGAGAAGCTAACAGATGTAACTACTGAAATAAACTAGAAGGAAAAGTTCTGTTTTTTACAGATGGCTCCATCGAATATGCTTTTTCTCCCCTCCGCTTTAACATTTAGTTTTCTTTCCACAGAAAACTTTTCTTTACCGACTATGGAAATGTTGCCAAAGTGGAAAGATGTGACATGGATGGGGTGAACAGAACGAGGATAATTGATTCAAAGACAGAGCAGCCAGCTGCACTGGCACTGGACCTAGTCAACAAATTGGTGTACTGGGTAGATCTGTACTTGGACTACATCGGCGTAGTGGACTATCAGGGAAAGAGTAGACATACTATCATTCAAGGCAGACAAGTAAGTATAGTTTTGTTAAAAGAATTCAGCCAAGATAACAAAAGGGATGGCTTCGTGTTATGAAAAAGACAAAAACTGGAAGATTTCTTAGAAAGTCAAGTTGCGATCAGCTATAAAAATGATAGTGCATCACCTATATGGTAGAGGTTTTGTTTACAGCGATACTGTGATGTTCATTATGTCTCTTACACCTTCTCCCCTCTGTTGTAAATGAGCAAGCAAAAACAACAAACTACCAAAAAAAAATGCTGTACTAGCAAGAAACAAACTATTGGAATGGGACAGATATTATGACCTGCTCACAAAAACTAATTTAAGTAGTGTATTCATAAGGAACTGAGCTATCATCCATCCCATGTGGCTCTGAAGACATTGTGCTAAAAAAAGCAAATACCTGCTCAAAAATGTGCTTCTTATTTTAATATGTTGGGTTAAGTTTTACCTTCAGATTTATTCACGTGCTTCCTAAAATGAGAATTTTGTAAAAATTTCAAAGATCAGAATTCTTCCCACTTGTGCTAAGTTTTTCCCTCACCAAATCACAAAATTTTGTACATGACACTCAGTCAACACAAGAGTTCTATAAGTGGAAATAAACCTTACTCACTAGTGCACATTTTCAAATTCATTTGGATCTCACTGCACGAATTTCATGTGAAATTCTTCATCTGTGGATCTGAAATATATGAATCTTCCTGGTTTCTTTTGCAGTGCAAGATAGATACATCTGTAATTTTCCTTTAAAATTGCTTTTGCTTTCTAATCAACTTCTTTTAAAAGGAAATATTTTACTTTCTTCACATAAATACAAATGCACTAATGTGAGTTGCTAAAAAAGTAAACTGTGTGATGTTAAAAGTGGGATTGGTTATTTCGCTTACCCCTTCAACTGTCCTAATGTATTTTGTTTCATTGCTAGGCCTTGCTTGTGATCTTTAAGAGGGCCTAATTTCTAATATGATTATGGTGCACCTTCTTTTTGTTCATTTGCCATTAAAAATTAAATCTTAAACCAAGGAAAGGAATTTAAATTATTTTCCACATGATTAACATTATTAATCCTTTCTTCTTTGTTCTTAGTACATGTTTGCAGCACATAATAATTATATTTATCGAGGTGGGGATTGCATATTTATATAACACTTCTTCATTCTTTTTTGCCCCTTTCCCACTCAGGTCTCCCTGCTCCCTCCAACTCTTGTTCCCTTTCCCATTTGCAAAAGCGCTATTTCCATTTTTTTCAATTCCTTTTGTTAAGCCCTCTGCCCTTGGCTCCCTTTCCCTCCCTCTGTCTTTTTTATCCTTCTCATATTAAATAGATCTCCCTATTTCCTATTATCTACCTTTAATTTAGTCTTTATTTATATTTTGGGTTTCTCATGTAAAAGAAACCATGTGATAGTAATCTTTTATGTTTATTTCACTTAACATTCTGGTTGCAAGATGCATCCATTTACTTACAAAGTCCTCACGTTTATCCTTCTTTATGGCAGGGTAGTACTCTACAATTTCTTGAAAAACTATAAAAATAAAAATTCTATTTGATCCCTATGACTATTTTTAAAAGTTTTTTAAGCATCTAAAGTCATTAATCATCCTTTTTTCCCACTTCTTTTGCCTGTGTTTTGCTAGTTTCCTCAACATATGCTAAGTTTACCACTAAGTGTGGATATCTTTTTTGGAGTATATGGGCTGTAAGCAGAATGGATTATCTACTGCTCAATTCTCTCACCTCTGCTGAGGGTAGTTAACACACCAGCCATTAATGTGCTTATTTTATGAGAAATAAAATGACCAGTCGCCTCCTTTATAGCTACGCCTTTTCTCTTAGAAACGGAAATGATAGGGCCCGGGGTGGGTGCACTATAAGCACAGACTCCATGGACAATGGCCCCACAATGTGAGCAAAGCATGCGTTAGCTTAATAACAGAGGAAAGAGTTCAGCCTTCCAAATTTTACATTAGACCACTGGCATATTTTGTGAATATGATGTCAACAATGAGGAAAATTATATTTGTAAACATGCATGCTCCTCCTCCACCACATACATGTACATATTACTATGGAGTGACATATAATAGAAAAAGATTATTTGAGCTTTATGATGGAATGATTTTTCTTGTTAAGTCCTGCCTTTCATTTCTAGAGTAGATACGAAGAAATAAGATATTATCAAAAACATACAGGCCAATCTTCAGTCACTATCTCATATGAAAAGACCAGGAATAGAAGTACATCCCAGAAAGATAGCATATTAATTGCTTTTGCTTAAAGTATAGAGTTGGCTAGATTTCTTGATTTATATTGAACATTTGATAATTTTTTTCTACAATCAAACCATGCATACTTCCTCACATTCCCTTCACTACAAATCTGCAAAGTGTACAATTTCTAAAACCTCAGTATAGTGCAAACACTTCTCATCAAAATTTTCACAGGCTATCAATTAACAACTCCATGATACCCAGAACTGGGAGAGTTTTAAATTAACTATAAGAATACCAACAGGCAAGGTACAGAGAATGTGCCTTTTTATTGTTCTTCCTTCCACTCTTCTGGAAGCTTTCTGTGGCTTTAAGAGGTCTGTTCCTCCACACGATCACTAAGACCTTTGCCAAAAAAGAAAGTCTGATCTCTAACTTAATTATATAGACAGCACTAAACATCACAATTCTCAAAGCAAATAATTCCATTTGCCATAATGAATAAGCTTTAAAAATAACATAATCCCTGAGTAAAATTATGACATGTTGTTTATATGTATTGCAAATATATGATATCTTTATTTTCTATGTTTGAATAAATATTAGTGCAAATATAATTTGTGATGAAAAATAGAATTCTGGACTTATACAATTTATCAGAGAGACTTTCTAATTAGTCTTTTCACGTGCACAGCCATGGTTCTGCAGTGTCAACATGTCCATGAGTGTATGAACAAATCTCCCATAAAAATATCTCAAATTATATATAACAGGGCCTTGGCATCTTATTGACTCTGCTTGAAAGTTTGGTTTCCATTAGTCTTTGAAAAATAACTACTAGGTACATTTTCTTAATAAAACATGCATAAAATTCGCTCCTGTCCAATGGGAACTCTATCCATTAAAGCTTAGTGTCTTCTTCTGTACACACGCAAATTCAACTAGTGAAATATGGAATTCTTTGAAAGGAGATAAATGAAAATTTTCTTGTGATTCTACTTCTCTGGGCATTTTCTACACTGGTAAATAGCATTTAATTTTTCTTCCAAGTAGTAGACAGCATAAGTAAAAATCATAGTTATATTTGACCCTCTTTACAGGTCAGACATCTTTATGGTATAACTGTGTTTGAAGACTATTTATATGCAACCAGTTCTGATAACTTCAATATTATAAGAATAAATAGATTTAATGCCACTGATGTTTATTCATTAATTAAAATGGAAAAAGCTCGAGGAATCCGAATATTTCAAAAAAGAACTCAGCCAACAGGTGAGTTATAGAACTTCTTTATAACCTTCATAACAGTAGATTGAATGGGGATGTAGTCCTTGTGCCTTCATGTGGTTTTAAAGTGGGTGAGTCATAAATTCTGTTTTGACCCAAAAATGTGCATGTCTGCTCGATAAAATGGAATAGAGTTCCTCCACGAGTCTAAATGACAAATTGTTCAGTTCCTATTGAATCATTTCTACAACATAGAATGGAAATGATGGCTAGATTTAGACCCAAGAAGGAGCTTTCAATTGTGATGTATGTAGACAAGATGCCAAATGCTAACATTTCTTTTTTTTATTTTTGGTATCATTTTGAGAGACAAATTTCAAATAAGATGACTTCCTTGCAATATTTTTTTAGAATTTATTGTGGTCATTGAGCTCTTTAGATTTAACATCCCAATTGTTTTCTTAACACATACTTATTAAAATTTATTTTTAATGATAAAGCTGCAATTTTTTTCAATGTTTCTCAAAAACATAAACCAGTTTTTCAATGGTAGAATAAGAATGTTGTTCCAGGGCCGGGGATTTAGCTCAGTGGTGCCACTGCCTGCATTGCAAGCACAAGGTCCCGAGTTCATTCCCCAGTACCAAAAAAAAAAAAAAAAAAAAAGAATGTTGTTCAATAATCCATTTAGGCTCATTCATACATAGAATAATATGGTATAAGAAACCACCGAATTTTCATCACCTTTATATACCTATGTTTCCAATGAAAATTAACCTAGAATTATCTAAATATTAACATATATTCAATGGAGAATTATATTATCACAACTATGTCACAACTAATTCAATTTTGAAGTTTCTGCATAACCTTATAAAAGTTTGATATGACGATTTCTTCATTTATTAATTATTCACAGACCATCTACTATGTTCCAGGAACTATTCTGTATATCCTGGGAATACAGCAGGAAATAAAACCAAATAAAATATTTTTGTCTTTACAAATTTGCATCTTAGAGAAGAAGATATATTTAAAAAGAAACTAGGAGATTTATATATTACATTACATGTCAATAAGTGCTATAGAGGAAGTAGATGAAAAGATAAGGAATTTCAGGAATTGGGAGATAATGCAGTTTTATATTGAATAATCAGAGGAAGCCTCATTGGAAAGATGGCATGGAGTAAAGGACTTGACAAATAGTGGCATGGAAGTATCTGGAGCCAGAGTGTTAATAGGTAGAAGGTTAAGCAAGCACAGAGGCTATGAGACAAGCATGGGTAGATCATCAAAAGAGCAGCAAGGTGGCCTATGTGAATGAGTAGCAAATGAATAAGGGAAAGAGAAATACAATTTAAGAAGTGGAAGACTGTAACAAGTAGAGCCCTATAGACTATTGCTTAAAAAAAAATCATTGCTTATACATTTGAGACAGGAATCCTTGGCATTAGACAGAGGAATCTCATGATCTGGCTGACATTTTTAATGAATCATTATAGCTACTTCCCTGACCATAGGCTATGAAGGAAGAAGGTTGGAAGACTGGAGTGTGGTGGGTTGTACCTAGTGAAAATACTGAGACACAGGTAAATTCAGAAAATAGATAAAGGTGGAACCAATAGGATTTTCTGATAAATTGGAGGCAGGGTATAAATAAAAAGAAATCAAGGCAGTGGTTTGGCTAGAACAATTGGCATTGAGTTATTTTTGAGATTGGGGAAACTGAGTATAATAATATGGATCAAATTTGTGGCAAAAACAAGTTCCATGGGTTACTTCAGTGTCTATTGTAAATGTTCAATGTTCAGTGGGTTATTTCCATGTCTATTGTAAATACAAGTGGTAATATCCAAGAGCCACTTGAATATAGAAGACTGTATTCAAGTTCAGAGGGGAAGTCCGGGCTGGGAGATACCCATTTGGGAGTCATTGGCATATCATGTAAAGTCATCACAAAGCATGTGAACACCAAGGAAGGAAGATATATATATGGAAAAGAGCTTCAAAGAATGGACTCTAGAATAATTCAACAATAAGATAAGGCAAATAGGTGAAACCAGAAATGGAGGTGAGGAAAAGCTTGTTAAATCCAACTGAGCTTTGGAGTTAGCATCATGAAACCTACTGGTATCCAATAAGGGTAGTTTTGACTGTGAGGTGCCTATCTGAGAAGAAAGGGTCTGAGAAGGACATGAAAGAAACAATTATAAAAATAATCATAGATAACTTTAAGAAGTACCTCTGTAAGATGAGGCAGAAGAAATGAGGAACTAGTTTGAAGTGTGGGAATTTGGGTTAAAGGATTTTTATTCTTTTCAAGATGGAAAAATAATAACAGATTTGTGAGTCAATGGCCATGATCCAGTGAGGAAAGCAAAAGTGATGATAAAAGTCAGAGTGGAGCACTATTGATTATATGAGAGATGTGATCTAGCATAAGTGAGGTTTGAAAAATAAAAGCAACACTCTTGTCAAGGAAAAATACTTAAAGATATTTTACTTATGTTTTTCATTTAAACTGAGGAATAAAAATTGAATAGGGACTATTTGTAAAAGCATAACAGTTTTATTATTATAAGAAAATTCTCATGCTATTCATCATAATTTCCCATAAATATTGCTATAAAAGAAATACAGTAATAATACATAAATTCTTACTGAAATTATTCTTACCATTTCTTTTTCCTTTGGCCCATCTTTGTTTTTCATCTCCTCCTCATATGATACTTCTGAAATTTTTTTGCTTTATTAATGCTTAAAAACTTATGAATATTTTTCTACTTCTCAGTTTCCTCATGTAAACTTAAGTGTTCACATTTTCACAATTTCACATATTCATGCACTCATGCACACACATGCACACTAACATTTCATTTTGTAGTAAGGTTCTCAAAGATAATAAAGAATTCAAAATTTTAAAAAAATATTCTTCCTCAGCCTTTCTTAACATAGAACTGACAATGACTAGATCATATTTCATCAAATTTAGGTACTTATATGATGGAGTGTTGAAAATCAAATCCTTTCTTTGCTTAACTACCTAAACTGGGATTATTTTTATGTAATTTTGTTTTTAAATATTTTTTAAGAATTGGCATTTAGAAATGTATAAGAAATGTGTACGAAAAATTGTATTACTTTTTTGCTTATATGTGAGAAGCTTAAATTAATATAAATACATTTTTATTCCTCAGAATTATATTTTTAAAAGCTAACCTTGGGAGGATTTTGGCAAATACCTACTTCCTCTTCTACAGAATTTAAACTTTTTTTCTATTTGATTATGGTACTAAGTAGTTGGGTATATGGAATTTTGCTATATGATTCACTGTTCTTACACTGTAAAAATTTTGACATACTGATGCACATAATTATCTTGTCTTTGGAGAATTTCAAGTGTGCTATTTTTTATTTGTTGTAGTCAGAAGCCATGCATGTGAAGTGGATCCATATGGAATGCCAGGGGGCTGTTCACACATCTGTCTGCTCAGTGGCAGTTACAAAACGCGGACCTGTCGCTGCAGGACTGGCTTCAACTTGGGGAGTGATGGCAGGTCATGCAAAAGTATGTTGTTAAAAATCAAACATTTTGCCGGCAGCTACCTCTCCCAAATAAAATTTTTAGCATTAATTAGCCTCATCAACAACAACATTAACATGAAACTTAGCTTAAGTTTGCCTGCAAACTATGGATTTTTTCCTCAAAATGAGTACTTGTTTTTGTTTTGTGATTATGGGAATGAGAAACTGATCAGGCTATAGTGTCACTAAACTTATTGGCCTTAGGGAAGATTTTAGGAAGTTTTTCTTTAATTTTTAAATAGTGACTTTAATCAATAAACCATATTCATTTGTTGAGCACTGAATATTTGTTCTTTCCTCCCAAGAACAAAGATGCTAATTGTAGCTATAGGAATGCTGTTTAGTCCAACAGAAAATCCACATATAGAAAAGCTTCACTGCATTCAGTATCACTGGGAAATGAAATTTATTTTATAATTTAGTTTTCCAGGTAAATAAAGCAATGTTAAATATCATTCCCCTCACCAAATTTATCAAAAAGTTTTCTAATGTATGTATATATTAGATATATATTACTTTGTTTTGGAAATATACCCACATAAATTAAGTATTCTTTATTCAAATAAGCTGATAAAAATTTTAAATGACCTTCATAACTTAATATTTTCACAAAAATTAAGATCTTTACTTGCAATCTTCATAATCAAATGTAGTAGAATTGTACTCTAACCCTAAGTGGAGACTACTGATCTTAAACATCCTCCAAATACCATTTATCTAAGTTATCTAAGTTATCCTTGCTTTTTACAGTATCCTGTTAGAGTCTACCTTCCCCATAGAAACAACTTTTTTATTTTTGTCAGGGCTTCTCTGGTCATTCTTTTGCCATTTATTCCACTTTCTTATCATGTCCTTCCTGACAACTGTGAATTAAGACCAGTAAATGTGATTTAAAATGGATTTTAAGTACAGCTATTTAGAACTAATTGTAGTATAAACATTTTAAGTCAAGATCTCAAAAAACTCAACTGTGATAAAATGTATGCATTTTGGTACTTTCTTGACATTTTAAAATTTGTATTTCTGATTTTGTATTAAATGCTGAAAATATGAATCTCTCAGGACTTGTGTTCCCTAGGCCTTCTAGATAATTGAGGCTACTAAAGCCTCAAAATAAGAGAAGCCAAGTGTCCATTGCATGTGTGTACCATTTTTAAGGGAATCTGCTTGGCTCTTGGGACATGGTATATCATGCAAAAGTGCATTTACATCTGTATACACATATATATGTGCTCTATTGCATATATGTGCGTTTAGAAAAATATAACTTCAGAGTTGCATGTGATTGACTCATCCTTAATGAAGTGTGCCATTAGGCTACATCTGTAGAAAACAAACAGTTCTAGCTATTTTAAACATATTGATATAATACAAAGAAGTGCTTATAAAATCATTGAAAACCCTGGAACAGCAGCTTCTAGATATGGTCCTTCCTAAACCACATCAGAGTACCTGGCTGATAACTAGAACAGCTGCACATCAGTCACAAATGGGAATGGTAACTTCAAAACCACACCACATTAGCTGAGATCCAAGCAGTAGAAAGCCTGCACTACAACAGTTAGCTCCAAAATTACGTCACATCCCCATAGTCTCCTATTGCGGGTTAGAGGGCATAGCTCTGTGCCTCTTGACAGTCACAAATGTGAATGCAAAGGAAGAAGACTGGAGTGAAAAAGCAGATGCATACTAGATGCATACTAGAGAAACTGCAAAAATAAGACTTGTCTCACTTCCATTTTCTAAACTGGAACAAATACATTTGACTTTAGGTACTTAAAGCAAATTCAGAACCCTGGCTTAGGAGTTGGTGAAAAGTAGTTTTTCAATTTTGTATAATACAAGAAGTAAGATAAATTAAAGCGAATTTTTAAGAATGTCTAAAAATATGGATAGAAGAAAAATGAAAAGAGTTGCCATTCTTATTTAAAATATACATACCTACATATACTAACTTAATGAAATGCCAGATTTTTACCAATTAGCAATGGAACATCGTTTAGAAATAAGAAGCAAAAACAAAGGTTCACAAGAATGGGTATGGCGATGCCATCATTCTTGTACATTGCCAATTGGACTAGAAATTGATGTCACTATTAAAAAAGATATTTTGTTATACAATGAAAACAATAAAGATAATATTGTGTGTCATGTTATTTTTTCCTTTGGATTGAAGAAATTAATCATAAAAGTATTATTAATAAAAGTTCAGAAATAATCTAAATATCCAGTGATAGATAACTAGTAGATTATATTATATTTTCTTACTGGTAAGGATTATTATACTGCCATTAATGCCTCTGAAGATGTTTTAATGCCTTAGTCAAATGTCATTAATTTTTAAAGTGAATATATAAGATTCCCATAAAAAGAAAAGTATATATGCATATAGTATTGGAAAAAATACTATGAAATTGGAACAATTTTCCAAATGAACCAATATTACTAATATAATATATTGTATTAAATGAAATATCTTTGAAATCACATAGACCACCAAGAATCCATGAGGACAGTGAGAAGGATGTTAATATACTTTAATGTGTAATTCCATCTAAGAAAATGTATAAAATGCTAGATGGAAAAAAAATCTGTTTTTTGAAAAACTATATTCTTATCTCAATATTATGGTAAGGATGAAAACAAAAAACAAGTGGAAAATGGCTTAGTAAATCATCTTAAACAGAATCATTGTAAGGCTTTAAATAATAAATTAACATAAGAAATAATTTTGATGCTATGATTGAATAATAAATATAGACAATAAAATTGAAATTTTTAAAAATTCTTTTTGTATAAGTAAATGTGTTTTAGAAAAATAGCTAGAAAAATTAAAATTAAAATAGCCACAGAAAGAAATACTATAGAGCACAGAAAGTGAATGGACTGTGATTACAAGAACCATGAATGAATAATAAGAGTATAATGAAAATAAAATCCATTTTACAAAATTCACACATGCAATTCAAGCATGTAAAATTAAACAATTCAATATTGGGAAATACACCACATGTGTATTAAGAATCTTCTTGAAATATATGATAGACAATATATTCAGGATATTATATCCTGAGACAGATATTATATCTTCATGACAGAAGGTCTTATGTGTTGGGTACATGCTTATCTTCCAATGCCCTGGCAATATTAGCATCTGTGTTGGGATCATGGGATTTGTTTTCTTTTATTCATTATAGATTAAAATATGTTATAAATATCTTTCTATATATTGAGCATCAATAAGACTAATTTTAAGAAAAAAAATAAAAGAAATACATGAAATCCTAATGTAGTTTGGATTGAAGGTATTAGCTTTATTAGTAATTGCTTATTATTTTTATTTCTCAAATTTTCTATAATTGTTTTACTTCATTAGGGATCTCAATTACTGTGTGGTTATCTACATATGGCCATTCTTTG
>NW_004624732.1:40691974-40817275 GCF_000247695.1 Heterocephalus glaber | reverse complement strand
TGGATTGATTTCTCATGTTCATTTACAATTTTAAAGCAATTTTTCTTTTCCTGGTCACTAATTGCAATCTTTTCTTCTATATCTGAAATTCTGTCTTCACATTGGCTCTTTCTGCTGTGTAGACTTGCGATGGAGTTTTTAATCTCCTGGAAATCTGTTTGCATCTGTTTTATGGATTCCATTTGTTTCCTATATTGGGATTCCATCATGTTCCTCAGATCCTCTATTTTTTTATCTGTATCCTCTCTGTATTTATTAATCATGTCTTGCACCATGAGCACAATCTTTGCTGTTATCTGAGTAATTATTTCTGATTTCATTTTTCCTAGATCCTCTTTTGTTGGCAGTTCAGAGACTCCAGGTAGTTGAGTATCAGATTTTTCCATCTTGATTCTCTTTGAGGTTGCTGTAGGTGATCCAGAAGTCTGTTTTTGAGGCTTGTTTACATGTCTTCTCATTTCCACAGGGGGAGGGTGGTGCTTCTGGCACTTTCTCTGCCCTAGGAGCTTGGGATGGCGGCGGGGGAGCTTCCGTCTGGGTGCTGGGACCAGCTCAGCTTCTCTGCCTAGGACTTAATTCATTTTTTGATTAATTTTTCTCTGAGAGGTTTACTAAAAGCTCCCTAAATATGTCAAATCCTATCAGCATTGCTTCTGAAATCTTGCAGGCTAGAAGAATAACTATATGAGTGGGAAAAACAATTGTTTATTTGAAGCACTTATATAGATTTTAATAATTATGGAAGATATCTACACAATGAAAATCATTACTGATTTACGAAAACAAACTTCTCTAAGGATAAGGAACAATGCATAATTTTTCATTGTCTAAAGTTTTTGCCAAAATTTTTGTGAAATTTATATTCATTTCTTTCAGTTCGTTTGTTGATTTATGTATGTCTAGACAATAAATGTTAAGTGAATATCTTCTCTTGGCTACATCCTCCACTCAGTGACAGGAATGCTGTAAAGAGAACCAAGATTCCTAGGCAGTGTAGAGCCAGTCAGAAACAGATAATAAACAAGTGAACACACAAATAAACAAGCAAATAATAAGCGATATGAAAGTATAAAGTAGGATAGTATGGTAGAAAGTAAAAGGAGTTTCAACAGGAGGCAAAATTTATAAAATGGTCAGACAATTTAAATTAGCTGATTTTGCCAGATACAACTGCTCTAAGAGAATAAAAATATATTCTTTATAAGACCAAATTAGCCTTTATATCTTGGGTAATTTTTGTCCAGGATTCATTTTTCATCTCAGGAAGAATTATAGTTTTCACCAAAAGGAAAAAATAATATACAAAGTTTACTATTCAATTTAGTATTTCATGCATCCATTACACCACTATTTATTTTTAAACTCTAAAAATTAATTATATTTGTGTATGTATACCTATGTCCAAACAAAAGACATGTTAAAATAATGTTTTATATCATTGTATATCTCTAAAGTATTTTAAAAAGACGACATATTTTCCTGTGTTTGAAACTGACTAATGCTAGCAGCCATAATAGAAAAACTATAGTTTCAATGAATCTTATAATTCTACTAAGGGTTTAAGGTCACCATTTTATATAAAACATAGATTACTTTAATAAAGTTTTTCCAAAATAGATATATAGAAGTAACATGGGTGGAGAAGCCTAAAAATTTTACCACTGCTTTCTATGAATATTAGTGAAAAGAAGTTGGGTTCTTTTACCTCAAGTTGTGCAACGATTTAAACAAAGCAAACAGTAGGTTTGTACAACTCTATTTCTTCCCAAATGTGACCTTCACATTTTCAAATAAACTACATGCTCAATAACACAAACATTTACTTTTACTATAAATAACAAATTCTGCAAAACATTCTCTCTGCCTGTATTTTCTTAATTTTAGATTACATCACCTTTTTCTGTGATGATAAAATCAATTACAGTAATAATAGCTAACCTTTCACGACTACTTACTGGATATTATCATTGTTCCATTTCTGTGCAATGCCCCATTTAATCCACTCAACAACTCCCTGAGGCCGGTATCATTATTTACTCCACTGTATAAATTGGAGCTTGCATCTCAGGAAGATGAAGTACTTTATCAAAGTCACATATCCAGTAAGGGATACAACTTGTTAAGAGCTGAAAGCTCTGAAATGTTATTATGTTTGCATTCTGAAAAGTTACACTGCTACACTTTTGTGGGTGCCAGTAGAAGACATGAAACTTTTGAGACAAAAGATTGTTATCACTGAGATCAACAGCGGGTAGCCTGACAGCAGTAATTTTGCTGCTGAGTCCTGTACTGAACTCAACATCGGACAACACAAAGGTGTCATCTCACATGTAGTGGTGATAGAAATGTGGAGGTTAAACAACTCCTTCTTTTCTAACTTGTAAGCATGCTTACTCACTGTTCCAGAGAGAGTTACTCTCTCTAGCTTCTAAGACCAAAGCAAATCTGCCCTTTTGTTCAGAGACAGACATAATCTTTATAATCCCAGACTATTTACCTATGTTTGAAAATACAGTATGGAACAATGGCACTTAGTTTCTCTGCTTCAAGGATGGCCAGAAATGTGAACAAATAATAGAAAATTGTCCCTGAACAATGCTGGAATGCAAATCCATTTGGTCAGAAGAAAAACCCACAGAAGATATCCACCTCCTAATCCTTGGAATCTATACTCTTACTTTATATGTATGGCAAAGGGGATTTGCAACATATGACTATATTATGGATCATAAGATCAAGAGATTGTCTTGGATCATCTGGATTGGCTCTAAATATAATCACAGGGATGTTTTAAGAGGGAGGCAAGAACCAAAAATAGGAGTTATGACTATTGATGCAAAAAACTGAAGTGATTCAAGGAAAGAGTCATGAGCCAAGGAATCCATGCATCTTCCAAATATCTAGAAAAGGCAAGAAAATTCATTTTTCCCTCGAGCCCCCAGACAGAACTACCTCTGCTAATATCTTCACATTAGCACAATAAGATTAATTCCACTTCACTAAAACCTGTGTATTATTTTAAACCACCAAGTTTACCACAATCTGTTAGATGGTAGTAAAGTAGGAAACTATCAAAAGCCAGTACTGTTAACCACTGTGCTGTACAAATTCAGGCAATTGTCATTGTGAGTTCTACTTGAGATGGATGTTCTACAGTGAGACATGGAGGAGATGCACATTTCTCCATATCTCCAAGTCTTCCTTTTACTTAGGTATTTATAGGAGCCATTACGTTAAAAAGTAATGAATAATTTTGGGCAAGATCTGAGGTAGGCTCTCTCATATTATGAATAAAAATGTAGTCATAAAAAGCAAGAATTTTCTCCCTTCCATTCGTATTCTCCAAATACTTTATTTAAAGACAGTCTGTTAACATATATTCAAATAATTATTAAATGGTTGCTTATCCAGTACCTGAAGGGTCAAACCCTGTTTTCAACACAATCAGATCTCTGATGTCTCCCGACTGTCCCATAGAATTACAAGCTGGAAGTTCTTCCATTTTTGTGTTAAAAAAAGCGTGGTATTATGTTTAGTCCATTAGTTATTATTTAACAACTCATCATGCCATTACTTAAATTGCACAACAGCAAATGACACTGAACTTACTGTAAAACTGCCTTCTTTTATACCTAGAAATCAACTCTGACCCCTGGATTTCAATGAACTTTACCACTTAACTAGGAATTTTTAGTGCCTATATGCTTCAAATAGTGATAAAGCCTTACAAAGTATTTTAAAACTAAGAACAAATCTTTACATTTTGCTACTAAATTGCAGATTACCATCCATCTTATTTTTCTACTCCTCACTCTGAACTTTCTCAAAAGAAAAGCTTCAGGACACTGAGAAACGTAGACTCTGACCAACCATTAAAGGAAATAATGGGTACATTCCTCAGTCATGGGACATGTCCACCTTACAACTGTTAAGAAGAGTTTTGCAAGTGCTTTTGACTATCGAGAACCTAATAGATATTGTTGTCCCATTGAGTAGCAAGGACATGACTTATATCACACATTGACTCTTTTTTTTTTTTTTTTTTTTGTTACCGGGGATCGAACTTGGGTGCTTGAGCTTGGGCAGCCGGCCGTGAAACCACTAAGATAAATCCCCGGCCCACACATTGGCTCTTATTGACTGTGAATAAGGTGTTATCCAAGAATTTACTTGAGATTTAAATTTTGAAAACAGTGTTTGGTTTCACATTTAGATTGTGAGTACATATTCCTCATAATGTTTATGTTTCTCAAGAAGTATATGTGATATTTGAAAAACAATTTAAACCAATATACTTATGCTCTTTTTTATTTACAAAGTAAACATGCATAGGAGCAGCTGGAAATCTGGGTTCTAAAAGGAGGTTTTGAAAAGATGGAATTGCCTAGGGTAGCCAAAGTGGTTTAATAAACATGGAGAGAAGTGCACATTTTCTCTTGTTCATTTTCATTCAGTGTAAGCTTATGCATATACATAAGATTGATAGACACATAGGATGCACATACATACACATTGCATGTGTGTACAGCACCTCTAAAGAGCTCTAGAAGTTGATAATTAAAAGTTTATTATCTTATAAATATTAAATTACTGGCAAGGTCAAAAAACAGCATGGGAAAAATTTTTGGTGATCCTCAAAACATGGTAGAGTATTGAGAATATCATTTGGGGGTCCTTCATTAATCTAGGACTTCCATTATGAACTTAATAATTCTACAGTTGCTTGGGTTAATTAATACAAATTTATGATTTAAAAACGTTTGCTAAATCAATCTTTGCTAACTTTACTTTGCAGATTCTAAAGTAGGAACCACTGGCTCATATTATAAGATTAGATAATATTCATGATAAATGTTGAGCAAGTTGCCATGAAGCTAGCCATTAGGAGAGGATTTTAGGAAGTACATGTACTCTGTGTTAAAAAAAAATTATCTCATATATATATATATATATATATATAAAGCATAACTATATTTTTGATTTCCATTGAACTTTAAAATTTATATTAGAGTAATCTTTCATATGTTACATCAAAACTTTATAAAATCCCAATCCTTTTGTTCAAAACAAGCCAATAAGCCTGTCGATCACTTGAAGTCAAAGGCATAGTTTCAGTTGTATTGAGATTTATTGCACTGCATTTATTCACTTCACTATCCCTACCAGCTCTCTGATATGCATTCTTTTCAGCATCCATGGAGGAAATGAAAGTGGTAGCAAATGGTCAGGTAGTAGTAATAGTTTTATCTAGATCAGTCCTATTGTAAAACAGGCCTCTTTATGAGCATTGGACATTTGTAAAATTGAAAGTCCTGAGTTGTGTGTGTGTTATACATATTCACATAAGATTTTTGGAAATTTTCTGCTAAATTTATTTCATTTTATTTCCACTGATCAGGGTCTATGAAACTGCTTGTGACTTTGTATCTCTGAATATCTACCCTCTTATTTTTTTAATCCCTTTATGCAAATGAATGGTCAAATTGTATTAGACCAAAGACACATACAGGCCAGAATTCTCTCCTATGTGGTCTATATTTGGTCCAAAAAATAATTTGCAAACTTTTTGCCCTCATAAACTCTGTAAGTATAAATCAGACAACCCTAACCTCCCATGAGAATTTGCTTTATATTTTTCAGACAAGGCCTAGGAGTGAAATATACTGAGTTCTGAATTTCACTATTTGGAAAACACAGCTATACAGAACTCAATTTAAAATTACTGAGTTTGAATGAAAAGCATCACTCAAACTTTTATAATTTAGAGGTTCAGGTAAATGCTTATATTCCTGAGGGAAGAAAATTTTTCTTCCATCCTTTTTTTTCTGTTTAATATTGTGGATAATTTGGTCAACAATTAATTGGCTATGTTTGCATTTTGTTCTTCTTATGCTTACCACTGGTGAACCAGAGCTTTCAGATTCCTCTAATAGTGGATAAATCCCACCTTATGCTTACGTGTTCTCTCAGAGACATTTTTGCTCATTCGCCTGCTTTCAATAGTTCTTTCATGGCTACCTATTACAGTTTATTTCTAAAATGCCCCCCCAAAATCTCATGTGTTCAGAGGTAGGGCATTTGGAGGGTGATTGGATCAGAGTAGTTTTACACTCCTGAATAGATTAATTTGTGTAACTCAGTAGCCTTTGGACCTGGTTCTCAGTGATTGAGAAAACTTTGGAGAGAAGCTTTACAATGCTTTAAACAGAACTAGATGGGCAATTCTGCTTGGAGCTCACATCAGGACACTTATAGGGAGGAAAATTGTCAAGGTCAGGCTCATGAAGCTTTGGATGAGAGCAAGGATTGCTTTCAATAATGGATGAGAGCCCATGCATGTTGTACTCTGGCAAAAAAAAACCCAACAACTTGTTTTCATTTAAGATTAAAATTAAAATTAAGCATGGCAGAATAATTAATCTGGTAGACGAAATTTCAAGTCAGCTCAGCGCTCATTTAGTAAGATGGATACTGTAGGTTGCTTTTAGCCAGATCTACATTGACAATCAGAAGCAAAAACCAAAGCTGACTGAATTGAAAATTTTAATTTTGGCCTGAAAAGATTTATAAAATTTAGTTCAAGGAGAGTATGATTGTTACAAACATCAGTGCCATTCAAAAGAAGCCAAATATTTTGCACCAAAACAATAGGAAAGATCCCTTGAGGGCATCTCAGGAATTGGCCTGATCCAACCTTCACAGGCTACAGGATATAAAAAGGTAAATTCCTCTGGTTTGAGAAGAGAGCTGTAGGGCACCTACTCCTTCAAGGACCCCCTAGAGAAGTGTTTTCTTGAATTATGCTATTCGAAGACTCAGGGGTCACTGCAGCCATTTTTCAGGGGGAAGCTCCTGCTGCTCAAAGTGGTGCAGACCTTGGCAGCATCCCTGTAGTGCTGGCTTTTCAGGTGTGCAGAATGGAAGAACTGTAGGGTCAGGAGCCCCTGAGAGTGATGCATAAACACGGAGAGTGAAGCTGAAGTTGCAGAAAAGACTACATCGAGTTGGGGGTGCTAGGAACATTGAAAGTCTGCTGAGGGGGGAAAAAAAAGACAGTAAACAGAGCCAGTCCCATAGAAGGTTCTAGTGGACTGCAACCAGCAAGGTCATAAAGGCAGACTACCAAAGACATTAATAGCTCACACCTCACCACAGACTGCCCTGGGCACTGGATGTGCAGCTATTGGATTTAATTTATGCCTTGCTGGGTTTTGGTCAAGCTTTGGTTCAATTTCTGTCTATTCTGCTATTCCTCTCTTTTTGATGAGAGTATCCTGTGTTATTACACATTGGAAATAACTTTCTTTTTGATTTGTATAGTGGTACACAGATGAGAGTTTGCATTGAATCCCAGAGGAGATATTGGACTTAGACTTTTCATCAATGCTGGAATTGTTCAAATTCTGGCAACTCTTAGAGATGGACTAAATGTATTTTTCATAAACAGAGCAACATGAGCCTTTAGGAGGTCAGGAACAGGCAGAATGTGATGTTTTAAATCTAAAATGCCCCCCCCATCTCATATGTTCAGAGGTGGGGTTTTTGGAAAGTTATTGTTTCCTGGGGGGTTTATACTTATTAGTAGTTTAAATCATTGATGAGTTCATAGCTGAATGTGCTGTTAAAAGGTGGGACCTAGACAGAAGAGAAGGATTTCTGGGTGTGTGATCTGAGAGGATGCATTCATGTCCTTGATTCCTCCCTTCTACTTCTGATTCCCTGCTGTCAGAGTGGAGCACTTTCTTCAGCCAAGCCTTGCCTCCAGGCCATTTCTTCCTTGGAGCCAGCCGACTGGGGATAAAAACCTCTGAAACTATGAGCCAAAATATACTTGTTGCCCTTTAATTTGCAGATGTCAGGGATTTTGTCTCAGTGATGGGTGATAAACTGGCAATTAAAGGATCCTTCTCTATGCTCTTGTCTTTCCCTTATGGGTAAACTGTGACCTCTTATTAATAGCAAGACATGTTTTAGTGCATGAGGAATATTCCATTCTTTGTTATACACCTAACTTTGATTCCTGTTTCTGTTTTTCAATGGGATGTTCTCCTCACAAGGCAGCTAAACCTTGCTGTATAACTGTGGGATTTCACAGGCAGAAAATAATCTTGCATTCTCCTCACAAGATAGCAAACATCTAACTTTTCTAACAATCCAAAGTTTGAATCCAGGAAGTTTTTTGTATTTCCACCATGGTTAGACAGTTTTTGTTCCTACTCTTTTTCAGTGCGGAGAGAACTTTTTCTTTAGCAGCAATAGTGTTTCCTACCCTTCTCTAAGCTATAGGTCAGTGTTGCTCGTTAGCAGTAACCAGCTTGTGCTGGCATGGGGGAGTTTCCCACCCATCCTTTGGGAAAGCCTGGGTTTAGCTCTGCCCTCCTGAGGGGAATCTTACCTGTGCAAATTCCTTATCTCTCCGTTGGGAGAGCAAAGGTTTTCTTCTTCATCTCTAGTAACAGACGATTCTGCTCCTATAACTCCTTCATAGACAGTTGTCCTTTGTCTTGCTTCTGGGAGTTAAAAGCTCTTCTTGTCCTTCCCCAGTGGTTTAAGTGTTTTCTTCCATCAGAGAGGAGTCTGGGGATAGATGTAGTTTCATGCCTATGAGACACTCAGTGCTCCTGGAGTTCCTGTTCTGGCTTCAACCTTTCTGTGTGAATTCATTGAAAGGAATCTTTTGTGTCAGTGAGTCACTGGACCTCTAAATTCTCACATCAAACCACATTCATTTTTAAAACTCCTTTACCATTTTAACTTTTTAAAAAAATCTGCTTTTATGGTAGTTGACTTTCCTTGCTAATCTCTGCCAATGGAACAGCATTTCATGGTTCTCATTTTTCCTGGTCAAGGCCTGTCACCCTCTGCATTTCATGTCATCTGCTTCTCTTAGAATCTCAGCTTTTGGTTGTTCTCAGGAAGAGTCATATTCTTATAGATTATTTGGCGCCTTTTTTGTTTATGTGTTTCAATATTCTTTGTTGCTTTCTGTGGCTTAATTGAAAGTGAATTCTGAGTGTTTTTAATTCTGTAAAGAAATTTGAAGAGAAATATTAAAATTTTCCTACTTTACCTTACCATTTGAATCAAATAAAAAGTAGCTAAATACTTCTGTGCATACATATGAATCCTTTGTGATGTTTTTAAACAGCCACAGTTTATACTTAAGGCCTTTTCACTAATTTAAAATGATTTGTGTTATCTTCTTTCAACAAGCTGATTTATACTATCTTTAATCCAAAAATAAAATAAAATGAACAATGGGTGTTTTTGTTTTACAAATAAAAGAAAGATTTCTGTTATATTATTTTTAAAAACTTGTGAAATTTAAAGAGATGATTCAAGATAATATAATTAAGGGTTTCCCCCAAATATGATACTTATGTATTATTAATTTCCATTCTGTCCTTACAAGAACATTATTTAATTGACAGATACCAACCAGCCAGATAGTAGGTAAACTGTGCATCTGAAAGTAAACACCGTTTTTATCAAGGAGCTTGCATTCTAGTTGAATGTACCTGTCAGACAACAAATAAGTCAAAGGACTGACTATAAGAATAAGCAAATATTCAACTACACATTGCATTCTAAATCTATGAAAATATACTGAAAATGTATTTTAACATAATAAATTGATAGTAACACTGACAAACCAAAATATATACCAGCAGTGATTAGTGTTCCAAGCTTGTTCCAAGCTTGAATGCTGATTGCATCAGACTGACGAGGCACCAGAAAGCATAGCTTGAGACCTCACAGAGATAAATTTGAAATACAAGCTTAAAATTGTATTTCAAGTAGAAGAAAAACGCATGTAAGTGTTTAAAAGAGAAACCTCATAGTCTAATAAAACCTAAAATAGTTGTATTTAAGGAGTTAAGGAAATGTTTAAAACAAATTAATAATTAACTACATTAAAAATATTAGGTCTACTTTAACTCACCCCCCAACAGTAATTGCAGCACACAGAAGCATAGATATAATGGAATTGGGAAAATTACATTTGAGAGAAAAAAATAAGGTTAGAGTTTTAAAACCTACTCCCACCAATCATAGCTTAAAACAAAAATATGAGATTTAGGAACATGTCATTTTACAATATTCTAACGTGAAACTTTTCTAAGCAAGACAAAACCCAGAATCTATGAGAAAAATGTATGTACATATTCCAAAATTAAAATATTTAAAAAAGAATCTTCATGACAAACTATATTGGGAGCAAGTAAAGACATAGAGGGTAAAATAGGAAAACCTACAACATAAAAATAATTACAAAATAATTAAGATAAACAATGTTAGAAAAACATCAAAAGAATTTACTAGCCCAATTCACATTTACAGAAGTCCAGACTTCCTCTACAAGTACCAGAATCAGAAATCAACAGCATACTAATCTTAAAAATGCAAATTAATTCAAAATTATATATTTTACCACATATATCAGATTAAAGTAGATTAATGATAGTATAATGTTACTGAGAACGTAAGAAAATTAAATGTTTTTTAGCATTGGTAGAATATAAGTTATATAAGTTGTTATTTTTATTTTGAAGCATTCTTTTTGGGGTTTTTTTGGTATCAGGGATCAAACTTGGGTCCTTGCGCTTGCACAGCAGGCGGCGAAACCACTGAGCTAAATCCCCGGCCCTTGAAGCATTCTTTATTACTATTTATCAAAGTTAAAATTATACATTCAACCAAAAGTTCCACTATGCATTATTTTATAGAAATATGTATGTTGAACAAACAGAATTATTTGTATTAATAAAACGTTGAAAAAGCATGAATGTCTGCCAAAAGAATGATGTACATATACTATGAATAAAAGCTATGAGTTAAAATGTATGAGGTATAGTTAGTTGTAAAAACTTAAGTGAACACAATTCTAACAAAAGCTAATAAGCTTACAAAGTGAATTAAAATATCTTTTACGAAAGAATCTTATTTATTAAGTATATTAAAATTTTTGAGATTAAAACACTTTAGTAATGACTATTTCTAGAAAAGACCATTGACATGATTTCACTCACATCTATCATCTTAAAATTTATTCAATATAATATGCATCATGAGTAAAAATTACAATGAATGTAATTATTCCAAAGTAATGAAGCTCAGTTATGAGTCAATATAAATACAGGGTTCTTTGTATACAAGTAGTGAAACTATTATCATTTTTTTCACGTTAACTACTTCAATTATGGCTAGTTACTTAAAATATAAATAGCTCTTAGCTTTCATCTTACCTCTTGGTAGGTATTATCTTATTTTATTTTTTCTTCAACACTGTAAGCTCTTTTATGAAGTATTTTTAGAGTTGAATTACTTCATTTTATATTTATACTAGGATTAATAAAGATGTCTTTTGTGAGCTAATTGTGCTACAATCATCTTTAATATCCTCACTAACATTTATTTAGTTTTAGAAATGATCTAGCTATCAAAAAATACCGGGGATTTAGTTCAGTGGTGCTGCCGCCTACCTTGCAAGAGCAAGGTCCTGAGTTCAATCCCTGGTACCAAAAAATAGATAAATAAAATAAGTTCAAGGTAATTTTTTGTAACTTAGGCACACAGTACTTCAGTCTTTTTGCATTGTAGCATTTTCATGTGGATTTATTGAGGATTATAGAGTTCAGATGGAGCAAATGTGAAACAGATTTGTATCATAATTGCACACTTTTTTTTTTTTTTTCTTCCCGGAGATCGAACTCGGTTCCTTGCGCTTGCGCAGCAGGCGGCAAAACCCCTGAGCTAAATGGTCGCTCAGCCCGTAATTGCACACTTTTTAAAATTTAAAGCTAAGATGTTGAATATTTAAAAATTAGGTAGAAATTTAAAACATTAGAAACTATCCAGCTGAGAAAACTAATGCTCTTCAATTTGATAATTTTATAAAATGTTTACAATTTTATTTCCTCACAAGACAGATGTATGATAAATATAGATAAAAATTGATACCAATTTGCCATGAAATTTAGCTTCTTTGAGAAAATTATGATGATTTTGACATATTTCATAGAATCAACACAAAATCATTTTTAAAATAATTATTTCAAATGTAGTGGACAAGATACTTCTTAGCATGTAATAGTAATAGCACTAAGATCCTCGTATATAGCAGATATTTCACCTAAGTTATACTTAATGTTGACGCCAATCCTTGAATTTAGGAGATCCTGTGTTTTAGATCAAGTTAGGGGCCTAGGTTTTCCAGTAGTTAAGGTATATTGTATGACAATTCAGTTGATTACACACTATGAAGGGGTTTCTTTTTGTTCATTTGGTCTCAGGACTCTAGCACCCTATACTGGCTTTTCAAGTCAAGGAATTAATAATTTACCGTGTATTGGGAAAGATCACAAAATAGTTATCAAAATTTGGAAATGGATATTCCCTTGTAAATTATTTAGCAAATTTGAGAAATTAAATAAACAGATGCTAGAGATAAAAATAGCTAAATTAGGGCCAGGGATTTAGCTCAGTGGTTCCGCCGGCTGCCTCGCAAGCGCAAGGACCCGAGTTCAATCCCTGGTACACCCCCCTCCAAAAAAAAATAGCTAAATTGGAATTCATCTCCATAACTTATTAACAGTATAACTTGACAGAATATGTAACTTTTCCAAGCTTTGGTTATATGAAGATTGTATTTTCATTTGCTATGAGGAGTAAGAAATACGAGATTTGTAAAGTATTTAGCATATAGTAGGTATTTTAAAGAAATGGCTGAAAATATATATGTATACATATATATACAATATTAATGATATTCTAAACTGAATAAGCAACTGAACACCATTCCCAATCACTTGTTAATTCTTTCTTCAATATTATAGTTCTGAATTTTTAAAAAATTTTTCGTTTTTTATCTATCCTATGATTGTTGACCTTATCTATGGATTAGAAGCATGAATTATAGTTTTCTATCCTGCCCTCTTATTCTATAGAGACAAAGGGAAATAGTCACATATCCATGTTTTACTAAACGTAGTAAGTTAGAATGTGGCATCAGAAATGAGACAAGTGAGATGCACATATATTATTGAGGGTGGATAAAGACCAGATTAATTTATAGAGAGAATTAGAGAAGAATTGTGTAGTGGACAGAATATTTTCTTGCTCTTCTAGGAATATGACGGATTTAGAAAATGAAAAGTTGCCAAAAAATATGAGTAATAAGAAGAAATAGCACAGTGAAGGGAAATTAAAATATGCTCATGGGAGCAGGGAAATGACCTGACACTGATAACATGTGTTACATCCAGTTGTTTGTAGTTGCCTTATGTGTTACATTTTACATTCACAAGCATCAAATAAAAGGATATTTTATTTTTAAAAACTACAATAAAAAACAGCTAGAAAGTAAGCCACTTGCTGACACCAAAGTCCAAGTTTTCTCCAGTGTAGCATATCGATTAGCTAAAACTAGTATAATTCAGGGATATTTGGATTTTAGGGGACATGAGGAGGCTAAGTACCAAATAATTATAAAAAGTCTATTACTGTTATTAGAGGGAGAGTTGAAATTATTCATGAGTTGATGAGGAGTCACTTATTTGTATCTTCATTCACACAATCAAGATTTATTGAGATCATGTCATATGCATACACAGGGAAAGTGTGAAGTCCCAGGGTTACACCAGTAAACCAGGCAGATGGTATTTTGGAAAGCACATTTTGGAAAGTACCTTGAAATCAAAGATTTCATATGGACTAAAAATGTGTCGGGTAGGAAGTAAAATAATCTTAAACTCTTATATTCAAGATATTTTACTGTTTAACACAATTTACATTTATATTCCAGGCTTATGATATCAGGCTCCCATCTGTTTACATATCATTATCCCAGATAGGTTTATTTTAGACACAGACATAACCTTGAGAACAGCATCATATATTCTTAAGCCTTTTGGCTTCCTCCAAATAAATAAAAAACATAGATGATGCATCTGTCATATTTTCCTTAAATTAAACACTTCTCTACTCATTTTCTCTTTATACTTTAACTTTTATTTATTCCTCCATCATTCCTGTGCCATTGGGAAGCATGATGGTTCTCATCAAAATAGGTATTTTGGCTCTGAGATTTTCAGATATGAAACAAAGTGGACATCATCTAGTGTAGGGTAGCTTGCAATAACTAGTTATCTTGAAGAAATGTACTGTAAAGATATTAACAAATTTAATGTGTGATAATAGTCTGATAACTATATGGAATATTATAATCCACATAGGTTCTCTCCTTGAGTTGATTACAACCTGTCTTTACAAGATAGCAGCGCAGTACCATCCCCAGAATTGGCACTTTTATCTATGATTAAAATAAACTTACACAAATCTTTATTCTAAATCACAGAAGGCATGGTTTTAGTCAAAAAATTGCCTTATAGTTTACTATTAAGGTATTTGTAATGTGCCTTAAGTGAAAGGGCCCCTTTCCAAGATTAAAAGAAAAGATACACAAGGATAGGCATGAAAATATATTATTCTGGGACAAATGCTCTCAAAAGAATCATCATGTGCTGGACAATGATTTAACCTTTCTTTTAAAAATATTTTATATATGTAAAACTTTGGAAAAACTTTATTCACTCTGGTACTGCATACTTTTTAAAATGTGGTCATTTATATTTAATATTCAATTAGTTACAGAAACTTAGTTTCATATTCTTATGTGAATATCACCAAAATAGTATGATTTGGGGATGTTGATCACTCAAAAGCACTTGTCTATCATGTGCAAGGTTCTTGTTTCAATCCCCAGCACTACATACACATGCACACACACATATGTAACTTCATTTGAAAGCAACAAAATTCAGAATTTTTTTTTTTGGTACTGGGGATCGAACTCAGGACCTTGCGCTTGCAAGGCAGGCACCAGAACCACTGAGCTAAATCCCCAGGTCTGACAAAATTCATATTTAGACAAATCAAATTGGACTGAAAATGTCTGGGGAAATATCATTCACTTTCAAGGAAAAAGTCCAGCCTCATTGAGCAAGAGTAATATTGTTTTAAATAGGACACTTAATAATATGTAGATTCATTTTAGGTTGTTACAAAGAGGAGAGGGAGTTACCACTGACTGATAGTAGGCAGAGCCTGGTAGTACTCAAAGGGGTGTAATGCACAGGACAGGCCCCCTCAAAAAAGATCTTTCAGATGTTAAGTTTTAACAGTGCCAAAGTTCGGAAGTCTGTCACAGAATGACAGAGTAAGCAAACTTGCCATTTCTGCAAAAGTACTGGAAGTAGAAAGTAAGACAAAGAGACAAGACCGTTTAGGCCTCACAGAACAGCAGACAGCAAGAGTATTGGCAGAGTTGCACTAGTTCTCTTGCCAAGTCTCATGGAATGACATGATGTGCTTGGGAATGACATGATGTGCTTGGGTGGATGCTGAGTAAGCAGTGGGTTTCGGCCTAGCTCAGGACCCCTGGGCCTAGGTTTCAGCAGTTTCTAACTAGCAGCCTACACTGAAACAAACAGCAAACTCCCTTGTCCCTCTCTCTCTTAGTGAGCTAACAGTTAGTTACACAGTAGTCATGCTGTGGTTGCCTTGACTTCGTTGTCTAAATGACCATTGATATAAGATATACAATATCAAAATACAGGTAAACTTGCACTTTGGCAGACTCAGCAAGATCCAGGGACACTTGAGTTTCACTCGGGAAGCTCTCTCCCAACAGCCACAAATAGGGTCCTGAAAATAAGTGAAGTTATGAAAAAAATTCAAATTTCTATTGTTCATGAGCATTTCATATAATAATCACCTCAAAATTGTTTTATATAATGTTTTTATGTTCCTAAGGAAGGGGAACATTCTGTTAAGTTGTATTTCTGCTGAATAATTTGTGTAATGTCCTTGTGATTTCTCTCCAATATTCTCTTTGTCTTCCGCCGAACACACAGGCCAGGCTCCCACTCGGGTTGTTCCTTGTGTTTGAGAGGCTTTCTGACCAGATGTCCTCATGTCACCCTTCTTTATCTTCTAGACTACTTTGCTGACAGACCCCTCCTCAGTCAGCCCTTTCTGACCAGCCAAATGAAACGATCTACTCACACATATGGCCAGCACCTCCTTTCTTTATTTACTATTTCTCTAAATCTTATTCTGGGTTTATTTTACTTATTTGTTGTCTTACTACAATAATGTAATTTTCCACAGGTCACAGATTTTTTTTTTTCCCCAATGATAAATCATTAGGTTCTAGTGCCCAACATATAGAAGCTATACAATACATATCCATTCATTAAGTGGATAGATAGGTAGTTCATTCAGTTCCCCTTACTTTAAAAATAGTAATTAAATTGGTGACAGGGAGTTAAGAATGGAAAGTGATTCCTTTTTTTTTCTAATATAAGCAATAATAAGAGTGACTGTCATTATTATTTGATAATCAGAGAATTTATTTTAGTGTTTTCTGAAACCGTTCCTGTAATGATCTTTATGCTGATGTTTTAGGAAACTCAAAATCTTACATATATTTTGTGAGTTATTTGAAGTTTTACACTATTTTCTTGAAAGTAATGTGGTTCTTAATACAAAAAAGACATCTCTGCTTTAGTGGAATTTCTTAGTGTCTCTAAATTAATATTTTATTTTCCGCTTTATAGCTCCAAATTGTATTTTCTTTTCTGAGTTACCCTGTCTACCTTCAGTAGTTTTATACTATATACTATTTCAGATAAATTACTCTATATTCACTTCCTTTTATATTTTCACTGTAGAATTATAAGAATTCATTTTTGGCTAAGAAAGTTAGATAATTGTCTGACCACTTCTCAAAAGGGCATTAACAAGGGCTCCACCCTCATCACATAGTTTTCTTTACAAGGCCCTACAATATTCTGTTCAATGACCATTTGACCCCTTTATTCACAGTATGTAACCAAGACTTACATTTCCTTGAGAATTTTCTATCCTGATAATTTTATATGCAGACCCTAAAATATATGTTATAAAACACATTAAAATGAACATCATTTTAAAATTTTCAAAAGCAAACAAATATTTTATACAAAAGCTCTACAAATTTCATCAAAGTACAAATACTTTGAAGTGACTATAAAGCATGTTCAGTGTATGTTATTTTGTAGATTTTATTTTTGGGTTCCAGTCCTGATTTTACTTTGACTTGCTGGAATGTTCAGAGTACATATATGCTAACTCTCAGTACATTCTAATACCTATTTTCAGTTACAAAACTTGGATGTTTTCTCTTTTTTTTAGTTGAATTTGATGTATCTTTTTTATAGGATTTTCACTGCCTTGCTTTCAAAGTCTGGAATTTTCATTTTCTGAAGAAGAATTCCTTCTCTCTCCTCTCTGCTTTTTCACCATTTTTATATCCCCCGTCTGTGTGCATGTCTTTGTCTTGGTCATTCCCAACTCTACTGCAGCTATGTCCTTCAGAAGGAACACTTCTGTCTGATGTGTCCTTTGTTATGTCATCTCTTCAATTTCTATGTCTTGAATTTTGACCTCTTGTGTTTTTTCTGATTTTCTTTAAGAAATTTTTTTCCTGGTACCTTAGTTTTGTTCTTCTTTGTTCTTACCTCTGCCTCACCTAAAGATATGAGAAAGATGAGACCAGGGAAAACCAAAAGTAAAGATAGAGATAAATCAGTCAAGAACCAACAAATAAATCAAAGACCCCATATTGTAATACCATCACAATCAAATTAGTGTTTCAATATGTAAATTATAGGAGAACATTAACATTAATTCCATTGCACCTAACCAGTTTTTCCAACACGTTACCTGACTAATTTATCAAAACCAGAATTAATGTTGACACAATACTATTAAGTAAAAACTATGAATTTAGTTTCATAATTTCTTGGTTTCATGTAGCCTAGACCAGTGCACCTCAGTTTTTCCTTTCTAACAATTAAATTCTCTTTGTCTGTACATCTGTTGAATCTCTACATTATTAACCATTAAATATATTTTTGTTAGATAACAGTTGTCATTATATATTGAGAATCTGATAATGTCTTCAGCCTTGTTCTATTTATTATTTTCTTTTAATATTAATTTGGGCAGACATGGTTTTTATCCATACTTTTATTTGAATAAACTGAGGCTCAAGTTTAAGAATCTTGCCAGTTTAGTCAGCATTTTTTCAGAGATTACCAAAGTAAAGGCGTATAGATAATATGTACAAACTTTCAAAATCTACAGCTTTTTTTTACTAAAATTTGAATAAAACATCCATCATTGCAATAATTTTGCTCTATATTTACCCCCTAACCTTTTTCCACACCTTTCCATTGAAGCACTACTTATTTTAAGTTTCTTTGACTACTGCTCCTGGTTTTTTTCTCTATTCCTAGATATCCAACTGGAATCCAAAGTAGGATGGGCACATTGGAACATTAGTCAAATATCCAGGCCTATTATGTTGACTTGTAAATAAACATGGATCATTTTAAATCACCTTAATTTTCTGAATCTTTATTAAATTTTAGAAGTTGGGCTATAAGGATTCTTTAGCTTCATTTAGCCCTAAAATACTGAATTTATAACGAATTTCCTGTGTACTTTTAGTACTACATTTCCCCTTGATTCATTGCTTCAGTTTTGTATGAACCAATGAAGGTTGTGAGTATATATGTTTTCTTAAATACTTACTGTTAAGGACTTGAGCTCCTTTACCATATTTACTCATAACTCATACATATGTTTTTCTCTACTCTTTTTTCGTTGAATGTTACTGTCGATATAAAACAAGTAAAATTATGTTTTAAGTTCATGAATATGAGAAAGATGGTCACATGAAGTGATGCATTTATTCTTTGCTATGACAATTATAAATGTAATGAGGATTTATTTCCCCTGTCTTTTAAGGTTAACTTGAAATTTAAGGATCAGTATCAGACACTAAACAGGAGGCTACTGCATTTTACATGGTATATTCTATATTGTATCAACTATAGTTACATATATATATGGAAAGAGGGAGGGGAGAGAGAGAGAGAAGAGAGACATGTTTATTTTACAGAATTGGATCATATCTTGTGGAGGCTGATTTATATTAAAAGTTCAATGAAAATTATAAACTGGAATTAAGCAACTTTTTGGATGTTTAAATTACCAAGTTTAAAAACATGAAATATTCAAAAATACAGCTAATAAAAAAGTCATTTTCTATGAAATTAAATTGCTCATGTGACTACTAATAGAGTTACCTCTTGATCTAATATGATATGGATTGAGTGAATTACTGTTAATATTATAGGGTTCAAAGTGTTTTATTTCTATAAATTATAACCTACTTCATATGAGTGAAAGTAATATCAAAAAATATCTGTGATATTTTGTGTTCAAGAAAGTGAAACAATTAGTTCTGTTCTTTCTTGGTAAGTAGGCACAATAAAGTAATAAAATTGTGTTTATGGAAAAGAAATTGTTCCCATCCACAAGAAGGTCTTTTATATTATTCAAAAGTTTTTAGTTAAATACAGTAAGATAAGCTATATAATCATTACATATCTCTAGGACCTTTCCTAAGTTGAAAGCTACTTGACCCTCTATTATATGCTTTTCAGTGTTTCAAGACTATAGTTTTCACCCTTTTAATACCTCACAAAGGAATTAAGTATCCACACATAAAGCCTTGGGGAGAATACCCAAACAATATCAAAACCATAGCAGAGGCCTCATTGTGGTTTATTCTGAAGTAGCTCTTCAAGTATGCTTATACAGTAAAGAGTTTTGGAATATAGTCTTTCTCCAGTGCAAACACTAGCCCTTTTTGCTGCCTATAATTCTAAATCTGGGCTTCCTACATTCAGGATTCTTCTCCTAGAATGTAACATACAAGCTGTGAAGGCATTAATATTTACCTTTCCCTGTTGCTCCCAGGGGCTTTGGAGTAAAGACAACTGACACCATTTTGCTGATGATTGATATTTGTGCTTTGAGTCAGAAAGTTCTTTGTATGCTACATACAAAATTTGTGTGTTTAATTGGCATCCATGAAATAAAAACAGATAAGCTTGTTAGATTGAAAGCAGGGTAAAGTCTCAGTTCTTTATTCTTCTTGATGCCTTTCATTTTAATTCTTACTTTGGATTACTTTATTGGTAACTATGATGTATAATGTGCCACTTTCTTTACTCTTTCTGTTCTCATTGTATCAAAGATAAAATATTTGAACACCAGACAGCAAAGATCTGTATTCACCTGCCCCTTGAAAATGACAGTATTGTTTTTGATAATAGAAGGAAATCATCACATTTTAATATGGTTTGGTTTATCTAGAAAATAAGACCATCTTGTGCATTTTATGTATGTCTTTGAATCCAGCAGCAGGATAGATTTTCCTGATTGAGAGATACTTACATGTTCACCATTCCTGACCTAATTACAGAGGAGAGGACTGAAGTGAAAATGAGGATGAGACAGTCACCCAAAGCTGGCCATTAGGGACAGATAATAAGAAAACTTTAGTTGGTAGTTAAGATTCCTCAAACCCCATGAGCTGCCAAGTTCTGCAGCAAACTTTACTGTCATAGTTTTAATTAAATCAGCATCATTCATGACAGTTACATGAGCGGTGGTGCCTGAGCCATATTGAATGCACAGAAGAGAGTGTGCACTAATTGAACTGAAAGAAGAGGAGATAGAGTTTTCCAAGTGCAGACCTGAGGCTGGATAAAGCAGGACAGGGACGTGTAGACATGCAGGAATGTCCACATGCACGCTGCAAATCTAGCTATTTAAGGCATGTTACTATACATTTTACTCCTGTAAACACTTTTATTCCATTTCAGAAAGATAATGTCCTTGCTAAGGATAGAATACATGGATAAAGTAGAAAAGTTTAGATACTGTATTTCTGTAATGGCATCCAGTTATTCTGAAATTACTACAGCAATACTCACAAAAAAAAAACTACAGAAATTTTAAGTCTGATTAAAATTAATGTACTAATTTTAAATATTCATGTAGTACATGAAAAGTCTGCTTTTGATCTGAAGTTTATGGTAAATCTCCAATTTCTTTACTTTCCATGAAAAATACAGGTATAATATTTTTGTTGCTAATGTTTTGGAGATTCTGGGTTCAAAACTAGAGTTTTACACATGCTAGTAAGTACTCTATAATTGAGTTATAACTCTGTCCCCAAAATATAATCTTAATCTTAAAAAAATTTTTTAAAAATCATTATTGACTGGGATTATTTCCTAAGAGGTACAAACATTGCAAAGAATTGCCTATTCATAAGAAAATGAGTATTTTTGAAATCTAGGGGATATTTTAAACAGATTATAAAAAATCAATTAGGCTCTTTGTTTACTATTATTTTTGTAATAATTGTAATAATATAGTAATCAATATGGATTTCCTAATGTAGACTACTTGAAGTTTAGTCAAATTTTACAAATTAATCTACTCTTATGAAATTTTCTTTATCAAGCATTGTCTTATGTTCTTGAATAGCGTTCTTCAGCTAGTAACTAGAATCTCTGTGGCCACTTATACTTGTTTGGTGTTTGAATTCCACAATTCATCCTATATCCCTGATTCAGGAAATTTTTTGTTCCTAAATATTTTATTAGGCAATCTCAGACAGAACAAAACCCAGACCCTTTTAAATAAAATATAAAATGTACATAAGACTAATAGTCTCTATATATCTTAGTATTCTAAATCAAAAATTCATTGAAAGCAGAGGCCAAATAACGTAGAAGCAGAGTGATTTCCTTATCAATGTATATTTGTTTAGTCAGGGATTTTTTTAGTAAGAAAAAATTCCATACTGGATTAAATATAGATCAAAAGATCTCCAATTTGCATTAGATTGTTTTGTCATTTTTTAAAAATTTTAAACTTTGTATTCAACTCGATTATCCTGTAACGAAAAACAAAGAAAACACACACTAAAAGATACCAGGAGTAGAACACTCTAGGTTATTTCATTAGTATCTTAATGGACTAGACAACTGACTAAAGGGAGGATATAAAAATAATGATACTCTTAGTAATAGCAAAAATATTTACATAAAATTTATTATATTCTAATAATTATTTCATAAAGATCACATATATTTATCTACTTAATCCTCAAAAAACCTATGAGTCTCTGTAGATGGATAGATAGATAGAAAGATAGATAAAGAGTAAAATTAGAAGATACCTAAATGGGAGGTAGAGAGAAGTTCAAATAATTCCCCGAATTACCTATTCCATTGTTTCAAAAATATTTTAAAACTCATGCTAATTTGTTTCATTTATACTACAGGATTCTCATAGCTCACTGAAAAAGAAAGTATTATGCTATTGTCTGTGTCTTCTTTGTAAGAGAATACTTTTATTTGTCTGTCTTATATTCTGAATGACTACTTTGAAAATAATGATGCATGGTACGTGCACTATTGTTATTCTCTTATCATTTTGTTTTATTTTTTCATAAGACAAAAAGTGTGAGTTGCACATAATCAATACATTCAGTTTGCAGATTAAGAAATGAAGGAGGGCAAAGACTGAATGATCTTTTCAGTTTGTAAGTGAGACAGTGAGAGGCAGTGTGACCCAAAGATTGTGATCTTACTCACTGCTTCATTGCACTGTTCAATCATTTCAATTTTCCAGAACAAAATAAACCCATTGGGGCAAATTATTTTGAAATTCTGCTTTTTAGAATTTCATTCTATATTTCCTGTTTACTGATGAATGATTCTGAATATATTATTTCTGGTTGACATTAGCTCCTGCTAAAAGATGCAAGTAAAAATTATAAGATATAAGTTATATTCCTATCTAGTAGCATCCACAAGGAAAAAAGTCAGAATATATAATTTTAAAAATCTAGATTAAACTATAAAAGGTTTTCTGAATTGGAGCTACAGTATTCTATGTGATATGGTAAGTGCTTTATATACGGAAGCTAATTTACTCCTTGTTATCACTGTGAGTATAGAGGCCATTATTAACTTCGCTTTACAGATGGCAAAATTAAGGATCAGACTGAATGAGTTATTTACCCAAGTGTCAAAAATGAAATTTCCATCCAGACAGTATTGCACCTTTTTAGATGAAATAATGAAGTCTCAAATAATATGTCAAGAGAAGTTTTAAAACTAAGATTATCCACCGTGAAGTCTTTCAGTGCTAGAATAGGTTTCAAATGTAATACAGTTTTTGAAAACCAACTAAGAAGATAAAAATCAGCTCTAGAACTTAATTTTATCTGAGAGGCCAAAGAGCAATAAAAAAATATATATCAGCTATAGACTATGAAACATAGAAAAGAAAAGAATAAGTAGCTACTTTCTTTCCATTATGCCAGAACAGGAAAGTGCCCAGTAAAATTAAGTGTCAATAAAGTAAAGACAAAATTAAACTCTTCTAGCCATAGGCACAATTAACCTGTGAAAATTTCTCATATTGGATGGTAATGAACCAGATAGCTTAGTGAAATTGAGACCATATCTGATTCACTATAATGGGATTTTCAGTTAGAGCAAATCACACTTTGTATTAATGATCCTGAGTCAGGGCACATGTTGGTTAGAAGAAAGGATCACGAAAGAAAATTTACTTTTTTTCTCCAGAACCATAGGAGATGTAATTAGAGGACTTAATAATAGCAAAAAATTCTTACACCTTCATATGAGGAAATATAGGTAATTTTCTCAGTAATGTGTGAATACACAGCTCAGCTCTAAAGTATTACTTTTCAATACTTTGTCCATTTCTGTATCTCCTTGGTTTTGAAAGACTACAAAGAGTTCACAATAATTTCTCATGAAATAGATGTATGAAACTCTATTTACGATGTTGGCAGTTTTGAGTGTGATTTAGAATATGACAAAAAGTGCGGACAGGCTCTGAAGAAACTGGTCATAGGGGCAGTGTAATTTAAAAGGTCTCTACGGGATGGGGGTCATACGACTTGGATTTTTATCTCAATTTTACTTCTCCTTGATTAAATATATTATACACACACGCCTTCACTTTGAAGTGTTGGATTTTCCCCCTTTTGTAAAATAAAAGGTTAGAGTCAGATGAACACACAAAATTTGCTGTTTCTACGTATGCTTTGATTTATCATTACCTGTATCTTCTAGAAGTCTGTAATAGGCTCCTTTTTAAAATACGTCTAAAATATCCATAAGTATTGCAGTCATTTGAGATTTATGGTTCATGCAGTTCCATGATGAAAACCTCTTCTAAGCTTTCAAATATGTACTCCTGATGGATTGGTTCATCTCTTGGTAAGAGGTCGTTCTTATTATTATGATTATTCAGATTACATAGTACAAACTGGAACTGTTGCCATAGTATTGGAATTTTCTTCCAAGCAGTCTGTATTACTGTATGTTTCACTTATATTTTCCTTTTCCTCCATATCAATAACAATTTCTTGTTTTTCTTCAGATCACTATCTCAATTATGATATAGTAATGTTCAGTTAAAATATTGTGATTAATTTATAAACTGTTGTGTGTATGAAAGAAATGCATGTGAAAACAAGAGAGTCCATCCTTCTCATGAAAGGACAGTCAAAATAAAGTTGAAAAATATTCTATAAATAGTGATAGCTACAGAAATCATACCATAAAGAATGCATGTATCACAAGCCATACTTTCTGAAAATTTAAGATCTTTATTAAGTAAAACATCTGGTGTGAACACTATTTTTACTATAATTATACACTTACTTTATTTCTTATTTGTGCTGTTTTACAGACCTGGATAATGTGGAAGGCATTGCTGTTGACTGGATTGGAGATAACCTTTACTGGACAAATGATGGCCACAGAAAAACTATTAATGTAGCCAGGCTGGAAAAAGCTTCTCAGAGTCGGAAGACTCTTTTGGAGGGAGAAATGTCCCATCCCAGAGGAATTGTGGTGGATCCAGTTAATGGGTATGTGATATTACATCACTTTCATGACAGGAAATGGTAACACATGTTTTTACATATTCAGTAGTGGTAAATTTTATTTAAATTTACACATACAGGTGAATTCACACATGAATGACCTGATTAGGAATTTATCAACTTAATGATTTCCTCTGTTACATAGTATATTCAATAAAAATGTCAGAATACATTGAACTGAAATAATTCAGTTTTAAATTATTTGTATAAAGGATATATTACTCGGGACCTTGCGCTTGCGAGGCAGGTGGCGGCACCACTGAACTAAATCCCAGGCCCCCATCCCTTTTTTTATAAAGGAAAAACTTACCATTGATCCCCCAAAGCCCATTCAATTTCTAGTAGTTGGTGTAGATGCTTAAGCCAATGCAGTCTTTAAGACTTTACTTTTAGCAGTTTTACCGTGCTGTTTTTTTATAAATCTACAATGGTAATCATGATTTTAGCCACAGACATAGTTTCCATACAGGGACGTCATCTTGTATGCGCCACTTGTGTAGGATAAAAGGTTTTGCACAATTCTTGGTAACGTATTTTCCTTTGATTTTAATATAAAAGTATATTTATGGAAATACTAAATAAATGAGAAATTCCTGACAGAATCCAAAAATTAAATGACTGTTTTGCATATATTACATATACAGTTTAAGTGTGTGTGCTATGTGTGTTTTTCCTTCCACGCTTACATATTATTGTTTTCATGACAAAATGGATATTCTCTACACATTAGTGCATGTGTCCAAAAATATTTAATAGAGTAAGAAGCATATAAATCCTTCATTAACTGAAAGAACTGAAGCATATTTCCTAGAATTGAGAATAGGTTCAAATGCAATCAGGGTAATTCTCCCTAGGCAGTGGATGAAGTTATTGTATGTGTTTTAATACAATATAATTATAACAAAATAATTTCAGTGATTTTATGTGCCGAGTTTATAATTATCTGTTCTCCTCCTAGACTTTTAAACCAAGCTAAATATTTGACCTTTAACTCAAGGCAATCTTAGTTTTAAAAGAAAATATTTATTCTATACCATCCAAATCTACTCGAAGTAGTAAATTTCAAATATGCATTAAAATATCATCTTCCTTTTCAGTATTTCATTAGAGAAAAAATATTTTCTCATGGAGTTAAAGGCTCTGTATGGTCCTCAAAGAAATGGCATAAATATAGAGGTCATAGAATCATAAGGTTTAGTTTAAAGACCTTCAGTTCTACCTCTCTTATTAAATTCAAGAATTCCCATTAGTACCTCCATAATATGCATCCACCTTGTGTTGGAAATCAACAGCAGCTTCATTGTTCATTCTGTTTGGAGATAATTCTGACTGATTTAAAATTTTTCCTTTTTATTAAGGAGATGTCATCATCCCTGTAAGCTTGTTTACTAACTAATCCAATATTTGCCTTTGGTACTACAAAGAATGATTAACAGTTTTTCAGGTATAATGCTGCTCTTATGCACCAATTTGAACAACAACAACAAAACCTCACACATGTTTCCTTAACAATAAATGTTGTCCCCCGAGCTCTACACCAGCTATACAGGGGTTAACAAAAGTAGAATTAACCCTCAGGTGTCATCTGAAAAGTGACCAGTAGGGAGGAGTTACAATAAATAATTACCAAATGAGCAATAAATAAATAAGTACCAAATGTAATTTCAGTAGATCAAAGTGTTGGAGGATGACAAGCAGGTTGGCATTATGAAGACGAATGGGTAGAAATGTATTGAAAGTTCCCTGAAGAAGCTTCTCAAAGGAGGCATCATTTAATCTAAGAGTCAATTGTGGGAAAGAACCATGCATGGAAAGTGGGACACAGTTTTTGCAGAAAGAAGTGGTGCATTTTAAGATCTTACGTGGCCAAAACCTGGAATGATAGAGAAACTAAAATGAAGATGTTAGGGCTAGGTTGTAGGCCACAAAGGGGAAAAGTGACTGAAAACTAAATTGAAAGAGAAAGTCAGGCCTGCTTGCCATAATGAGGACTTTATATTTTCTCTTTTGTTCAAAGGTAAAATAGAGAAATTATATAATCAAATTTGCATTTTTAAAAGACTAATTTTATTTACCTGTAGATAATGGCTTAGAAAAGTGGAAGCAGAAATGAAACCGTGTTAGTTCAATTGTTTAAATAATTATTGGAGCCATACATAATAATAATAAGGAGCTTTATTTGGAAAATTCCATTCAAAGCAGTGTTAATATATGTATAACTAAATATTTTCATAGCAGACTTCACGTGTTTCCATAGTTTTTGCTCTACACAATTACCTGTTCTTACATATGAAGAAATTTTTAATATTGTGAAAAGACATTTGGATTTATTTAGGTGCTATGATATTTGAAATGTTTTAAGATTCATGATTTAGGAAAACAACAGAGGGCAATAAGACAGCTGTATGAGAAATACGGTAGCTTGGAAGAAGAATGTCCTGCAGGTGTTCCATTTGAACCATAATATTTGTAATTTGAACAGAAAAGAGGTTACCGAAGCAGGAAACACTGAAACTAAAACAAGAGGATAGGCACATCTCCATGATTGGTGAAACGTGGACAAAGATAGAGGGGAGCAGATTATTGTAGCACTGTACTTCAACCTGATAACTACAGATGAATTTAATATTGTCTGCTTATTTTGTATTTCATAATTTATATCAGAAAGAGAGGAACTTGTATCTCCAGTTCTGACATCTAAAAATAACATCTGTGCAAGATATGTCCAACACTGAGTAAATACTTCCCTCCAAATAGGGTCCCTCTGTATCCCTCTCTTAATTAACAATATCTCACCTGCCTAGAGAGCAGCTTATGGTTCAGCAACCAAATAAGGGTTTTCAAAGGGAAACAACAATACTTTATTTCCCTCACAGTGAAACTGTTAATGATTTAAATATTTCCAGTATTGCCCATGCAATAATGCAGTTTCGCTTGGAAGCATGATTAATCTCAACAAAGCTAAGTTTTGTATTTCAGGGTACAATTAAAACATAGAATAATTCCTTCCTTTATTGTAATTTTAATGCGAACTATCAGTTATGCAATATTAGTCATTGATTAATTGACAGTTACTATCAAATACACTAAAATATACTGAGAAAAAGAGGAAAGAATTTATTTTGATTCTTATTACCAGAACTCATCAGAAATTTAGGATAAATTTCATCAAGAAACTGTATTTAATAAGGCCTTGAAAATGGAAGTAGGACTTTTCTTGCTATAAAGCCAGAAAGCCAGATTAACATAATTTCTTGAATACCCATATACCCACATAAAATTTTTTATATTTCTTCCTACTTATTTGTGTTTAAGAACTATCCTCACTTCATATTGACTTTTAAAATTAATTTTATTGGTACATTTTGGGTATATATTATAATGACATTCATTATTGGAAATTTGCACCTTTAAATAATCTATCTTGGTTCTTATTTTTTCCCCATTCCTCTGCCCCCCCTTCAATCCCTCCACTTCTCCCTATTTACAAAGTCTTTGTTTTCATTTTTTCATTTTCTCATATTAATTCCCTTCCCTTCTTTCCTTTCAGCAATTTCTCCCACTTCCCCTTCCCTCTTGGACCTTTTCTTCCTATTTCACAATATCAATTATGCCTTTTGATCCTTATTTATACTTTCATTTTCTCACACCAGAGAAACTATTCGATATTTACATGTGTGTCTTATTTATTTCACTTAAGAGTATTGCCTCAATGTGCATCCATTTAGCTATAAATGTCTCATTTCTCATTCTTTTTGGCTGTGTAATACTCCATTTTATAAAAAACAAACACTTTTTCTTTATCCACTCTCCAGCTGATGGGAAATTGGGCTGTTTCCAAGATTTAGCTATTACACTGTGCTGCTATGAACATGGGTGCACATATATCACTGTGGTATGATTCTTTTAATTCTTTGGGAAGATACCCAGCAGGGGAATAGCTGGGTCAAATGGGACTTCCAGTCCTAATTCTTTGAGGTATCTCCATACTGATTTCCACAGTGGTTGCACCAGTCTACACTCCCACCAGCAGTGGAACAGAGTTCCTCTTTTCCTACAGCCCCACCAGCATTTGTTATTGGTTGACATCATGATAGCAGCCATTCTTTCTGCGGTGAGGTGAAATCTCCGTGTTGTTTTCATTTGCATCTCACGAATGACCAGTGATGTTGAACACCTTTTCATATGTTTAATTGCTATTTCTCCTTCTTTGTCTGAGAAATGTCTGTTCATTTCACATGCCCATTTTTGTATTGTGTCTTTAAATTTGGGAGGTCTGACTTTTTAAAATTCTTTATATATTCTAGATAGTATACCTTTGTCTGAAGGACAGCTGGTAAAAATTTTTTCCCACATTTTTGGGTTGTCTCTTCATTTTGCTCGTGGTTCTACTTGCTGTGCAGAAGATTTTTAAAAAGAAGAGATCCCACTTGTTGATTCTTTGTGCTAGTTCACGTGCAACTGAGGTTTTGTTCATGAAATCTTTTCTGATGCCAATGTCTTCAAGGATCCTACCTAACCTCTCTTCTAGCCAGTTCAGCTTTTCTGTTTTAATATTTAGATCTTTAATCCATTTTGATTTTAGTTTAGTGCATGGTGAGATATATAGGTCTAGTTTTAATCTTTGGCAAGTTGAAACTCAATTTTTCCAGCACCATTTATTAAAGAGGCCGTCTTTCCTCCATTAAGGGTGTTTGACATCCAAAAATTCATTTGGAACAAGAAGAGACCTAAAATAGCAAAAGCAATTCTAGGCAACAAAGACAAGTTGGAGGTACCACAATACCCAACTTGAAACTATACTACAAAGCTATTGTGATCAAAACAGCATGGTACTGGCAAAGAAACAGACCCAAGGATCAGTGGAACCAAATAGAAGATGCAGAAACAAATCCAGACATATTCAGTCACCTCATCTTCAACAAAGGAGCCAAACTTCATATTGACTTTAAAGTTGTCATAATGTAACTTTTGGTATGTGTGTTACTGGGGATCAAACCCATGGTCTCCAGACTGAGCTACAATCCAAGCCCTTTTTATTTTTTTGACATAAATTCTTGCTAAATTGCCAAATTGCTCAGGTTGGGCTTGAATTTGTAATCCTTCTCCCTCAGCTACTTAGAGTATTGGGATTATAGTCAATTACCAAGACCACTGGCTAATTTTTAAGCAGGTGATTAAATAAGGTATGATCACATACATATATCTGACTATTATCAGACTGACATCACTTATTAGAAAAATAACTTTTGAATATTTTGTTTGACTAAAAAATTCATTGGAAATAGATCATCTCAGAAATAATTTTCAGATGATGAAACAATATACAGCTTGTTTAATATATCCAGAGTTACTCTGTATGTGCGTATATGTGTTTGCACAGGTGTACACGTGAGAATATAAAGTTTAGGTTAGAAAGCCAAAAGAAAAAATGAGTTTTACTGTGATCAAAAGGAAAAGCTTAAAATCTTCAGGGAAAGATTACTCCAGTTTTAACAAGTTATAAATTAGTTACAAAAACAAAACTGTATTAAGGGTATATATGATGATTTCAGGAAAATATCAGTAGAGATGAAAAAGTATTTATTTCCTTTTTTCCATAATTGATTTATAAAAGTGAAATAAAGCAGTAATGCCTAATATTGAATAAGCACAAATGGAGGGTCTCTCCTGTTAGTTCCTAAGTTGTCCCCCAAATAAACACAGTAAGAAAATGCAGGATAGAAAATAGGTATATTTCCATGTTTATTTCTCGGATTAATAAAATCATCCGAGCATACTCCATCGGGTCTGAAAGGCATATTAACATAGTTTTATGCTGTTAGCAGAATTTAAAAACAATTTAATTGGCATAAAATAATGAATGATATGTTCTATTCTCATTTCCCCAAATTTGCCTGTTTAGAAAGCAGTAGGATTCTTAGTCATAGATACAGATTTTACCCAAATTAGCTCAAAAATTCATTAGAGTCCACAAAATTTGGAAGACAGAAAATCTAATAAAGCTATTTCTAAGGCCATCCAACTTTTCAAAGCTTTGGGGCTTGATAAAGTTGTATTGAAAGTGATTGAATTAAAACCTGCACTTAATTAATAACTCAGGAACTTTCACATGACCCACAAACAAAACATGTGGTGGGTTTTAACCTTATTCATGAGGGAACGGGAACATTAGCTCAAGACCCTCTCTCCCACTGTTACACAGCTTACACAAAAGATTTGTTTATACAAGCAGATGCCTTTGTTTGAGATTGAAATTAAAGCTCAAAATCTCAAGGTCAGTCAACCTGCTGTTATTAAACTTATTTGCAGCTAAATCATGTTTTGTCGGTTGGGGTAATAATAAGCAGCAATAAAGCATAGTTGACTCACGTCAGGAAGACAAATTGGACCTGGCCAAACAGATCCAGTCCAACTGTCCCCTTTAGAACAAAAGCAATCCATGTGTCTGGCTTAAAAATAATTCATGTAAGATTAAAGTCCAAAGCAGATCATTAACTATACCATGGATTCTCATATCAGTCAGTCTGCCTTTAATGACATAATTGATTTTATATTTTTTGAAGTAGACAAGATTTTAAAAATAATAATGTCTCAAAAAATCATTTTCCAGACTTGATCTTAGCATCAAAGAAGATAAAGATTTATCCTTTGCTGTCAGTTCAATTAATGCACAAGTACCATAACTTTGATAGTGGCTGTCAGAAAGTTTTCCTTAAGGAGTCAAAATGAACTAAGTAGAACAAATCTTTATTTCTCTGAACTTCACAGCTCCTCCTTCCCTAGACAGATAAACATTTAGATAGGATGTGATATATTTTACAAAGTGTATCTCTGTGGTGGCTGGTTGAAGTAATATGCAGGCACTCTTGTTTTTGATATCTTAGTTGGATGTACTGGACAGACTGGGAGGAAGATGAAATAGATGCCAGCGTGGGGAGGATCGAGAAGGCTTGGATGGATGGCTTCAATCGGCAGATTTTTGTGACTTCCAAGATGCTGTGGCCGAACGGTTTAACTCTGGACTTCCAGGCCAGCATGCTGTACTGGTGTGATGCCTATTATGATCATATTGAAAAAGTGTTTTTGAATGGCACTCACAGGAAGGTAAAAGACAAATGCTGCTGTTTTGAACCTACAAGCTTCTTCTTTCACAGAACCTTGTTATGTTGTGTTAAAATCAAGTTTATTTTTACCCCTCTGAGGTAGCTGCCAATAGTCTCTGTGGGGTGGCTAAAGAAGGCTAAGCATTAAGTAGTGCAGCTGGCACTTGCCTCCGGGAGACCAGGCCTAGCTCTGTGGTATGCCAGGATTTGTGGGATTTTTAAAAGAAGCTCTCAGGATATCAGAGCTGTTTTAAAATGCAATTTTTCTACACTATTGATGAATTTTCTATGACCAAGTAACCCGACTCTATTCAAGTATGATCAGTACTTGCAGATAAATATTATGTGTACATTATGGAAAATAATTATATTATATCTATTTGAATAAAAACTTTGTGACATTGAAATTGAAATACATAGTGTGAATGAACTGAACTTCAAGCCTGTTGGTATGAATAGATATCAGCTGCCTCTTGTCTCTTTGTAAGAATTATTGTGAAGTGATTTTTGTATTTTGGGGTAAAACTGAGGATGATGCAGTTGTCCGTGAGACAGAGGCATAGCTGACAAAACATTGCCTCTTCATTGTTTCATCTTAGAATTACCTAATTTCAATTGTTAGTTAAATAATGGAGAATGTAATGTTAGCAATTATCAAAATGGTTCCTTAGCATTACAGTTCCTTCATTTTTAGGGCGTAGTACTGGACAAATGATTAAGCCTTCTCCTTATGTATTCTGTTTGAAGAAATGAATAATACTGTAATCATTTAAAATTATTTCAATCCTTGGTTCTTTTCTTTTAAGTGCTCTATGCATTCTCCCACATAAGAAAAACTAACCTAATGTCATATATTTAACAGGTGTAAAGTAAATGTTTATTATTCCTTTCAAGATGGTATTGTACACATAATATAACATTTTTATGGCCAGAACATTTTAGCTTACATTAAAGTGACAAAAAGTAAAGAAATTCTTTTACTTACTTAAAATATGATAATTTGATATAAAAGATTCAAGCAAAAGAAGTAAAACTTGAATTTGGAAACCTTAATTATGTACATTACTTTCTCAATCTTAATTTGAGTAAAAAATGCTTTCTCATACTGTATATAATATGATTTTTGTGAATGATGTTAAGTAAAAAAATATTGTCCTTTTGGAGATTTTATTTATATATCTTGTACAGTCCTACATGTGATACAGGACTTGGATATTCATTACATCATTACTCTATTTAATCAACAACAAAATATAACTAGAATCTAAATTAATATATTCAGAAACAGATTTGAAATTTGTCAGTAAGCCTTACCTATGTACTAATGATAAGCATTTCTCTTCAAAATTAAGCTTATTACTTTCCTGACATGTCCTAGATTTATTCAATTCTCATTAGCCCGGCTAATTTACAAGGCTTCTTTCACTCGCATTTCCAAATGTTCTTTCACTTGGCCATTTTGGGGGCAACGTCACTATATAGAATGATATTAATTATTCAGGTAAATTTCTACCTAAAATATGATATTGTAATATCATAAAAGGGATGAAAGTTAGTCAATATCACTTTAATATTTATATTCTTGAGCACACTTGTAGTACCATTTATGAGATAATTTAATTGGATAAAATATACATGGTCATACTAATAGCATGCTATGTAAACCAAAAAATGTACTCATATTGTGAAATTGTTTCAAATCTACTAAAAGAAAATGAGTTAAATTGTTTAATTATTATCTACTATGCTTATTTGAACATCATTTTCTCTAAATAGTTATGTTTCTAAAGAGCACTTCTAATTTTTTTATAATTTTTTTTATATTTTACAGGTTGTTTACAGTGGGAAAGAGTTGAACCATCCTTTTGGATTGTCACATCATGGAAATTACGTGTTCTGGACTGATTATATGAATGGTTCCATTTTTCAACTGGATTTGGTAACGAGTGAGGTGACATTACTGAGGCATGAAAGACCACCCTTGTTCGGGCTTCAGATTTATGATCCACGAAAACAACAAGGTATAAAAAGCCAAATAGAGTTTTCCCAGAGCTTTACCTAAAATAGTTCACAGTAATTATGAAAAGATTCTATTTTGACAGTGTTGTTGAAACATTGTCATAAAAGGTGTCTGGCTCACTCTAAAGTCAATCAAACTTGAGATTTTGTTACTATAAAAAGGTGTTTCTTATTGTTCTAAATAGCCTGGTCGAGTAACCCTGAGGATTCTATTTGAATAAAGTTCAAATAGTCTCCAATTTTGACCTTTTTCATGTCATGAATCTGGTTTCAAAGAATACTGTGAGCAGTGACAAATCTTAGTTTCCAAAGACTATAAATATTGAATGAAATGTATCACATAAGGAAAACATTATTTTACAATATCAGTATATTTATCTGATCAGTTCCTATAGGTTGAGAATTGTTATGTAGAATATATAATTATTTTAATTATTTGAACATGTGACAATCTACCGCAATATTTATGCTCTGTTAAAATTAGAGAATGTTCTTATGTTTTATCTTCATGAGTTATTAATATTGATTATGCAACCACAATGAGGGTGACTCATAATTTAAAGACTAAGAAAACAGTTTATTGAAACAAAAGAGTTTACGATCCAAAGTTTTTGGTGAGTCTAAATAGAAACTATTGCTTTTTATGCTGATATCTTTATAAAAATTTTGTGAGCATACACTCTAATAAATTTAGGATGAATCAATTCAATCCTCAGTTTTCTGATGCATATATTTTAATAGAAAGTTATCTAACATTAGTAGATTTTGAAGATGTTTCAGTTATATATATATTATATATATATATATATATTATATATATATATATATATATAATTTTCTCACTCTAGGACTTCGATTTTTTTTTGCTATTACCTTAAAATTATTATTGCTGAATTCCCTTTTCCAAAGTTTATAACTTTTCTGTAATCTTCATATTCTTTAATCTTCTAGCTACTTTAGTGAGTTGATCAATTAAATGTAACACACTTGCTGAAAGACATCCAGTCATATTGTAAAGTGGACTTGGACATAAATCTGGGTCCTAATATGTTTTTCTCTTAAATTTTGCACTCATCATAAAAGATTAATGAAGAGAAGAAGTATAGTCTTCATAAAATTTCTGTGAGCAAATGGTGCTGGGAAAACTGGATATCCATTTGAAGAGGATTGAAACAGATCTACTGTCTTTTACCCTGTACTAAAATCAGATCAAAATTAATCAAAGGCCTAGATATAAAAGCAGAAATTTTGAAACTCCTGGAAGATAACATAAGAGAAACACTTGAAATGACAGGCACAAGGAATGACTTCCTGAACATAACACCAGTGGCAAAGGAAATAACATCAAGAAGCAACAAATGGGATGACATTAATTTAAAAACCTTCTCCACTATAAAGAAAACAAGCAACAGAGTTAAAAGATAGCCTACAACATGGGAAAAACAGTTTTTCCAGCTGTGCTTCTGATAGAGAACTAACAAAAAACTAAAAAAATAAATAACCCTCATAAAACAACCCAATCAAAATATGGACAAGTAAACTGAAGTACTTTTCAAAAGAAATACAAATGACCAATATGTACATTAAAAATTATTGAATGTTTTTAAATATTAGGGAAATCCAAATCAAAACAACTCTGAAATCCCACCATAGCCCACTCAGGTTTTGCTATCACCAAGAACACAAAACACAGCAAATGCTGGTAAAGCTGTGGAGAAGAGGAACACTTCTACGTTGTTGGAGGATATGTAAACTAGTACAACAACTCTGGAAATAATATTAGAGTTTACTCAAAAAACTAAAACTAGAATTTACACTTATCCCATCTACACTTCTCCTGAGTATATTCCTAAATTTTTTAAATATATCATACTAAAATAATAAATGCATATTCATATTTATATGAGTGCAGTTCACCATAGCTGAGTTCTAGAAATAGTCTAGATGCTGGTCATAGACAAATGGATAAAGAATTGTGGTCTATACGTATGCAATGGAATATTATTAAGCCATAAAGAAAAGAGAAATCATGTCATTTGTAGGAAAATGAATGGAACTTAAGAGCATCATGCTAAATGAATAAGTCAGACCCAAAATTTAAATATCACGTGATTTCTCTTACATGATAAACCTAAAACACAAATAAGTGAATGTATAAAATAAAGAAGAGGTGTTAAGAAGCAAGAAGCAGACTCTTGGAGATAGATAAGCAGATCTGAAAAGGGAAAATATAAGGAAGAGAGAGAAACATATCAGAGAAAATAAGTCAGCTTCAAAAAATTTTTGTGAGAATTAAGTATCTGTTATATAAAAGTAAAATTTACATGATATATTACCAGCAGTACAAAATTTCTATTAACCTTCCTATATAGTTCCTCAATCAGGAGAAATAATAATTTTAAAGGTTTTTTTCCATGTAAGCATTTTAAATAAATATCTAAAGGAGTAATCTGTCAGATTAGGGCATATTCATTGTGTATGAATACAGCAAAGTACATGACAGTGGTAGATGGATATTCCTGGTGTTCTGGAAGACACCATTAACATAAAATTTTGCTAAGCTATAATGCTGTCCTTTGGGAGAGTATCTTTTTCCTGGTATAAGCAATGAACTCAGCACTTTCTCACTGAGCTAGACAACTAGGCCCTTTTTAATTTTCTTTTTTTTTGAGAGCAGTTCTCATTGTCCCTAAGTTGCCCAAGGTTTGAACTTGTGACCCTACTATCTCAGGCTTCCAGAGTGGTGGCGTTATAGTCATATGCCACCTTGCCAGGCCATTCCTTCCTTTTTACAATTAAAGGAGCTCTAAAGTGGATACTTAGCTCTGGTTGCTAAATTCTTTTAGCAACTTTTATATTATAAAATATTATTTCTGTTTTACTGAAAATATGTTCAGTATAATTGGTTATTTTTCATTAAGTAAGGTGAACTAACTAATAAATTTGAGTTCTCCACCGATTCTTCACAGCTAAAGATCATCTGTTTTTGTTTGGTTTTTTTTGTACTGGGGATCAAACTCAGGACCTTGTGCTTGCAAGGCAGTTGGCGTCACCACTGAGCTAAATCCCTGGCCCAAGATCATCTGGTATTTAACTGATCTCTGAACAGATAATACAATATGGAAAATGCTCCTAGTTAGACACATTTTTGCTGAGTCAATAGATATTGACATTGTATAATCTACGTGGGATGTAAGTTTTAGTCTTTTGTTGCATTTAATAGCAATAAGTTATAGTTTATTGATAGCAATAAGATTATGAAATAAATTTAGTTATACATTGAAATGTGGGCACATTACCCTGTCATGGTATTTCTTTCAGTGGTATTTCTCTTTTCAAATTTTGAACATCTTAGCAATAAATTTTTTAGATTTCTATAATCAGTGGTGCATAAATGTTGGTTATACAGTCTCCTATTGGACTTCTTTCTGCCAAGGTAAAGACATAGCAATTGCATAGACAACAATGCTAATGAATAGGATATATAGCCATTTTTATTCATGGAATAAAAAAAGCTCATCTTGTATAACCATCGCAAGCACTCTCTACTTTCCTGCTGTCTCCCTCTGTCTTTGTCTCTACCTTTCTCCTTCTCCCTCTCTCTCAGAAAATAATAGGCTATATGAATATATAGACACACGTCTAGACAATTATGCACATAGACTATGTTTATATATGTGTGAATATGAATAAGTCTAGAGTATTTATATACATACACTCTCAATCCACAAATTTTTGAAAAAAAGATAAAAGGAAAACTATTTTTCCTTTCCTCAGATTGCTGATCATCATTTGAAGTCAAGTTCTCTGAAATTATCCTACCTTAAAGGCATGATAAATCTGGTTTTAGGATCCCTCTCTGTTACTTGAATGAATAACGATGATGACTAGTGTCTCTTCTGAACTACAAGTTAGAAATATTCCTTTTAAAAATAGAAAATAGAAAACCCCGTAAGTTTCTGTGTTGCACATCAGGTGCAGAGACTTCTATTTTCATGTATAATAAAACACTGAAAAGTCCACAATCCAGGACCATAGAGCTAAAGGGATATCTTCTTTCTGTTATTTTGAAGAAATTCAAATAAAGGGAAAATTGAAAAAGAGTGAGTGGTTTATGTTGTTATATATATTCTGCCATTTGCTATTAGTAGAAAAAACTATCATCAAAATTAAATTACTAAGATCTAGAAACATTGAAATATTAGTATAGATTCATGAAATTTTTGTACATCATTTATGTCTTTATTACGGTCTTCTGTAAGTTATAACATATTTTTAAATTATCTTTCCTTAAAAGTAAAGTACATGCACTGAGAATATATGTATACTTACATAAAAATGATAGACGTTCCTTCATCTTGTTAAAACTTACACACTGAGCACAGACTTGCACCTTTTATCTGCACTCCAAATAAATGTTCTTGGTATTCAAATTGCTACCTAAAAGTTTCATTCTTTCCTTTATTCAGCGAATGTGTACCAAACACACTGTGTGTCAAGCACTGTTTCTGAGAATGATCACAATTCTACTTCAGGAAGATACAAGATTGGGAAGAAAACACAAAGTTCTTAGCCTCAGCAGACCACTATCTTGGAGTAGATTTCGTCCTCCTCCTCCTCCTCCTCCTCCTCCTCCTCCTCCTCTTCCTCCTCTTTTTTCACTCCTGCTGATTGAACCTGTGCTGGGCTGGTGCTCCATCACTGACCTATATCCTCAGCTATATTACAAATTTTATTTTGAGACAGTCTTGCTAGGTTGCCAGTTCAAACTTTCAGTGTTCCTACCTCAGTTTTGGAATTATCCATGTTGTCTGACTTTATCCATCTTTTCCTAGATTTTGAAAGTTGTTCCTTGGCTTTTCTTGCCTATTTTATTTTCCCAAAGTTATGTGGTTCTCAAATAACTTAATATAGTATTATAGTTTATCATTTTAGTGTTGTTTTTCTGTTCTTTGTTGACCTAACCTTCTTTTATATTTATATGTTAATTTACAGTTTTAGACTATGAATTTTAAAGCTAGTAAATCCTTGTTCTATTTGTATATAATAAATACACATTGATAACAATATTAATGATTCTTTCTTACATTTGAGTATTGAAAAAGTCACTTAGATCCTTAGATATCCCATAGTCCTACCTGAAAATGAGATAAAACCAACAATGCAAATATATTATTGAAAAAGCATTAAATTAAATGTATATTTAAAAGTATGATTGATGCATTATGAATTTTCAGTAATATGGCTATTAATAAATTAATTACACCTTTGAAATTTATATACAACTTTTTAAATGCTAAATTTAAAAAGTAGTCATCATGTTTTAGAGATATTTATAGTGAAATCTTTTGCAACTACTAGAAATTCAAAAATGCATATCACACTAGGCTTACCTGGAACATGTTTATGTAATGAAATCTAAAAATATACTGGGACACTATAAAAAAATCTTTCTGATAAAAGATTTGGAATTATTCAAATTAACTTTTATTTTGGACTTTTGTCATGAAAGCACAAATACAAATGCCTCACTTTTAATATATAGTATTCACGAAAAGGGAATACTACATATATCAAAGTTTGAATAATGATAATTTATTTCTAAATATTCAAATTTCATATTGAGTAAGAATATAAGTATAAGTCATGCTTTGGTTGAAAGAATATCATATTTTGCATGTATTTTCAGTAACAAAATACATCCTGATTTATTATCTTTAGTAATTTTTTAGTGCTTTAATTTTTCATATATACAAAATGTATTTTCGGTTAATTTTCTTTTTCTGAAAGCTAGATGTTACTAAAATATCGAGTATACAGTATAATTCTGAACACACTGTGCACTGCATACCCAGAGCTCCTGAGTGTCCTCTGAAGTGCTGCCTTTTCACCCCATGCTCATGGAATAAACATGACCATATTTGAAAACTACTTAAAACATTTCTGCATTTCCTATTGAAAAAACCCTGAGGCTTAATTACCCTCTCAATTTAGAAGTTGATATTATAGCTTGAATTATCAGCTTCTTTAGCTTTCAAATGAATTTTGAAAACTGTTTTGGAAAAATAGGAAATTAAATTTCTTCTTGGAATAATGAAAAATATGATAATAAACTGTAGGTCATGTTTTCTCCTTTGCAGACCCACAGTGATAATCTGTGGAAATGTGTTGAATATTTAGTGCATATTGTACCATTCTAGAATTTGTTTCTCACTTATTATTCTGTACATAGCAAACCAACCCTGATGTCTACAACACAGTAACCGAGTCTGTCACTTTAGTTAAATTTTTGTTACTTGCTCTTTAACTGCCAATATCATCTTTGTAATTTTATTATCTTAACAAGAAATGAAAAGTGCTTTATTTTAATATTTAAGGAATATCTCGTAGAATCAAAAAATTTAATTATTAATAACTTAAATATGTAATGTAGCATAAGCTGACAACACTGACAACTGAATTGCTAGCACTGTACACTTCTTAGTAATTTGGACATATATGTAGTTAGAATAATACAATTTTTTTCTTCCTTTCCAATCTGTAGGAATAAATAGCATCAAAATGATGATTACCTTAATTTTATTTACTCTTCTTCAATCCTTTTTAAAACATAATATCTAGCCTCTTTAAAAATTTACTTGCTTTTATCTGAAAATATCTGAGCTTGCCTCACACATACACATGGACAAATACTTTATTAATTTCCACTCAAGCTTACTTAATTGAATGCCTCATCAGTGCCTCTGTTGCTTATTTCCTCTGAGATTCTTTTGCCTTTGTGTCCTATATATTCTCCTGATACCAATCAAGCTGGTGGTTTTAAAGGCTTTGCAGATACCCTATGGTTCATGGAGTCTTCTGGACATGGACATACATTATATCCTGCACAAAAAGAATTTATTAGATTCTGTACAGCAGCATAGAGTAGCCCACTCCTGTCCTCAAAAATTGCTGCCTCCTGTTCACTAGGGATCTAAAGGCACTTTGCAAGAGCCATTGGTCTTCTTTCCAAAAGACTACGACCTGAATGTAGTAGGCTGAATTTGGGGAATTATCTGAGGCAGACAATCCTGTCCTCTTTTCCTTCTTTCTTCTAATGTCTAACTGCACATCTTCTCCAACCAACATACATACTCCTTTTTTCTAACAAATATCAGTTTTGAATTGCAGTAGAAGTCCTGGCAACATTACCCTATAGATAGTATATATAGCATATGAATGTGCACATATTTATGTCTATGTGTAGGTCTTAGAAAAAACATGAATGTAGAATGGCTAAATTTGGTTGGATTCAGAGTTCTTTTACACTTTTGCTTCTCTCTGCTTACAGGTGACAATATGTGCCGAGTAAATAATGGGGGTTGTAGTACACTTTGTTTGGCTACTCCAGCAGGCAGAGTGTGTGCTTGTGCTGATAATCAACTTCTGGATGAAAATGGGACAACTTGCACATGTAAGTTTCTTGTTCCATCGTTGTTTATATGACACTTTCTGAAAACAAGAAGCATGTGAAGCCAAAGAAATTAAAATCAAACTTGAACAGAACAATTCAGATAATTACATAGGTATTTTATCTAGACTGTAAATTATTAAATCATTTTTAATATACAGACAAATAAATGATAATGACAAAGTTTTGCAGAGAATGTTTTCATTGCAGCATATAGTTTAGTAAAACATTCAAATAAATGTATGTCACATAGTCAAATGTTTCATGAAATTGTAAAGAACTTCACCATCATCAGCTGCAAATGAAAATGTAACTCTTAATAGATAGATGGAAAGTTGAGGCACAAGATAGGTCTAAAATGATTTTAAATGGCTTAATATGCTCAGTTGTCTATATTTGGAAGGGAAGAGTGGGGAGGGAGGGACCAATAAAGAATCTTTTAAGGAATTTATATTCTTTATCATAGTAGGAAATGAACTAGATTGATTGACCTGGGCTAAAGGCACTTTTATTAACTTTTGCAGATATCGTTCAATTTATTGCATCTTATTATTCCAAAATGACTCTTGGAATTTCTTCTTTCTACCACATATTGAGTCCCTTAGGCACAATAAGTCCAACAAAATTATGTGTGTATTGATCACAATATAAAAATTTCTAAATGATTTAATCTTGAACTGTGTATTTGGTCTCTCTAGAAAAACCTCAGAACCCGTAAGATTGATGGATACATATATTGGATATATCAAATTTATATATTTGAAAGGGAGAGAGAGATTATGTGGAACTGGCTCAATGAATATGGAGGCTGACAAGTCTCAGAATCCTCAGTTAGCAAGCTGAGATATGAGAGAAGTGGTCGTGTAGTGCAGTCGACATACAGGTTTAGAACCCAGGAAGAGTTGATGCTTTGGTTCAGTCCAGGAAAACTCTATGGACACTATGGGAATTAGGCCTCAAATTATTTCATTTTGAAGATGAAACTCTTAATTATATTGTTCCTCTTTGTGTTCAGTTTTTTATCAGACTACAGCAGTGATGGCAAACCTTTTAGAGACTGCCCAAGCTGCAACTCAGAATCTACTTATTTATTGCAAAGTGTCAACACTGCAATTAAACGTGAATACTGGGGTTTTAGTTTAGAAAAAAGCAATTCTACATTAAAAGAAAAACACAAAAACAGAGTTTTCATAATACAAACAGCCTCCGTGGCAAGAGTGCCATAAATGCTGCACCGCTGTACTGCAATAGCATAGATTTTGCCCTTTGCTTTCACTTAATATGACTCTAACATCTTATCATGTAATTGATTATTCTTTACAAACATGATTTTCAATGACTGCTTTTTAGACCACTTATCTTATTTTCATTTTTCATATTTGGTATTATTTTGATGCATTGTTGTAGATATTTATATCTTTACTGTGTATATTTACTTTTGTATTTTACTATACAACCTATGTTCCATCTGTATTACATCATCTTTAGATATTTAGAATAATACCATTAAGTTTTAAATTCTTAGGCTATTTTGAATTCCAATAGTTTGAGATAAAGACTTTAGCTTCCTTTCTAATATAGCACTTTCTTCATCTTCCTCAATTTCATTCCTTATTATGCTCTAGGATTTCAAAGAATATTATATGAATCCTTGTGCAGATTCTTCTTTATAGTGTAAATATATTTGACACTTATTTAATCAACCTAATTAATCAATTTAAAAATATTTATTTTATTTTTGGGCCTAGATCAAAGTTTCATTAGTTGAAATATGTTGCCTTGTATGTTCTGGAAACACAGTTGAATGACTGCAGCATTTCAAACAGAATAGAAACACATAGGGTGTTCTTTGTGAGCACCCTCAGCCCTCATCTTCCCTTTGCTCCGCTCTAGACGTCCTCTCTGGGATAGGAGGTAGCCCTGAATGCATCTCCCGTTTTGCTAGGTGCACACCTTGCAGTCTGACCTGTAGGAGCAAAGAATTTTTCTTCTTACCTCCAGATGGAAAGGCTTATTCAATTTCCAGTGCTACAACTTGAGAGGGTCTTCAGTGAATCTTTAAATCTAATCTTACTGGCTTGGAAAAAAAGTCAAAATTTCCTTAGGCTAGGATGATCAAGAGACTGAACTCCCAGAGACTTCTGAATTTTCTTATTCTTTTCATCATGGTAGCAAGTTGAGAAGAGGATATATTCATAAGGTACTGATATCTACATGGAATTTTAGCCCTGAAAATTTTTAATTAGTTCCTTAATTTTAATTATACATATCATAATTATGTTGTCATCAGTCTTCTAATTTTGCTCTATTTCCTTCATTCTTATTCTTGCAGACTTATAGTTTTACAGGCTATTTAGTTTATAGGCTAAAAAACTTATGGATAATTTTTGTATAAGTATATCTATTGATAAGGCTATAAAAAGATATTGGTAGATTTATATATAACATTATTATAGGATGGAGAAAATGAGGGAGAATATTGACAGTGTAAAAATGAGTTCAGATAAATAACTGAGATAAGCAGAAGTAAAAAACCAACTAGGTGTTGGTAGAATGCTTGCCTCTATTGGCAAACACCCAATAAAAGATCTGGGATAAGCAGACGACAAAACAAAAAATAACTATAATTTTTTAAATCCAGAAAGTAAATTCCTTCTAGATGTCATCATCTCTTTAATTATTTATAACTATTTACATAAATTTTCTTTTCCCATGTATATTTTAGTGGCTCAAACAAAAAGAGAGACAGTTTTACTAAAAATCAGTCACACTCACATGCCCATTGGTTTTTCTTTGCCTGCTCTGCAAGAGGAATGTAGAATGAAAGACTCCTTGGAGGATACACTGATCCCCTAGCCCAAGCTCGTCATTAGAGTCAGCCTGTGAGCACAGGAGGAAGGACAACATGTGACACACAAACACCTAGAGTTGTAATAGACACAGAGAAACCACCTTTATGCCATGTTTTAGACATCACTAAGTCAATGGCAAATGCTTTTCCTCATATCTACATAAAACCCTTAGACTAAAAGATTGTCTTAACTGTTCCCTTACATACTTTTCAGCTATTTCTCCTTGCAGTTAGATATTATCTCTTTGATCAAGATTTTTAGTCACTTTTAATGATTTACCTATATTTAAACATTATGGTAAGGAAAAGGCCTCAGAGATATTTACTCGAGCATTTCACTTCATAGAAATAGCCCTGTCACTTTAGCCAAAGCCTTAAATGGGTTTTCCATATTGTTTTTTTTTTTTTCCAGCAGTGACTACTAGTGTCTTTCTTTTGTACCCTTGGCTTTTCATGTAGCATTCTGCCTTATGTAGTTATTCTCTTTGCATAACTGCCAAACCAAACAAAAACAAAACATGTTCACTAGTTTCTTGGAAGCCAGGGACGCAATATCTTTAAAGAAACTCTAGCTGAGCGCACTTGGAATGACTCAGAATGACAGGCTTAACTGTGGGTGGAAAAAAACAAAATAAAACAGAACCAGAAAGTGAGAAATTATTTATGTCTACACAACCCAGGATACCACTGAGTATTTCTATGTAAATAAAAAATTAAGTGACATTGGTCTGTAAAAAACATTATGCATGATGTTTATTACAAAACTGATGTTACAAGATTTATTATCATATTCATACCTAAGTCTTTGGTTAGAGTTTTAGGAAATTTTTCTGGGGTTGTTCTCTTCCTAGAACCTATAATTCATAGATGAGTTAAAATTCTTGCAATGAAATGGAAATAAATGATGATTTATCTATACTTTCTAAAATAAACAATTTTAAATCACCAAAAAGAAGTTCATTCTTATTTCAGAATGAGTATTGCGTTGAGCTGTCAAAAATTCTATTGTATCATTTGCTATAGTAGGGAACTTACCTAGTTTCCTTTGAAAAATATTAAGAAAAGTCAAAAAAAGAAGCATACCACCTCCTTTTCTTTGCAAAGAACTCAAAATGTGTTTATCTCAATGTGTTCAGTTCATATTTATTGTGAAAATATTTTAAGGATATATTAGACTTGGTTTGCAAATAAGGAAATTAACATGCAGGAAAACTAGGAATGAAGTTTATACTTGCAGAATATAGGACCAAACAATATCCCTGTGCCACAACCTCTCCTCAGTGCAAATTATTCTGGACTTTGGCTTTAGTTCAAGCTAGATTATAGATATGTGAAAGGAGTTAACTGGATTAACTATGTAATCTGAGTCTAATAATCAAAACAGAGATGGTGCCAGACATGATCTTCCTGCTTTCTGTCATCTTCTTAAACTGACATCAAGTAAACAAGAACTCATTGCCAAATGATCAAGGTGAGAATGAACATCAAGGATTTATTCTTAATGAATTTGTAATATAAGGCTATACCATGAAAGGCATGCACCCAACAGAAAAACATTGGCATCCTATATGATTGATAAAGATTGAATTCTAATGCCATGCTTGGGATAAATCAAGGAAGAGAGTAGATTGGACACTTGTGCTTTTGGTGAATATTGTCTGCTGTGGTCAAATTCTCTCACAGGAGGATTGATGTCTCCTGAAGTATAATTACCTGGAATGCATTATCTCCGAGAAGCATGTGTAAAACTAATTGACTGACTATTAAGTAAATTTTATATTTCTCTTGACACTGTTCTGAGGAAAAGCAAAAAGTTAACAATTAAAAATGAGGACATAATAGTTCTAAGAAAAGTGATAGTGCCTGTTTTATGAAATAGTACCATTATTTTACCTGGAGGAATAAATTAGTAATTTTTAAATGTTTTCGTAGTGGCATGAAAGAAAATACAGAATTTGCAAATGTGCCTTATGCACAGACAGGAAATTTGAACATTGTAAATATGTTAGTTATCTAAGGGTTAAGCACTGCAAAATTATTTGTCAGTAGAGCTGTGACCTTTATGACTCTCTATAACACCAGATCCATGTCTCTGTCAGGGAGAGTACTCAACTGTGTTGAGCCATTTATCTGTTCAGTTGTGACAAGCCTTATGGTCTAGGATCTATGCAATCTAATGTATAGTAAAAGTTCAAGACAGTGAAGATTTATTGCCTCCTTTCATACTAACTCACAGAAGATTATAACACACTTAGGTTGCTGCTAGGAAGACCACTCTAGCTAATGAAAGTTCATTTACTCTGATCTGAGGAAGAAAAGTAAAAAGCCGCAGTAGCATTTTTCTCACTGTCATTCTGTGTGAGGTTATATGAAGGCATCTAACAAACCACTTCAAGTTTTCTTTTTGTTCCTCTCTTTTTCTGTTCAAAGATGCAATAAGAGAGTCTAATCCCAAAATGAAACCAAAACAAAAAACAAATGAACAATGTGTTAAACAAATAAACGTCTTAATGTGAGACATGTAGTGAAAACAAGAACATTTTATTTTATATTTTGAACAGGGACAAATGCTGTTATGACTGAGTTATAATTTTTACACAGATGACAGCAAATCATCAAATGAGGGAGAAGACATGATTTAATTTAGCATACATTACTATCCTGGGTTTGAAAAGAGTATGAGTAAAGTTAGAAATACAGTCACTTGTTCACTCAGTAGCTTAATAAATCAAGATTAGGAACATGTATTGAGTTAATTTATTGAGCCAAGATCTGAACATAAGATGATATAAAACTGAAATAAAATGAAACAGTTTATTAATAGGTTTTCTTTCTTTATTTCATTATCACCTGGACATTACTTCTAGCAATCACTCCACGAGTTTTAGCAAACAAAAATAACTAATTCTAGGATGCAAATTTCTCTTCATAGTGTCTTAGAGAGTCAAGCACAGGCTTTCTGATAGGATTGTTTTAACAATAGGCTTCAAAGGACACGTGAGAACTAGTGCTTTTATACCAGGCAATTCATAACATATGTTAGTTTATTTCTAATCTTGGTTAATTTGAAGGATTATTTATTACTTTGTCAGTTTCTTATTAGTGAGATCATGTTGTAAAATCTAGTTGCCATGAGTTTCCTGTGTACCTTACAATACTGGAACTATAGCCCTGATGGCATACCTCGGATTGGGGGACTTGCTGATGATGTCTGCCTACAGTTTGTAACCTTTGATCTATGTCCCATTTTCTTTCCTCTTCAACCCAAGAATTCAGCTTAGAAATGATATGTATTTCTATGTGTGCACATGTACGTGTACATAATGAAATGTTTAGCCTTTAACCAAAGGACATCCTGTCATTTCTGACAACTTGATGTATCTGAAGCATATTTTGATAATGGTGATATCAGATGGAGAAAGACTAATACTACATGATCACATTTATATGTGGAATCTTAAACAACCATGATAAAATGTACATTGAATCAACTGCACGCACCTAGCATTGTTCATATGCCTTGGATTTTTTTTATCTCTAGTTAATCCTGGAGAAGTGTTGCCTCGCACATGTAAAGCTGGAGAATTCCGCTGCAGAAACAGACACTGCATCCAGGCTCGGTGGGAATGTGACGGCGATGATGACTGCCTCGATGGCAGTGATGAGGATCCCATCAACTGCTGTATGTTCTCCTTCAAGCCATCTGTAAACTCCATTTTCCTGGGTGTTTTGCGTTTGGGAATTATCATAGCAGTGTGTGAAAATACCTTTGATGCAAATTGAACTCATTTTTATTTCTTAGTCATCCTTTTGCAAAAGGGTAGACAACACCTTGCCTCATTTGCAGCATTTGAAGCAAAGTTTCGCTTCTCTTTCTCCAGGCTTTATGGATCGTTTTAGTTTCCCTATAACTCATCTCTCCTCCTAGTCTGAGGTGTCAGTGGAGCCACACCACTGTTTATGGCAGGGACAGGGGATCACTTTGAATTTTAAATGTAAAGGTATGGAAAGTCAACTTAAACTGCTCAAGAGTAAGTGCATTCCAGAAGGTCAGAAGTCACTCTATTGCTCTGTGGCAATAGAATCTTGAAGAAGATCCAAGGACAGAGACATGGTTTTGGAATATGTGATTAACAAACTTCACTCGCTCAGGACATGGAACAAAACACATACAGAGCATCACACAGAAACCAAAGGCTTGATAGCCCCCTCCTCGCTTTGCCTCTTATTTACTATTTCATTTTTTCTATTGTACAGAAACAATTTCATGCTTCTGATAAGAATAAGAAAACTTCTTATATATTTGCAGACAATACACTTTGGAAAGTTCATGAAATAATATTTCGATAACACATTTATTTAGAGTCACTAATTACATTCTTTTGAGAGAAATAACATTTTATGCAGATACAGGAATATGTTAGAGACATACATCTTCTATCTTTTGATTTAACATAAGCATACTGTTTTAAAAATAATCTTCTAATTACTGCAATTTTCAGGTTAAATTAATTTACCTTATTCTTTTTTATTCATTTTAAAATTAATAATGTTACAATAAAGTTTAAAAATACGTTTTAAAAGAATGAATAAATATGAACTGGATATGGTAGCAAACACCTATAATCCTAGCATTCTGACAGGCTGGGGCAGGAGGATTGCAAATTTGAGGAACTTTGCACCTTAGCTAAGTACTGCCTCAAAATGAAAATAAAAATAAACAGCTGGTTCTATAGTTGAATGAACATGTCCTAAGTTCAATCTTCCCTTCTCTATGTCAGAAAAAGAAAGGAATGGAAAGGAAAGGAAAGGAAAGGAGAAGGGAGGAAAGAAAAGGAAAGAGAAAACAGAAGAAAAGACAGGACAAACTGGTCTGGGCATCTATATTTTGCCAACATTTGTGCTATAGGATTAAATTCTAAGAATATGGATTTTAAAAATATTTTCCAATTTTCTATTATATATGATCCTTAAGTTATAACTAATACATAAATGTAGAATGTTTTTTCTTGAATTTCAAGAATAGACAGTAATTTCAATAGTATGCACTTCTTATTTTCACTTCCACTATTTTCTGTCCTATAAAATATGAATCAACAAGTAAAATCTTAAATACTAAATTGACATAATTATCAAAATTTTCACATGAGAAAAGCATCTCATCTGAGTATAAGGGTATTTTTCTGCCTTTTTATCCAAAAGCTGTATTAGTTAGTGATTAGCTTAATTCCTCACTCCTTCTGGATCTCCAATGTTTTTTCAAGATTTTAATCAATGCTAACTAGGTATTAGTTTCCTCTAGTCACAGAAATCCAGTGCCTGAGGAGAGCATAGTTATTTTATTCTAATATTTATGTGTTACTTCATCATATCCATTCCTCCCTCTGTGTGGCTGATCTTCCTTTCCCATCAACCCAACAAGGAAACTTATATCTTCCTTCACTATAGCAGGTACTGCATGTTGCTGTTCATTACAGTGGTAAAATTTCTAGTCAGTGTATTTTTCTTGATTGTCGTCATTCCTTTCTGTCCTGTCATCCAAGCCATGAACTTTTCCTGGTGTCCTCTATTTGTTAATAGTTTTATTTTCTACCTCCTAATTAATTTTTTAAACGTTTAATTAATTTCTAATCTTACCTCTCCTCAATTTACATTGCCTAAATTAGGTTCCCCTCTCAGATCTCAGCAAGTGTTCTTTTATAATTCCTACCACTTTTCCTTTCTTAAAGTTCACTTTCCACAATGATTCCATAGTATCATTCATAAAATGCAATCCATTTTTGTTATTACAATAACTGCATATCTAAGAAGATAAATCCTAAAATGTGCTGACTCATACATGGGTACTTTCTGTTATTTCTCATAATTAAATTTTTAGCCTTTAGTGTATCAAGCATCTTAGCCTTTGCTCCTGTAAATTTAAAGTAGGTCTCCAAAAGTATTCTTCTGTTTTGCCTTACTGTGACAGTACACTGACTGTTCCTAGCCTATGGAATTAAAAACAGTTTCTCATTACCTTCTTCAGAAAGACAATTTTGACCACTCAAATACTTCTCAGTACAGCCCAGTTGGAGTTACACATTCATTGGTTACACGTGCTTTTACGATGGTAGTTTTGAAACCATGTGGTAATTACACACCTCTTGTGTGGTACGTCTAATAGATATTTTCATAAGGAGGCACATTATGTCATAGCATCTTTGTAGTCTCAACATCTAACACAACCTTTAGCATATGCAAGAATGAATGCTTGAATAACAGAGGCAATGAACATTAAACATCTCTGGCTATCTTTCTGTAGAGTGTTTCCTCTGAACATTTCAGTCATTCTGAGTTGCATTATATTTCTAGGGCTTCATGGTTAACATTCCAGTACTACATAAGTAATTATAGAGAACTATTTTAGATTCTAAACACTCATAATCCACTACCCTGAATTCTGTTAGCATTGTACTTTCTATCCTTCAGTGTCTTAATTTTAAACCCCAAAACTATGTTTGAATTCCTAACTACCTTATTGATAAAAATTGCTAAAGTCCTTGATTAGGCTTTACTGAAGTGCATGCACATAATTTTAAAACTTCACAATGTTTACTCTGATATTTTTGAGGACTTTTATTTTTCATGCATCATGTTTTTGCTAAAGTCCCTGAAGTGAATAAAAACAGTTAATCATGCTCCAATAAAAGATGTCTTTTCTCCCATTATATATTTTTTTACCTTTACATGAATAAGAACTTTCTAAAAAGTGTTAAAATCATTTTAGCACTAGAACTACTTCGAAAGAAAAGTGTTTTATAAGAACTGACTGGAAATGTACACATTTTCTATGCAACAGCATGATAAAAATGAGTTTTTCAAATTCTAAATAAAATTGTACTGATATTCTTTTTATATTACAAAACTGAAACTGCTGGGCATAAGAAAAATTGCTTTAAAAGAATGTTGAATGTGTGAGATAAATACTGAAGAGCATGTCTCTAGAATCCTAGAAGAGTACTTATAAATGGTTAACATTAATGTGCCCCCCATTGTGATTAAATATTAGAAGTTTAATTCTTAGCTATGAATAGCTTCCCATAGGAGGATTGGTTTTATCTTCAGTATTTTTTTTCTAGTTGCATGTTTATTTGTTTTTGCTGGGGAAAAAACTCATGATGATCTTTTTCGTTATTAAAATTACATAGAATCTTGTTTTAGCATTAACTCTATGTCAGGAGTGATATAATTTTCATTTCTGTATTTTTCTTTCCAGTCCCAAGAAACATTGGATTAAGTAAAATCTAATTAGGTTTAGTTAATATTTTAAAAAATATTTGAATAGATGTATAGTTTAAAAGATAGCATAGTTGATATATATGATTAAATAATTTGAGATCTATTTGTTAAATTAAACATTACCTTGAGGTTAATTTTAAAAGCTTGTGATGAATATTTTGGAATTAAGTCACCATTTCAGGTAACAGAAGGAAGAGGAACTTAGATATCTTGTTGGTTTGAGTGGAAACATTAAAAATGAATACATTTCCTTTTATTTGAGCTTTACTTACCTGATGCCTTCTATGAAAGTTATATTTTAACAAAGTCTAGAATATTAATATTTACTATAAAATTGGAGACAGTGAATGGCAGAAGCCCTGCTATTTATTGTACTGTAATATAATTTCTGTAACATTTTTGTAAATATAGTTTAAAATATTTATGAGTTTATCCAATTTTAAATAATTAAGCTTGCTTCACTCTCCCTCCCAGTCAATCATAGCTGTCCTGATGATCAGTTTAAATGCCAGAATAATCGCTGTATCCCCAAGAGATGGCTTTGCGATGGAGCTAATGATTGTGGGAGCAATGAAGATGAATCCAATCAAACTTGCACAGGTAAAGCTTTCCTCAGACATGTACCTACATCAACTTCATACTTGGCCTTCATAAAAATACAGGTTAATGCTTTGAACTCATCTGGCCTTTCTTAGTGTTGATAATCTGATTATTGCAATAGTCAATGAATGCAAAATTTTGATGCCACAAAGACTCAAGTACAAATTGATTTTTATTTAATCCTTGGGAATGACTTCTTTACAAAGTAATTTGGCACTTTATCTATTTATATACATTGACTGTCAATATATTTCTTGTTCAAGACAAGTCCCTATTAAATCTTACTTGGCAGTAGAAGTCAAGGTTTGTTGGCAGGCTTTGATACGGGCCATCTCACAAGGAACACTTTTTTTAAAAAACCTTTAAAAAAGACTTACAAATTTTATTTTTTCTCCTGTGGAATACCTTTGTGAATAGTTTTCTGTTCATTGCACATTATTTATGTGAGGTAGTTTCTTAGTTCCATAAGTCTCAAGACCACTAAGCCTATTTATATTTCCATATAATCTATACCATTGTAATAAACCTTTGAATCCCTAGCCAGGTTCTTGTTGAGTGGAAATACACAGCTGGTAGCATGGGTTACAACAGAGTGCCAGAAAGGTCATTATTAGTTAGATAAACATTGAAAAATGATTCGGACTACCAGCAGCCTAGTGCTTCTCTTTAAATGATGAAAAAAACCTGCTGTTTTTGATGGCACATATTGATATGACTAGTAAAAAAGATTTAAAACACATTGAATATAGTAACATAAAATATAAAAGCACCAGCTCTTTGCTTTTTACAAAATGAGCCTTACTAAGTAACAGCCATTATAAATTCCTAATGAAAACAATAGAGCAGCATGCACAGAAAAGACTCAGATGTCAAAAAGATTTTTTCCTACTCTTGTTTTGGGCACTGGTTTTCTCTTGTCAGACTTACAGTTCTCTGCAACTCATTTTCCTCTTATGTTTCTTGCAGCTCTGTGCAGCTCTATGAATTAGCTAGAAGTTGTTTCCAAAGAGGTTTTCACTACACACAAAACTGCAGTGGCAGGAATGAAACAGTCACCCTTCCATAACCCTAAGCTGTAACTTATATAAAGCTTTTTTGTAGGACATCCTTGCTCAGGATCTGTGGGCCAGTTATTCTCTTAACTCCTAAGTTAAAGTCTCCTCTGACAATTTAGAGTAAATTAATTTCTTAAAAGAGTGTTATGTGTGTCTTATAAGGTGGTTTCATGAAAGATTTTCTAAAAAAATAAATAAATAAATAAAAAGAAAGAGGACCTCCAGAAACTGCTTGGTCCTGGGTCACTGCTTTCAAGATCATTCATTTTATAGATGAATCATCTGCAAGAAGACTTTCCTAAACTCACACCATTGGTAAGAATTTAGGGTAATTTTATTCCAAATATTGTGTCTGGATGACCATTACTTTTTATACTAAACTGTATTATCTTGCAGATTAACTAGAATTTTAGGTATAGTCAATCTATTTAACTTTGCTCAGGTTGCTCTTGCAATATGAATTTCATTTGTAGAGAAGCATCTTGGTAAGCCAATACAATTACTATTCTTTTAAAGTTAACATTCAGTTCAAACATATGGTTCATTACATACTAAACAGACAGATCTGCTTACACAGTAAAATGGAAGGAACTGCTGATTCAACTTGTAATAACAAGTCTTCTTTATTTCTTCTAGATTTTTACCATTCTCTTGTTTGTAAATTATTTTTTAAATAACATTTATGTTTGGCTAGCTACTTACAGTACTAAAAATGGAAGTGCTTCTGTATCAAAGCAATTAAAACAATCGATCCTAACTAATAGGCTATCTAAGACACTCAAGACCTGTGGTCCACTTCAAGTGATGTCACCCGAAATCGGACACCAAGTACTAGATCTCAGCAGTATATTTATGAGAGCTGTTATGGCCACCGGCTACTTTAAAAACATGAGTTAAAAGTAGAAAGAGAAAAATAAATATGCCTTTTATTTTGAAAACTATGTTGATGTGACAGTGTTCTTTCATTTCATTTTATCAAAATATTTAAATAGTAGCTTAACACACTAGAAAAAGTGGCAAATTTATGCAGACCATTTTCCTGAACCATTTCCCTCTATTCTTAAATATCAGGGTATGCATGGACATGTGTCCTAGATAAAAAGACTTATAGTAGGGTGTTGTGTTGTAATTGAACCCACTATCCTATACCCACTAGCATTATGACCATTGTATACCTAAAAAGAAAATCCAACAAAAAAGACAACTTCCTATATTGATCCTTTGGAATTTTTTCTTCATCAGTATATTAATTCATTAAACATTTATCAAGGTACTGGTGATAGAATGAGGAAAAATACATAATACTCTTCATTAAGAAGCTAAGAATTGAGACTAGGATAAAGTATGTTAATAGACCATTCTGATAGAGTAGTCAAAATGCCAAGTGAATTCTCAGTCAAGCACACAGAAAGAATAAAGAATTTTAGTTTTCATTTCACTGGAGGAGATTTCCTAAAGGAGACAATATTCCAGCTAAGTCTTTAAAAACACATATGAAAAAATGCTACATAATAAAGCCATGTAATTGGAAAAAGATAACTAATCTGATAAAACCAAGTATTGGCAAAAGAAACAAAGGAATTATCATATACTCTTCTTTGTGGGTAAATAAATCATCTTTTACATTGGAAAGAAACTTGGTCAAATTCAATAAATGTAAAGATGCGTATGCCTTTGTGTCTGTAATTCTGTTTTCACACTTATACTCTAATTAGTGCCTCTGCACTTGTATGTTCATTGTTCCAGTTCTGGTAATGATAAAACTTGAAACAACCCAAATATCTATTAATAAGAGAATGGATATTCGTAATAAATTGTTATTCATAGGTAAAGCAAATGAATTAATATTTGAATTATCAACAGGAATGAATTTAAAAAGATGTTTACAAAAATGAATTGAATATTGTCAACAATACAATTTATACAAAGAATGAAAGTACAAACAGTCCTCTATAATTTTTATGAATTCAGTAATGTGTGCAAAGAGTATTAAATTATCCTTGGGAGTGAAAAGGTGAAAACTAAAGACAGTTGTTAGATCTGGGAAGAAAGAGGGGGAAATGGGATAGGAAAAAATGTTATGGGGATGTCAAATGTAACTAATGCATCTTTAAATTTTTAAATAAAATATGGAATAAATATGGAGCAAATACCAAGTTGTGATAGTCAACATGATATTCAGCAGGTTTAATGACATCCCATGTACTCCTCTAGGTGATAGAAATATGTAAATGGAAAATAATGACGCAGTGATATCCATGCATTGTTGAGGGTAGAGTGAGTTGAATAAGGAAGGAGACAGAGGGGAATATGCCACGAAAGAACCTGGACATGCACAGGAGCCCAGAGAGCAGACACAGCCAAGGGCTGGGATGCCGCTCTTACCCCAACCTCCCAAGGGTGTTTTGTCTACTCAAGACAGAGACTTTGAGGCAAGATGAAACATAGTGGTTTTGCAATTCTTTTACATCATAGTAGTCCTGATAATTCTGGATTCAAACCTAGGCAGTTTCCCTTCAGCATTTTCTCCCATCGCAGTGCTCTAGTTATACGACATTTATTTCTTCTCACATCCTCTATTGCTTTTCAATAAATTTATACCATACAGGTGTAATTGCATCAAAACAACCCAGTGCAAGGGCCGGGGATTTAGCTCAGTGGTTTTGTCGCCTGCTGTGGAAGCACAAGGGCCCAAGTTCGATCCCCAGTACCAAAAAGAAAAAGAAAGAAAGAAAACCCAATGCATAAGAAATAAGAAATTTTTCCAAGATAAGCTAAAGTTCATTTTGAGCAGGGTAGGGTTGTGACTGCCTATAATGCCAGCACTGAGGAGGCTGAAGCAAAAGAGCCACTGTGAGTTGGAGGCCAGCCTGGGCTACACAGTGAGTTCTAGACCAGCCTGGATTACAGAGCAAGACTCTTGCAAAAAAAAAAAAAAAAAAAAAGGACATGTTGATATGCCTTGATATGACATGTCTTGTTTAGCTAGAATGCTTTGATTGAAAGGCAGCAAGGGTAAAGTTTAGGAATAGTATGTTTTCCTTTAATGCCCTCCTCCTCTGTATAGTACAAATGCATTGTGGGAATTCTCACTGCTACATGGCAGCAGAAATAACACTATGAATGATGAGTAGAAATAGCTGCATTGTATCAGTGAATCTCTGATTTTACTGTTAGATAAACAATTCTCCCAAAGGAAGCTTAAATTTCCTCTTCCTTAGAGCAGCATTTGCTATGAAATTAGAGTTCTCTAGAGCTGCTTTTATAATCTCATCTTCAGACTAAATTAGATCTGATGGAGACAGAACTGATAAAGTGGTGGTAGTTGTACTTCTCTTGCAATATGAATACACTGATTTGAAAGTGATAATTCAGTCAATCTGGATACATCATGTACATAGACAGTCCTTAGAGATTTATGAAATGAAGCATCTTTTTTATTAAAATTCAGTTAAATTTCTCTAGTAGACCCTGCAAATCCATGATTAAAATTGGAAGTAAATTTATATGCTTTCTGGCCTAATATTCCTCAATAATAATCTAGTGAATGTTCTTTTGGACTATAGACCATAACTGCAGCTTGAGAGTTATAATGAGGTAATGTACAAACTTCCACACCATCACAATGATAGGTCATACATCATATGAAATAAGTTTATAGAAATAATTTGCATTTTCCTCTCTAATCTCTGTAGCTCTACTAATGAAAGAAAGCAGTTTCTGAAAGCTTTGTTATACTAACATCTGAATTATTAGGAGAGAATGTGGTGATACAAGAATGTCAAATAATAGAATATTGGACTGAATAAGTGTAGTATATTATTGTGAGTCAGTTGGAATTTCATGGAGATGAAAATATGTAATAATGAAAGACTGAAGGAATGATAAAGAATGAAGGATATAGTGAATGATTAGAAATCAAAAGAAATGGAAAGCAAAAAAAGAAAAAAGGGAAGACTTTATAGAGGAAGAAAGAAAAAAAATTTTTTTAAATCCTATTATTAAAATTGTCCTCGGGCCGGGAATTTATCTCAGTGGTTCTGCCACCTGCCTGGCAAGCACAAAGTCCCGAGTTTGATCCCCGGTACAAAAAAAAAACAACATTGTCCTCATACATGAAAAGTAAAACGTACTTACTCTAACAAGGGAAGTAATACAGAAATGTGTAGTGGAAAAATTAGTAATCATTCTCACATCTCTGTTCTTCCAGTGAACAAATGCCCACATCTTGTATATATCCCTCTTTATCTTTTACCAAATTTACACAATTACATATACTATTTTGTAAGTAAATGTAATTATATAAAATTACCCAAGAAATTTATTGATTTTATTCTAAATTTTAGAATAACTTAACAAAAACTCTACAGTATTAGCCAGATGAGACAACATAGAAATAGTTGATCTTACTGAAATTTTAACATTGTAAAATCGGAAGCACATGTTTGCTAGAATACTTAAAATCCCTTAATTTAAAATAAATTATTAATTTGTCAAATGAGAAAAATCAGATATAGTTTAAAATATTTTAGAATCAAGACCTTAATCCATATAAAGCAATATATGTGGTATGATAATTTTCCTAACATTCAAATTACTGTAGTTAGAAATGGTATATCTGTAATTAGAAACAATGTAGAAAATCTTTATGATTCTCAGCCCAGAAAACAAGCATTAGCCTATAATTCAAGCAAGGATGTTCTTTGTAACCACAGAAATGCAAACCCCAATTGTTCCGCATTTATCCAAACCATCTAATTAAAATATACTTAAATCTAAGTATCTCCTTCCTTGCATATCCCAGTTTTCCTATCTAATGATGGGGAAAAGATACTTATATGAAGACATATAATAGCTCAGAAGAATAAAATGAAGCAAAAAGAAAGCCAGACATTAAAAATAACTATTTAACAACAAGAGCTGGAAGGGAAGAGACAGCAAAGCTGTGTAGGCCTTTATGGTTTTGAAAATGTTGACCTGATTATAATAAAAAAGGACAAATTCCATATAGAACATAACCCATTTCCTGAATAGTTTAAACCATGGCCTTTGGCTAACGTAGAAAGCAAGGTTCTATGTTGCTGTTCACTGAAACCTTTAAGAGAGCCCAAAGCAAAGTTCATTAGTATACTTTGATTAAAAAGTCACACATTTATTTATATAACTGTGCAAAAATTTTAAAGATGTCTTGAGGCCAAATGTATGTTCAAGAAAACATTTTTTATATTCTCGGTCCTTGTAGTGGATCATTTACAGTTCCAAAAAGCAAATGCAATGAAAATATAGGAAATGACAATTCTGACACCATGATTAGAAACTATATACCTTGATACAATATCTAAAGACTTCCTCTTACATAAAACAAAAGCTGTCTTGGTCTATTGGAAAATGCTATAGAAAATTATTTTTTATATATCAAAGTTTGGATAAACTTTAATTTAATAATATATTCATAAGTATGTGCCAAGAAATAATTGTAAGATGAGAAATTCAAAGTTTCATTCCTTGAATTGTGTGAGAAATACTCAATCCCTTGTCTCTCAGTGGTCAAAATACAAAATTGAATGTCAAAATACATGAACTTTATAGATCTTAATAGAGAAAAATGGTATCTTATGTGTAAAAGAGATATTGCATGCTTTGCTATATCCTTAATATTCTTCAAGAAGCCTCTAAATTTATTCTTTGTATATTAATTGATCATCATAGCCAGAACATGCCAGGTAGACCAGTTTTCTTGTGGAAATGGGCGTTGCATTCCCAGAGCGTGGCTGTGTGACACAGAAGATGACTGTGGTGACCAGACAGATGAAATGGCAACTTGTGGTAAGTTGTGAATGAAATATCCTATTGGTAGAGATTGTGTCAGATATAGCATTCTATCACTGTGATTCCCTTAGAAGCATATTGCATACAAGCCAGCAAGGCAGAGGATATGTTACTTTCATCGTATCCCTTCAAACATAAGTATGTGCTTTGATGACAACTTTACAATATATCTCATTCATAAAGCAATAACAATATGCTCAGCTAAAATAAATGAATCTAAATATCGCAGACTTCATTAGGAGTTATGCTAGCAAAACATTTTCAAGTGTTCATAATTAATCTTATGTCTATAATGATTAAACTTGCCAAATAGTGCAATAAGTAACATTTGTAGTAAATGGAGAGAACGTATTTCTTATTGGTGTGTTTATGTTATATTCTGGGAGCAATAAATAATTAAGGCTAAGATTACATAGTTGGTAAAGTAATTGTTGCTTTTTATAGAGACACATGATTTTGATTGACAAAAATCATCAGTGTAAAATATGTTTGGTAATTTCAAAATTTCATGTCACTTTCTTGTGCTTCTCCTACTTCTGCCAGCAATAAAAATGTATTGCTGCCTAAAGTTGCAAATTTAATTACTGTTCTTTTCACTTACATAGTAGTAGATTATTATCATTTGTGTCAATGGTATATATCCGCATATATAAGAGAAAGATACTAATTTTCTAAAACATAGTTTATTTTAGTAATGTCAATGGATTTTTTTAAATTACTGCTATTAGTCCTGGGGATGTGGCATAGTCATAGAGTATTTCCCTAGTATGTGCAAAGCCCTGTTTTTGACCCCCAGCATCACAAAAAATAGTAACAATAATATAATTATGTGTAAATAATATAACCCCAGTTTATAGTACTATTAATACTGGGAAAATGCTTTTTAATGCCTCAATTTAAATGCTTATATTTAGAAGTTGCATTCTCTGTTTGCCTGAAGTATTTTTGTTAAAGTTTTTCTTAAACTAAACTGCTAAGCTACCTTTTATATGGTTATTTTAAATTAAAATTACCATCAGGAGAGAATCTGGCAGAGTAACTGGTACGTACCATCTCACATTTAAAGTTATAGAAGAGGTTTCCATAGTCAACATTACCCTTGCACTGAGTACAAAGAGACAATGACCACAGTTTTTAAAGGTTACCCTATTTGACACAGCTTTATACATGATTATAGACTCTATTAATCCCCATTTTTATTAAGCACCATTATTCACTTGGACTGATTATATTTCACATGTGCCCTTGAAAGAGGCCAAGTTTCCCACATTTTAATCCTACTAGAAGGATCCTACTGCAATCATTGTAAAAAACAATAAAAAAATGTCTACTCCCTGAACAATTTTTTGTTTTGTAGTATTTTACACTAAATTAATTTTAATATAAGATTAAAAACTTGAAAAATCTATGATTAAAAATGTTTCTGATAGGACTTAGGATCTGAAGTTATTACAACTGAGGCTCAAATTTTCAATGTAATTCACTGACATATACTTACAAACCTTCCTCGTTTTGCTTGCACTTGCCTTTACAAGTTAATTGCAAATTTTAGGTTGAGATTATGTGTGGGAAAACACATAATTAGGAAGGCCCTCTGAGGCGTTGCCTTAATCTTTAAACAATCATTGAACTTTTTCAGGAGTTGTCACACATGTAGAGGAAAATTTGTAGGTCGGTGGTGCAAAGGAGGGACATAGTCAAACTGTGAAGCCTGTCCTTGAACTGGACCAGCTGTCAATTCTTAACATAGCTTTCAATAAAATGAATACCAGGGCAAATTCAAAATAACCTGTCCAAACTTCAGCCTAGAATGATTAAATTCGATTGTCTAGGAGTAGCACCTAAGAATCAGTATTTTAATGTTTTTCAATTTTGAGAAATCCTTTACTAAGATAGTCATTCCTAAACATGAGCCCACATTGGAATCTTCTAGAAGGTTTGTGGAAAAAACGGATAGCTGTACCTCTTTCCCAGAGTATCTGATCCCCTGAGGTCTCAGGTGTAGCCCAGCAATTGGCATGAGTACAAATTCCTGCTAATGCTCATCTTTGTGCTATTAGTCAAGGACTATAATTTAAGAACCCGTTATTTAAGAAGCTGATGTGCATACATGATTTTATCTTGCATGTACTTTGTGACAATTGTGTTTATTCAAAACTGATTAAAGTTGGAAGTTCTTGTTCATGTGAATTTTCTTCCCATCTCCAAAATACAGCATGAATATAATTTTATGATTAAATCTGGAATGTTTCAAAAGCACATTTTGTCCCTTGGAAATTTTATAGTAAAAATACAGCATAGTTATTTATTTTAAAATTTAGTTTAAAAATCTTTGGCTTTTTCTATTGTCTGTATATCTGAATATAGATTATATATATTTTGATGAATATGCCAGAATATTCCTTGGTAACATCGAATTTGTTCACAGGGATAAAATTTGAAAATTGCTTAAAATTTGTTATAAAATTAAAATTCAGTTAATTAATTATGAATCCCCTAAGACTTACACAGTTAATATTCATCCATTTTATGAATGTTGGTCTTGAAAGAGAATTCTGCACCCATAATCTTACTCTTACCTGTGCTTGTAGCATTAGTCTACACAGTTAAGGAGTAAAAATATCGGAAACTGCAAATACCAGAGAAGGGAAGGTGGAGGGGAACAGGGGAAGGGGAAGTACCATACTAGTAATTATTACACGATTAAATCAATGCAAGTTGTATCAAAGATATTTTCCCATGATTATTAGAAAGATAAGGACCCTTGTTTTTCCAAATTTTGTAAAAAAAAAAAAATGGCAAATGTGCAAAACATGTTCAATGGGGAATATTAACCCAGTAAAGTACTGATAGGAAGTATGATTATCTTTATGTTTCCTTCACACACAATGATTCTGGTTGATTTGAGTTTCTATAATTTGGTCCAATCTCTCTTGAAACACCCATGTTATGTCTTATTCAAAGCTTTCTCCTCCCCCATTGGCAGCTAGATCTGAAGTCTAGGAACTTGGTATGGAAGAGCACGTGTCCAGGCTTTTCACTCTCTAGCTCTCATTTCCCCGCTAGCCTTAGCTAACTAAGTATATATGAGAGAAGAAGGAAATGGGTAACATCTTTCGGTGCAGGGCTCCTGGGTACCTTCCTTCTGCTTCTTGAGCATCACAGTACTCTGACATGAGAAATGCAGATCTCATGGGAGGCTCCTCGGTGAGTTCTTCAGAGGCCTGACATCTCATTCTCCGGAGAGTTCCCTGAACTTCGTTCTTCCTTGTTCTTCTCTATTCCCCACTCCCATTGCTTCCCCTTTCCTCTCCTCTGCCTTCTCCTTCTGTTTCATTCTTTGGAAGCCCTGCACATCTAGATCCAAATGTCTTTTATCCTCTACTCTTCATCATTCCTACCACCGATCCTTTATCTTGTAGCTTAAAGTTGCAAAAATCCCCTTGCTTGCCAGGCTGCCTTCTTATTTTACTACTGTCAGGCAAAAAAAACCCTTTGCTCTCTTTGTTTGTATTTATTGTTCTTTGTCATTAGGCTATTATCCTAATGGCCTATTTTTAAGGACTGTTACCACTCTTGAGTTCTTTCTTCTTCTCTAGATATAGGATGAAAAAACCTCTCCTCTTAGGAACATCCAATCATTTTTTTATTAATTATATTGGTACAATTAAGGTATACAATATAATGACATTCATCATTGGAAATTTGCACCTTTACATAATCCATCTTGGTTTTTTTTCAATTACAAACTTCCATAGAAGATTTTCACAGAGTCTCTTCTTCCTTTTGAATTAACTGATTTTTCCACAAGGTCGGTACACTGGTCTTTCTGGTTGACCTGCATAGTACAATACAATTTTATAGAATGTTTTCAAAGACAGGCAGAATATTAGAGTATTTGGCATCTCCTCTCTATTATTACTAGATAAAAGTGGCCAGCACCATTGCAAAAGGAACAATCCTCTATTACATGTATGTTTCCACTTAAGTCACTCATTTTCCATACTTCTTTCTCCCTCTCCATAGGTAGATATAATAAATTATGTTGTCATGTACTTATTAGTGCACACATATTGGGACAAATCTTTTAAACTCATGGAAATTTAGAAAGAATAAGAAAAAATACTCATTTTTACTTCTAGCTGTACAAAATAATGCACTGAATGTTGTAATTCCAGAGTCGCAGAAGCAGTTAGTAGACACGGCAAGCATTAGAGCTTAGACCCATTTGCATCTAGTTATCTCTTCTAATATACTCAGAGACTTTCAAAGTTGAATAAGATGCTAAATCAACCCCTTTTCCAATATAGGAACTATTTTACAATTTGTCCCAGAAAAACTTACTCCAGCATTGTTTAAATATTACCAAGATCAAAGTATTGGGCACTTCACAATAATTTTAACTGAAATATATTTTCAGAATATTCTTTCTTTGTAGAGCCAACAACTGGCTTCTTAAAGGTGCTATATTCTGATAACTACTTCTGTCCTCTGAAACTGAAACCCTGAGTTAAGAACTTTGTGCACAGTATGACTCTTAAGATAACTAAAAACACCATCACATCCATGCAACCCTCATCTTTTGCAGGTTAAATGTATCTGTTTCTTCAACTTTTCCTTACATGACCATGTTTCCAGGATCTTTCCCTATTAATTGTGCGTTCACTTGAATCTTCAATGATCTCACTAAAATTCATGGTCTAAATTGGGACGCTTATGTTCAATATATACAAAGTGTCACTTCTGCAATATATTTTCCTCCCCGCACTGCTGAGGATTGAACTCAGGATCTCATGCATAGCAGGTGTGCAATATACCAATGAGCTTCATTGGCAGCCCTAGAGTTTGAATTTTGCAAGATGAAAATGTTCTAAAGATCTGTTGTGTAGCAATGTAGACAAGGTTAACCCTTCTGAACTGTACATTTAAAACAGTAAATACTCTACTTTTACCAGAATTTTAATAAAATAACAAGTTCATGTCATGGAATTAAACAGAATGTATTATCCTGTGTATGGTTTTCTATAGATCATGATGGATTAATTACCTTCAGAAATTTAGTTTCTAAGCCTCTACTAATGTACATTTGGACAGAAGCCTATTGTGTGACTGACATGTTGAGCTCCCAGTTAAAATGTTAATCTCCTATAATAAACTAGATTCTTCCTGTGGGTATTTCCAAAATGTACATTCCTGAACTCTTTAATTCTTACATTTCCAAGGTCTTTTAAGACTTATTTTGAAGGTCTTCTGATTCTCCTTGATCCACACAGTTCAGAAGTTCCTGAGTGAAGTTCTCTTTACTTCACACTGTCATTCTTAGATCTGCATCCTCCTGCAACTTTTAATATCCTTGTAACTTTGCAGTTTTAATCTTGTTATCCACTGTAGTCTTAGCTCCCTTTTGTGTAATTCAAAGATTTATTCAGCATGATTTTTTAGGCTGTAATGAAATCATAGTAACAAAAGTATAAACCCTTTTTTTTTTTGGTACCAGGGATCAAACCCAGGACCTTGCGCTTGGGAGGCAGGCGGCGGAACCACCAAGCTAAATCCCCGGCCCAGTATAAACCTTTTTGTGAGCAATTAAGAACATCCTTTTTTGGGGAAACTAACTTAAGTGTTATATTTCTTTAGATACAGAAATATATTCATGTAACTTGCTATCATTTTTCTTGTATGGTATTTTTACTTACTATGAGAAGATTTTTCAAATATGTTCCAAAATATAGTAATTATGGCATTTTTATGATACAGCTTTATGGAAAAGCCGTACCAGTAAAAATGTTAGATTAATTTAAAAGAAAGTGTTTTTATTTTCTTCATGATGAAATGAATGTACCTTTAAGTTTATTCTAGAATTAGAGATTTATAAATTTATAAATTTCACCTCTCCATAGTTGCAAAATTGTGCTCAGTCTTAAAATAGGACAATATTATCTTCTTTATTTTACTAATTTTTATTCATTTTCCTATCTCCCATGAATTAAAAAAATCCCTTTCAATAATCTGATATAAAATATTCAATGATTTATTATTTATAGATAACTTGTCTTGAAGGTAAATTAGAGGTTAGCAACTAGGTGTTTTATTTTTCTTTTTTCTATCATTTAGACTTTTAATTTTCTCCCAGATATGTTTGCTTTGTATTCTCCAATTTGGCAATAATTATTTTTTATTAAAATTAAGGATACCTAAGAAATTGAGAAGGTCTTTTTACTGTGTCCCGAAGATTTATCTTTTGTATCCTAGACTGATTTATTCTGTTGTGGTGGTTTTGGTTTTTGGGTTTTTTTCGGGTTTTTTTTTTTTTTTTTGCCTTATTCCTTATATGAATACTTAACCATTCTTTGTATTTCCATTAAGAAATGGTACATGATCTCTTGTTAAGGTTTTTTCTTGTTATCCTAGGTATGTGATATTATTTTGCATCTGACTTTTGTTACAATACCTTTGTACATACCTGCCTAAATTAAGGCAAGGTCTGCATAAAAGTGGGAATTAGAGCATATGGATTTACAGCCACATGCAGAATTTAATAAAAGTCACTTCTAGTTCTTTTGCCTAACTCAACATTTTCCTGATTTCTTGCTTGAAGATGTGATTCATCTGCAGTGCTTGTTGCTTGGAAAGATTCCCAGGCTTCTACCTGCACTTCCTCAAAGATTCCCACTTAGTAGGTCTTGGTTGGAATCCATCAATCTGTATTTTGAAGAAAAGCACTTCAAGGGATGATGAAAGTAAAATAAGATCAGGAAATTTAAACTATATGATTTCACCATTCTTTACAGATTAGAATTTCCTAGAGCTACCACACACACACACACACACACACACACACAAATCACCACAAATGAGATAGCTTAAAACAACAGACACAATCTTTCATAGTCCTGGAGGCTATGAGTCCACATGTCAGTAGTGTTTACTCCAAAGGCCATAGAAGAAAACTTTTTGTGGCTGTCCATGGAAGTATTCTTTAAAACATATACAGATAATTTTATTTCGTATCCAGTTCTGTCAAACATTTTTATAATGGCTATTATTCAGTCCCTTCCTTCTTCTGTCATATCTCCCTTAGATCTCTCCAACCCTCAGTTCCTATTACTTCTCTGTCCAGTCTAAAGCTCTACACTATTGCAAATTTATAATCTGATACCTTATCAGTCACTGGGCAATAATAATTCTAACTACTGAACCAAAGCCCTTTGCATTTCAATCAGGAGTAAAGGAATTCTTTAGAGACTTTATCAACATTGATTTTCCCCTTAGTAAAGTACAATACGTATATGCGTGCATGAACACACATGGAAATAAATCAGACAAATGAGATAATATTTGTAAAATTCTCCCTAGTGACAGGATACACTGGTATGCCAATAAAAGTTGGATTATTAATTTGTCTCTTTTTTCTCATTTCTTTCAAATTATTTTTATTATCAAGTTGGAATATATATTTTTTTCAAATGGACTTGAAAAAATCATTTCAGAAAATAGCATTTCTCCAATCCTTCATTTTTAAATACTAAAATTATTCGTTGAAAAGTCTCATGTTGAAATTATGTATTGATCCAGAAAATGTATCAGCTGAATTATGCTGAGGTGACATTATAAAAACAGAGGCTCTGTGCATATTTGCCTAAGATGTAACCAGTGCCATCAAGTGTCTTCTATCCAGATAACCATTTGTTATTATGTTGAAACCTTTCTTTAGAGCAGATGAAAGATCTTACCCTACCTCTGTACTTTGATACGGTCTTTTTTAAGGATCCAATTTGCCTGTAAGAGTGGCTGCTCTCTTTGGCTGCATAGTACTCATCATTAACTAGAGTTGTGAGGTAGTTCTAGCAACATTTCTCTCTCTGTTCCTTTGAGTTTTTGGCAATATAGCCATATCTAACAACAAAACAAAACAAAATTCTTCCACTGCTCCACATTCAAGAGGCAAGGTCTTCTGTAGTTTGGCATCTCTTGCAATAAACTAATTAGGATATACAGAAACTTAATTATGATATATAGTAAGCTGAAAGTATCAAATTAAAGTTATAAAAGTTTTCCATTAAAATTAGAAGTAAAGAATACATTATACAAATTTATAGAAAATAATGTTATATTACCATCCTAATGTATTAACTTGTTATATCAGGGTATAATTAAGAGCAATGATAAAACTACAGAAAGAAAATGAGAAAAAGATGATGACAAGTACTAAAACAAAGTAAAATTTCTCATTTTTCATAAAATATTACAAATGGATGTAATAAAAATTAACAAAATTTAATTGTAATACCAAAAATATTGCTTATCAGTCAGCTTCATATATAGTTCTTTTAAAACATTCAGGCATGGAAGATATATATCAATCACTTTTGTTTGTTTGCTTTTTTGGTGCCAGGCATCGAACTTGGGAACTTTCACTTGAGAGGCAGGTGGTGGAAACACTGAGCTAAATCCCCGGCCCAATCATTTTTGATATGTCTCTTCTAATGAAAGTGATATGAATTATATTTAATTGTGGTATGAGAAAAGTCTGTATAATAGTATTTCTTTGAAAGCTATTAAGATTTTATGGCTTGGAAAATGATTGCTTTTAGGGAATTCATAAATAAAATAAAAATACATATATTTCATTTGATAGCCATAAATGTCTTTTGATGAATAGATGGATAAGTCAGGGAATGAGTAGATATATAGCATTGATGAAGCCTATTAATTTTGTTGTAATTATCTTATGTATCCTTATTGTACTTTTTCTACTAAGGATAACTTGAAAAATAAAGACTAATTTACTTGGAGTATAGTGTGTTTTATTTTTTTACATATAAAAGGCAATAATAAAAACTACCTCAGTGTTGTTATCAAAACTGAATAAGGAACACAAGCACACCAAATATAGCATTTAGGGAAATTGTATCATTCTCTCTTTGGTTAGTTAACACTACTACTCTCCTTTTTTTCCCCTTAATTCCATTAGTAGGATCATTTAAATCTATGAAGCTATGTAAAATACTAAGTTATGTGTTATACAGATTAGCATTAAATGTAACTTATAATGATTTACAAATATAAACCTTGATGAAAGTTCTCTCGGATTATTGGCAGTAGTAATAAGCATATAAAATTTCACAAATAATCACATATTGCAGTACAATAAATTACTGGAATTTTGACTGATAATCTTTCTTTAATAGTGAGAGCTCTGAAATAAGAACAAGCACACTGTTACTATAAATGTACACTAGTAAAGGTAGCTAATCAACCAGGTGTGACAAAGGTTAGTGCTACTGCCTTACCCTTTGTCTTAACTGCGATAATTCATATTGAGTGTAGGTTTCTTTTTGTGTGTCCTATTTAGTGGTTTTGTGTTTTCTGGGTCAGGAAGCATTTTTAAAATGTGGTAGTTCTAGTGATGTCTGATCCCATACACTTAGTGACACTATGGTTTCTTACAATCAAGATCTGATAATGTGAAGCTCAATGACAATTTGATTGCTTGGAAACTATAATGTTCATATATTTGAGGGGAAATGTTTGTAACTAGAATGAATAAAAGTGAGACCTTAGAAAAAACTTATGTGGCGGGAAATGTAGCTCCGTGGTAGAGTCTTGCATAGCATGTGAGAAGCCTGTGTTGAATCCCAGGTACTACAAAAAACAGCACTAACAAAAACAACAAAACAATGAAATAAAACCAAAATAATACATAGTTTATAATCATAACTACTGTATATATTGACCCAGTTGTCGAGCTACTGGATAACCAAAGTTGTTAATTTTTACTAATATTAAAGTTAAGAATGATCCATTAGAAGACTTTATACACATCTTTTTCTTGAGTGCTTTGCTTTCTTTGTATTTAAAAGAAAAACAATTACCTGTATAGAATAGGCATAGTCAAAATATTAGAACTGTAAAACTGCTATCAATGAAACAACTATTGAGGTAGGAAAAAAGAATCCCAAACTCTATTGTTTTGCCCTAGAAAGTCAATATTTATAGCAACTAGACAAAATCTACTTGTATTAATAATGTGTTCAAGTGAGTGTTTGTTGGTGAAAATCTGTAATCTCAGCACAACAGAGACTAAGAAAAGAGGATTGCAAGTTCAAGGGCAGCCTGGAATGCATAGTGAGACTCCTTCTCAAATAAATAAATAGCAAAAAGAAACTGGGAGAAATAAATAAAAGCATCTCAGGCAATTTAGTTACTATTTCAAGGAACCAAACTGTCTATTCATTCTGTTTATAGACTGCTACAGTTAATAATTGTAGTGTATGAATCAGAATGAGAAAATGATAAAATTCTACACACCATCTTATTTTTAAATTGCTGTAATTTTAAAAAGTTTTTATTTCAAAACCAGATTATTATTTTTTTCTTGGAGGATATAGTATTATATGCACACTAAAAAGAAAATTGAAAACATAGCCTTAAAATAAATGACAAAATAAATATACTTAAAATACTCACTTCACATATATTTTGAACTTCGATATACACTATAGTCATATTGATTTAATCTGCCACATTCCATTGAACATTTTTAATTTGCTAAAGATGTTCGTTTCTTTAATCATACCTTGATATGAAAATCTAATTTCATTATCAGCAGTAGGATTAAATTGAACTTAGGTTTATTTTTAAGCTAATAATTTTATTTGTCAGGGAGAACTAGCATTATTAATTAAATTCATTTTTTGGATTTGAAAATTTTTCTACTGCCCTAAACATCCCCCCCCCACAAAAAAAAACAGAATATGCAACTTGTAGCTCTCTTGTATTTTTGGATCTCACTTAACTACTTTCTTCCTTTCAATATTTATGTATGTTCAGTTTTCCCTCTCTTAAAAAAAGGACTATAATCAACATAACATTAATTCTTACATTTCTCATATTTGTATTCCTTGAAAAGTACATAACCTTGTATAAAAGGTTATGTATCTATCAAATCATTCCATCAAAACGTCACCAACCTCAAAAGGGACTTCTAAAAAAATTTTAATCTGACTGAAGCATTTTGGATTGTTAGCAGAGATTCTAGGCAGCCTTCAACTCTGCTGACCTCTTCAAAATACATTTTCCTCTTGATTTCAGAGACAAGTTTTTCTTGGTTTCCCTCCAAAATCTCTCTCACTCTTCACTCTGCCTAACCTCAGATATTCTTTCAGTATATTCCTTGTGAAAGCAGGTAATCAACTTTCTTAAAAAAAACCCCGCATTTTTCTTTTATTACTTGGGAAGGTGTCTTTGTTACTTTGCTCACTGCTGGGACAAAATACCCAAAACCCACAAGTTAAAGGAGAAAAGGATCATTTTAGCTCATGGTTGTAGAGATTTCATTCCATAGTCAGCTCACTCCAAGACAGGACAGCATGGCAGAGGAGCATGGCAAATGAGCAACAGTCCATGGCAGGACAGGCAGGAAGCAGCTACAAGTCTTCCCTTCCATTATTCTACTTAGGCTAAAAGCCTATTGGTTGTTGCCACTCACACACGCCGGTGAGCCTTTCCATTATCTAGATCCAGAAATATGCTAAACCAATCAATGGACTAATTTAGCTATCCTGTAACCTTAATCCATATTTATACACCCTAGATCCATCTATCTCCAAAAAGTCCATCTAGGAGTGCATTCATTAGGCTTTGGGGAGACATTTTACATATTATCCATAACATTCTACCCCTATCCCTCAATAGACTCATGCCCATACCTTTAAGCAAAGTACATTTAGTCTATCTCTAACATTTGTCAAATTCCTAACAGTTTCAGCACTGATGAAAAGTCCAAGTTCAAATATTCCTCTAAGATTTAAGGCAAACTCTTAGCTTTGAACCCCTATAAAGATGAAAATAAAGTTAAACATTTACAACATACAATAGCACAAAATAAACGTTCCAATTCCAAAAGGTAGAAATGGGGAGTTAGAAAGGAAATGGACAAAAGCAAGACCAAAAGTCAACAGGGCAGACATCACATCCAGTTGTTCCATTCCCAGCGCCCAGAGCAACTTGTGGCAAGATGTGGAGTCAAAGGGCTTTGGTGGTTTCATCCCTATGGCACTGCCAATGGCTGTCACTATCACAGCTTCTCTCTTAGACCAGGTTTGCTCACTCTGTGACTTTCCACAGAAGATCCACATTCCTGGCTTCTCCAACCTTCTGCCACCTCCCCTGCACCTTCAGCTTCATGCACCTACACATAATGCCTTCTTGGGGGCAAACTGCAGGGCCCTCAGGGCTTCCTCTCAAATCTGGATGGAAGCCTTTTGGATCCCACAACTTTTGCATTCTCCATGTGCCTAAAACCAACACAGTGTGGATGATGTCAAGGTTCTGCTGCAAGCTAGAGCAGTAGACAGGCTTCCTTTTCTCTTGGCTGTAGGGGTTGATGTACCTAGATTGCTGAATGCTATGAACCCAATCTGGAAGAACAAATTCTTCAGGCTGTGACCATTCTGGAAGGTGGGGCTCTAGGGTTCTCTTTTCAAAGTAAAGTCTTTCATCCTTGCATTTTGAGGCTGTAAAGGCTGGAGTCCTGTTGGTTCTTGTGATGGCCTCAGGCCATCATTTCTTGTTCAGTTCCAAAGTACTTGGCTTTTTAATACAAATCTTCTCAGCAACCAAGTTCTCTAGTCCATCTTTGCAGGCTGAAACTTTATTGGAGTTCCTTTCTCACCAAACTCAAAACTTTTAAATCATTTTTCCTGGGTCATTTGCTCTTTATTCTCAACAAAAGACTGGTTTAAAGCCTCAATAGTAGCCATGACACTCCCTCAACATTAAACTGCCTAGAGATTTCTTCCACCAGATTAATTAGTCCACTACTCTTAATCTTAATCTATTGCAATGTTTCTGGGCATAGGCAAAATTCAGACAAAATTTTCTCCCTGTATATAATACACATGCTAACCCCCAATATAGTCCTTGTTCTCAAATGAAAATTCCTGAGCCTGGTCTTTACCTGATGCATTTCTATAAGCATTCTGTTATTCTGAGCTCCAATGAGAATCTCCCATCAACCTCTGCTCATAATATGTTATGGCTGCTTTTCCACCCAGAATCTCCAAACCTTTTGAAACTCCTCATGCAAGCCAGTTCCAAAGACTTCTGAACCACATTGTCAGTCACAGCAAAACTTTACTTTTCTGGTACCAGTATCTCTCACTGCTGGAACAAAATACTGAAAACCCACAAGTTAAAGGGGTAAAGATTTGTTTTAGCTCACAGTTTCTAGTGATATCAGCCCATAGTCACCTGCCTCCAAGGCAGAGCAGCATGGCAGTGGGGCATTGCTGAAAATAAATAATCCATGGCAAGTCAGGCAGAAAGTAGCATCAAGCTTCTTTTTCCTTTTATTACCATTCAGGCTATAAGCTTATCGGTTGGTTCCACCCACACCCAGGGTGGCCTCACCATCATCCACACTCAGAACTATGTTAATCCAATCAATGGACCAATTTAGTTTTTACTCATACTTAATTTATATTCACACACCCTACATCCAGGATCTAGCCACCTCTGAAGAGCCCCACCTATGAATGCATGTAGCTTTGGGGTAATATTTTAGATATAAAACATAAAAGAGGCTTGTAAGTTTTTTCATTCCAGATTTAATATTGTACATTATTTGCATGTCAATTCAGGTTTGTGAGTTCCCATTCTCATGTTTCATTACACTGTCTATATGTGTAAGTTGATTTTTTACTTATATTGGGATAGATTGCGATTCTTGAATCTAAAACTACATATTTCATAAACTTACGAAAATTCCAAGAAATCCTCTTTGAATATTGGTGTCTCTATTTTATCTCTTTCGTGTTTTCTGAGGTTACTAGTTCAGTGTTAGATATTTTATCCTCACCTCTATGATTCTTAATCTCATTTATGTTCTTTTCAATCTATAAACTGTAGCAATGGCAATTTCTTTAGAATTTCTAGTCTTTTAATTCCTAAGTATATTATTTATAATTTACAATTTAATTGCTACATTTTAATATCCTATTTGTTTCTTTTTTATATCTCCCAAATTTTTCTCAGAGTGACTCTTTACATGGTTTTTGTTTTCATCTTTATCTTTTCAATATATTTTGACTTACTTTATCCTGCCTGTCAAATTTCAATCTATAGCCTCTACAGATACAGAAAATTTTTAATTTTCTGAAGATTTTATGAAATGACTACTGTCATTTACTAAGTCTGCTGAACTTCACTCAACATATTTTTACCCTATTTATTCTTTCACTCTGTAATTTTCAATTTTGAGTACATCTATAAGTTTGAGTTTTGAAAATATTTTCTCCTGTGGAAATCCTGAGGCCGGTCTCTATTCATGTCTTTTATGAGTATCTTGTCCTCATTCTGAAATACAATCTTGGATTAAATTGTACCTTAATTTTTAAGGTGATATTTGCTGAATTATGGAAAACTCTGCTTCTGATCATTTTATGATTATAGATTTTCAGGGAGACAATTTTTTCACTCACAGTGTGGGTTCAGACAAGGAGAAGTACTAGGAGGAGTTGTTATCTAATCCACCCCTGTACTTCAGATTTAAATTTCAAGCATACTGGGTTGATAGTGGAATCCACACCTTATGTGAAGCTAAAGAATTGCCCTCTTTCATATTGACATTAAAACCTAAGCTTCTTTTCCTTCCTTTTAATGCAAAATTATACATTTATTCATAATATAGATGGCTCATGTAAGTTGAGCATACAGACAAACATATACATGTACACAAATAAAGCACTTATTATAGTTCACTTACTGTTCTAGTTTTCAGAACCTTTTACATTTCTGGACTCTCAAAATGTATATTATTTTCTTACACACTCAACAAGGTATTAAAATGTTGGTTCTTATTTTATCTAATATTTCCCATTTGTTTCCTCTATTTCCAGAGCTAGTCAGTATTTTTCCCTGACATTTCTATCAGTCTCATTCTATATACACTCCCTGGATGTTCTCTTTGACTTCTAAGACTTTGTCATCTAAGTAATATCTATTTAGGCTTTAGAAATATATCTTCCAAGGCGATTTCACCTATTGCAACCATGCAGAAATGTTTTCAATTTGTCCAGTATTTTATGAAAAATTCTGGGCTTCCACAGATCACTGTCCTGTTTCTGGAACCTTCTAAAAGCTTTTCCCTCCTATATTTCTGACCTTACTTGAACATATCATTCATATTAACTTTTGTATCACTTCTTCTGGGAAGCAATGGCTAGCAACCTAAAATTAGGTTTGGTGCTTCTGTGTGCTACAATAAATATCCTTAGAAGGATATTTAAGGATACTCCTTGACTTTTGACAGGATTATATCCCAATCCATCATAAATTTAAAACAAGTTTAAGTAAACAATGCATATAATACACCCAGCTAATGAGACCATAGCTTTCCATAGCCTAACTTCAATGTATTTAGTCCACTTATATAGGTCCACAGAGGGGCAAGATCATCTAAAACTTATAATAAAGTGTGATCTATCTTACATAAATTGTTAAATACCTTTATCCAAAAAGTTCTGGGAACACTGTACCCAACAGAGCATTTGTTGTTTCCCCTCATAATCCTGTGACTGACTGGAAGCTGAGGTTCAATTCCACTGCGAAACATCATGAGAGTGTAAGATACAGTGCATTGTTAGCCTGGAAATGATCAAAATTCAATATTTGAAGTACCATTTCCATTGAATTCATACTGCTTTGCACCATCATCAAGGTCAAAAATGATTATTTAAAGAGAAGATTTTCTACTGCCTATATCACAGTATTTATCAGATATTTATAAAGGTTACTTGTATAATCATATTCCAAATGACTTTCCAATTTAGATTGTAAGTTGTGAGAAAAAGGAATATTCAAAATTGTATTTTTATTACCTAGATCTATTTCACTGATTGATTGATTCTTTGATTCATTCATTCAGGTGATCTGTCTCTACAGACTAGAATTCTAGCTCAAAAAAAATCCTGAGTGAATAAAAGTTTGAAGTACATTTTCCCTTTATTTTACAGTTGAAGAATTTAAGGTCTGAGATGTTCAATAACTGCCAAAGCTTCACATTAATTAGTAATAAGGTCAGGATTTAAACCAGTTCATCTCTTTGTAAAGCCCATGATTTTTATACATCATATTACATAAAATAATATAAAAGATTTTTGTGAAACAATAATGATAGCAATAAAATTAAGACAATTTGTGGTACACTGCTCTCACATAATCTTCTCCAAAATGTCTTTAATAAATTGAAACTTTAAACATCTATCCTATGTAAGCACCAATTATCAGCACCCACAACTAGTATTGGTATCTATTAATGTTTTTTATTTTCATAGCACTTACAATCCTACAATTGATATAATTTAGAAGTATTACTTTCCAGAACATAAAGCATATATATATATATATATATATATATATATGTAAAAATCAAAACTAGAGTTTATATGAAGAAAAACCATTGAATGAAAAATTAAACTTTTAATCATTTCCCAAAACATTCTAGGCTATATTATTCTTGTTGGTAGTGATCAGCATGGTATAATAAATGAAAATTTATTCTGACATCAGTCAGACTAATATTCAAATTTTACACTGCCACTTTCTGGTTATGTGATGTGTTCTTAGATTAAAATATGTTCTTTTCTTCAATAGTGCTCCTACCATATTCTTTGTTTGATACTTATTTTAATATGCATTGTATATATTTTCCATATACTTAATCACGCAGACTAACTTCATTTATTCTTCAAGTAAAGTACATGATCTTAAACAAACTTATGGCAACTATAATTTGAGACTCCAATAAGAAATTACTTATATAATCTTTAGGGTGGAAATAAGCAATAATAGGAAAATTCATAGATCTGAGACAGAAAGGAAACAGATCTGAGATCTACTTCCCTATATGCTTGTGTAGTAGATAAATATAAGTATTATACCAACCATGATTACCTTTGAGAGAGAAAGAAAATTATAGCCATTTACAAAATGGTATACATATAAATTGTCAATAGAATTTAAGTAAAAGATATAATAGATAAATTGAGTATCCTGTGTGCAGCAGTAAAGTATTTTTAAGTCAATCTAGATGAAATATTTTATGAATTTGAAGTAACTACCAGCATAAAATATAGTTTCCTTTGCCTCATTGTATTTGTAACTTAATAGAATATGAGCCATTTTGATCATGATTTTTATTTTTCAATATTAATCAGATAATCTTTCCAAGTGTCCTACAACTTGAGCTTATGAAGATCCAAAGTCAAAGAACATTTATACAAAGTAAAGACAAGATTGTAACCTTTAAATCTTTATAAAATATAAAAATTCACAATGTGATTTTAACAAAGCAAATAACCAGAAACAAACTGAAATACTCAAATATTTTTCAACTTTAAATTAACATTACTATAAAAAGACAAGATAGGGCTGGGGATTTAGCTCAGTGATTCTGCCACCTGCTTCTCCAGCGCAAGGTCCTGAGTTCTATCCCTGGTACCAAAAAAAAAAAAAAAAAGACAAGATAAATGTTAAATTTATTTGAAAGGATGTTTTTAATTTTTAGAGAAAATGTGCATTATAGACAGATATTGTTTCTCTTAAACAGTTAGATACAGTAATTCCCCATTCGAACATTCGAGTTGGAAACTTTCACAGATTGGAGCAGATCTCGCCTTAGGAACATTCATGGGTGCCACAAGTTGTGGAGAAGCACACGTGTATGCTGGTTGTTATCACAGTTGTGCTGCTGTGTGCTTACTGTACAGTGCAATAGTGTACAGTAGCACAGTGCTCAGTCACAGCCCAGAATGCCCAGAAGCAAGAGGAAAAGCAATGGTAACATGGAGGGGACTGCTAAGAAGCACAAATCAATATACATTGTATATAGCATTTGTGGCAAAGTTGTATAAGACTCTGTCAGACTTATGAACGTTCTCTCAGAACAGAACTCATTAATAAATTGGGGACTTTCTCTATTACTGATAGAATACTAAGATTTAAGATTACTGTATTTTCCTACATTAATAAAAATAAGGGGACATATATTTTAAAATATTTGCTGTGATTAATCCTAAAAAGTACTGCATATTTTACTGAATAATTAAGTAGATAAAAGTTAAGATAATTTTAACATTTCTATGTTAGCTCTACCATTTTTCTAAAGACCAATTGCTGTGCTTTCTTGTAATCCTCTGATAACCCCAGAATATATTCAGGTGGTGAACCCTATTTTTGCTACATTAAATGCCTTCAAGTGGTTGCATTTCTAGATGATATTTCTTCTGACTTCTTGATCTTTATGACTTACTGGACCAGTGAGATCGTGTTATAAATCAACAGTCTGTGACTAAAGGGGCTGAGTGATTTACCCAATGTCACACTACTTTAAGAGTGAAATTTGTGCAAAGCAGTAGGAACATGGTTCTTTATGTTTCCTTTCAAATAAGGCAAACTTTGTTCTGTTTAGTAATTTTACCTCTCCTATCTTCTACTTCTCAATTTTTTCCTCTACAGTAATTTGTACATTCTATGAGCTAAATCAGACTACAAGGTTGACAAAGTAAATGAATGTAAGAATTCTGAGAATATTTTTACCTATTGGAAGCTAATTATCACTTTATTTTTTTCTGACTTCTTTTTAGAGTTACAATTTAACAATTGAAAACCGTCTTAAAGTTGATGTACTAAATTTCCCATCCAATGAAGTAGCACCAACTTTTAGAAGTTTCCAGATATGTAGGATGATTTATTTTCTCTAGCAAGGCCTGTGATACTGTTTAATATGCTTCCACTTAAAAAAAAAAAAGAATTTTTTAAATGTTAATTAACTTTTTATAGAGCCAAAAGATGTAATATTATTTTTTAAAGTCATATCTCATCATAAACTCCGTGTAGTGAACTGTATTTCATTGTTTACTTATTTGAAACATAACTTGAGTTAGTACCTCTTTTTTTTTTGGTACCGGGGATCAAACTCAGGACCTTGTGCTTGCAAGGCAGGCGCGGTGTCACAGAGCTAAATCCCTGGTCATTTGTAGGACAATGGATGTACCTTGAGACCATAATTTTAAGTGAAGTAAGTCAGACACACAAACTTAAATATCACATGGTTTGTCTTATATGAGAATAACAATATGTAAATAAAGTGCAAAACAAAAGATAGACAGTAGGAAATAACAAGTTGGATCTTTGGCATATGGGAAGGGAACTGAGAGATGGAGGGAGGAGAGGGAAATTAATTTTTTAAAAAGGGGCAAGGATTGTGAAGTCCTGATACATGTAGCAAATCCTTAGGAGTAACATGTTTATCATGTAATAGATATAATGTATATTATATTATATTATTTATGTATAGTATATTATATATGAATGAAAAAGTTCAAGAGATGCAGGGAAAGGAAGAGAGAGGAGGTCATGAGAAGGCATTAAAAATAAGGAAATGACATCTACATGTGCCAACTCCCAGTAATGAATGTAGTCAATATGTACTACAACCACATACCAGTAAAAATATAAATAAATAAATAAATAAAACAAAACATTATTTAAAAAAAGCATTGCCTTTGACAAAATTCAGCATCCATACATGATAAAACCATAAGAAAGTAGGTATTGCAAGACTTTATCTCAATGTGATAGAAGCTATTTGTGACAAGGCAACAGGCAATATCTTATTAAATTAAGGGAAAATTTAAAGCTTTTTCTCCAAAATCAGGAAAAAGACAAGGATGTTCACTACTACCACTCTTGGTCAGTATAGTACTTGAACATTAGGGGGACCAATCAGGTAAAAGAAAGAAATAAGTGTGATACATATAGGAAAAGAAAAATTCAAACTTTCTTTACATACAGTTGCCATGATCATTTACATAAAAGACCCAAAAACTCTGTCCAAGACTCTAGAATCAGTAATCAAATTTGCAGTATATGTGGATACAAAATCAACACTCAAAAGCCACAAATGTTTCTGTGTTCTAATAATGAACCCATACAAAAAGAAATTAGGAAAACTATAGTATTGACAATATTATTAAGAAAAATTAAATGCTTAGGAATTAACCTAGCCAAGGAAATGAAAGTCCTTTACAATGATAACCACAGTATTGTGAAAAGGGGGATTAAATAGGACATCAGAAGATAGAAAGTCACCACCAGTTTCTAGATAAGCAGAATGTTGTCACAATGGACACAATTCCAAAACTAATGTATAGATTTATTGCAATCCCAAGCAAAATACCCACAGTATTCCTCACAGCTTTATAGAAAACTGTCCTAAAATTTATATGGAACCAGAAGAGACCCAGAATAGCAACAGCAAATAGAACAAAGCAAGAAGCATCGTAATCTCAGATTTCAATTTATATTACAAGATTATAGTGATGAAGGTAGCATGGTACTGACCGGGCAAAGACCTGTTAATCAGTGAAATAAAACAAAGGATGCAGAAACAACCTCAGGCATATTCAGTTAGACAGATCTTTGACAAGGGTGCCAAAACCATGCTTGAAGAAAGATAGCTTCTTTCACAAATGGTGCCGAAAACTTTGGCTCTACACATGCAGAAGACTGAATATTTCACAATGTACTAAACTAAAATCAAAATGGATCCAGGATCCAAATATTAAAACAAAAATAATCTGCGAGAAGAAAAAATAGGTAAAACTCTTGAAAACATATGTATGGGCAAGGAATGCCTCAACAGGACACCAATTGTATAAGAAATATTATCATCAATAGTCAACAAATGAGAACATATCAAATTTAAAAGCTTCTTTACAGCAAAGGAAATAATTAACAGATTGAAGAGACAACCTATAGAATGGGAAATAATTTTGCCAACTGTATTTTGGATCGAGGAATAATATTGAGAATATATAAAAACTAAAACAAAAAACCCACACAGCCCTCAAAATAAGAGACTGTTGAAACAAATGTGCAAATGGAATGAATAGACACTCCTCAGAAGAAGTAAAAATGGCCAATGATTGCATGAAAAACATATTCAACATCTTCAACCATTAGAAAATGTAAATTAAAATAACACTGAGATTTTATCTTACTACAGAAAGAACAGCTATCAACAAGAAATCAATAGCAAATACTGGCAAGGTTTCAGCGAAAAAACAACCCATTTACATTGTTGGTGGAGATGTAAGCTAGAACAACCACTATGGAAATCAGTATGGAGATTACTAAAAAATCTAAAAATAGAAACCCCACGTGACTCAGCTATTCCCTTTTTAGGGAAAGATTTAATGACAATATGCATACTCATTTTTGTAGCAGCACAATTCATACTAGCTAAGTCTTGGAAGAAACCTATATGTCTATCACTAGATGAATGGATAAAAAATGTATTTTTACACAATGGAGTACTAGTCTGCTATAAAGCAGGATATATTTGATTCATTTGTAGAAAAATGGATGTACTTTAAGACCACAATGTTAACTGAAATAAATCAGACACAGAAGTTTAAATATGCATGGTTTTTCTTGGATGAGAAACACAAAGTATAAATAAATTAAAGTACAAAGTAAAAGATAGATAAAAGGAAACAGGAAAATAAATCTTTTGCGTATGGGAAGGGATCAAGAAAAGGAAGGAAATGGAGGAAGGAAGGAAGGAGATGTAAAAAGAATTAAAATGTGTCATGTACGTGGACCAACTCCACACTATGAAGATAATCATTATATACTGCAAACATGTACAAAAAATAAAATTAAAATAATTACTTTATAGGATTGAAAAAAATCCTAGTTTATCCATTGTGGTGATGCAGTCCTGTGATTCTAGCACTCTGAGAGGCTGAGACAGGAAAATTGCAAGTTTGAGTCCAGCCTGAGGAACTTGGCAAATTATTAAGACCCTGTCTAGAAATGAAAAATAAAAAATAAAAAAGGACTGGAGATGTAGCATGATGTGAAAGGTTTTGAATTAATCCCCAGTACCAAAACCACCACCACCACCACCACCACAACTACCACAATAATAATAACAATAATAATAATAATAATAATAACAACTTTAAAATAAAAATAAAAATCCTTCTAGAAAGTTCCATTAACCGAAGTACTAAGAAGGTGCTCTGTAGCTTAATTTTTAACAGAACCACCACTGGAATTACTATATAAAGTCCTGAAACTCTTAAAAAGAGTTGCTTAGATATAGCTCTGTGTGACAAAAATATTTAGGTTAATCTTGGTACAATCTGCCTTATGAAAGTAAATACAAAGTTGATACTGTTAAACAATTTTAAAATAAGATCTAAAACTTTATAAATGATAGTAATATCCACAATTATACAATTATGTAAAGTTAGTTTTGGACAATTTATGAACCAGATGTGCAATAATGGATGTATTTTGAGTCACATTTCTGATTAACATAGAGAAGTATTACTCTGCGTAATAAATATTTTTGAAAATGTTTAGCCTTTATATTTAATATAAACTTAAATATAGGTTATACTAAAATAGCAGTTTAGATACATTTATGCATTATAAGTGAAAATAAGAGAAGAAATTTGAATTAGAGTATGGTAGAAAGAAGAAAAAATGAGGATGTTGAAAACTGAATTGTAAGATTTGTCATTCCTCAAGATAATGCCTATAATATCAGACAAGCCTAACATTTTCTGAGTGTCAGTTGCCTTTGGACTAAAATGCTTGGACATGATCAATTGTTCCAATTTTTTAAACTGCAAAATATTTTTGTTTTTTATGTAGTTTTCCAAAATAAACTAGAGTACAAAATTCAATAATTGAAACTACAGATGAATATGTGCATAGGTAATAGATAAGCAGAATGTAGATGTATAGATTGATATTGGATGAATATATTGGTTCAGAGTTTGGACACTGAATTCCAGCTAGTTTAGCCATAAGCTATTTTAGCTAATCCCAAGACAATTTACAAAAATATAATTTGAAAATATGCTCCCTTCTATTACATATATTCTACATCTCTAGGGGAATTATCTTAAAGAGAATACAGCAAAAACTTGCTACAAAATGTCTTTGGTTTCAGCTGTCAGAGGAATAATGTTTCTTACCTGTTTCTTTTGTTTTTATATCAATGAATTGATAAAAGTTACCCTTTTGTTTATTTCCTTAATGTCTATTAAATGAACTCAGGTATGTGAAGATTTATGATTCTAGGCTTATTAGTTTGATATCTGCGAGGTCAAGCAATTCTTAAAACTTTAGGTGAATTACTTTCACCTTATATGAAATAGGGTGAATAAAATATTGTACTGGTAACTACTGGTAAGTTACTCAAAACTTTTGGATGATCTCTTCTGCAATTATATATTTCTATGGTAACTATTACACTTAAAAAAATCAATGTTGATTTTGAATCTTATGACAATATTGTCTTCTGGATTTACTAATAACTTGGATATCTCTTAAAAGTCTTTTGCTATGCTACTTCTATGCCTTTTGTTGTTTATCTAAAAGACAGAAAGGGTGTTTTTTATTTCATTGTATAAAATTTCATTTTTAAGTTTAATTCTTGCTTTTTAAAAATGTTTTTGTGTTTTATTTAAGACTCAGAATTATAGACTACAAAGTTTTTGTAACTATTCAGTACCGACTAAAATGATTTTGAGTTGATTTATTTTTGCTTTCACCTTATGATGTTGACATGTCTCAGAGCCCAGTGTTCGATCCAACTGTCTTATTTTGCCTCTTCGTGTTCAGAGAGGGCTTTTTCTATTGAACCATAAACACAACACATTGCACACCTGAGTATAAAACTTTATCCGCTGTTACTGTGTGAAAGTTGAGCCATCCTGTGCATAAATTTGAATTGTATTCGTTTTTCCCCAAAGGGTAATGAATCTAATTCTTCATTAAGTGATTCTCCCAGCTCTCCAGTCATTGGAAAGCACTTATTTAAAAGATATTAAAAATATGAGTATCCTATGTCCTCAATAATTTCCTGTCACTATATCCTTTTACCTACCATTTCCTCAGTGCCTTTGTAGCAAACAGGAAACAGTTCTGATCACATTAGTAAATGAGATGCAAATTAAGTCAAGCAAAATTAATAACATGTTTTCTATTGAATATTATTTTATCCTTCATAGAATTCCCAACTTGTGAGCCACTGACTCAATTTGTATGCAAAAGTGGAAGATGCATTAGCAGCAAATGGCACTGTGATTCTGGCAAGTATCAAATATATATCCTCCACAGATTTGATTAGGGGGTGGCTGTTTGGGCTGCTTGGATTCCTTCATAGATAGTTTGTAAAAGAAAGTTGCAGAGGCAAGAAAAATGGTTAAGACAAGTGGTGAGGAAAACATCAATGAGGATTATTGTTAAGGACGATGGAGTTCAGTATTTGCTCCATGGGGCTATGAAAAAATTTCTTTTCAAATATTATGTTGGACATGGTTTAAGTCTACAAGCATAAAGTAAAAGGGGCAATTAAGAAAATGACCTGGATAACTGAGATGCACTAAAGCATTTATATAAGTATTACGGAATTATCTAGATGGTTTCAACTCTGACACCTTGCCTTTTATGTACAAGTGGTGTTTTTCTCATACTCAGATGTATTGTTATACTAAATTATTCCAAATACAGCTAAATGAATCATATATGAGTCAATGCATTTCCAATCAGTTACTTTATATTAAACTATTTTCTTTTCATATTCCTCTCTCCTGCAATTGTTTTTAATAAAGAATATAAATCACTTCCAATGATAGTGTGCAACAATTTCCAAGTAGAAATACAGGCATAGTAGGTAGTTATTATTGAAGGAGTGTAGAGTAAAATCTTCATGTTAGAGAACGAAGAAGAGACCAAATGGAAGATATTACTATACATTATGGAGAATAGGGATTGTAGGTTTGAATAATATTTTTCCACAATGATTATATCACTGTTTATGTCATTTCATGAAATTCCTAAATGGCCATTGACCTTTTCTTTCATCTGGTATAGATGTATTCAGTCATTAGTTATTTCTAAGTGAAACAAGTAAAGCTTCAATATCCAAAGCCTGTGATTTGTCCCTCTTATTTTATTTTTTCTTTTTAAAATTTGTATTTTATTAGTACAGTGGTGCTATGTGAAGGTTATATTTCTCTTAGGGAGTAGATACATGTATATCACACAGCTTATTTCTATTCTCAATCTCCTTCCCTTTTCACTCTCCTCACTCCTGTCTTTTACCCTTTCACATTGACATTCTTGTTTTTATTATTGTTCTTATTTTATGTTTATGATATATAAAGTTTGCATTCATTATGGGTATTTGGTCCATCTTAATTCTTCTTACTTCTCCTTTTTCTCCCCTTCTCCCCTAACTCTTGGTCTCCTTGACCCTGACATTTGCAAAAGATCTATCCCCTTTGTTTTCTTCTGTCCATCTTTTATTTTGCTCTTTGTTCATACTTTGCCTCAATTTAGGAGTAGATACTGAACCAGAAGAGAAAAAGAAACAATGGTATAAAGCTGAAAATAATTTTCTCAATATGCCTGGGAAATATTGTTTCGAAACAAAAGCAAACTCTATGCAGAGAAATAAAAGCTAGATATTTTATAAAGAAAAAAATAGTCTTCCCCGATCAGATTTTACTACCTGACACTGCTGCTTCTTCCCAGATGATGACTGTGGGGATGGGAGTGATGAGCTGGGCTGTGTGCACTCGTGCTTTGACAGTCAGTTCAGATGTTCCAGTGGCAGATGCATCCCTGGCCATTGGGCCTGTGATGGTGACAATGACTGTGGAGACTTCAGTGATGAAACCCAAGCCAACTGCACCAAAGAAGGTTAGTGATTTTGTACATGCATGGAACCTCATTCCATGTTCATATATGTTTAGAGCACTTCAAAGTGAACCATTTTGTAAAAACTTAATTGCTCATCAAATTCAAAGTACACATGACGAACTGTGTGAAATAATTTATTTATATATATATGTTATATGTATTCACTGTTTACTTTCTTTTCTCAGGTTTCTCATCTCAATACTCACTTATACATTGATCACATTTTATGTGATCTTTGCTTAACCTTCTACAAACCAAAGGGCCATCCAAAAAAGAAGGAAAAAACAAGACAGGGATAATTTTTCTTTTTTTTCCACCTCAAATTTGTTTCCTTAAAATTTGAAACAATCCCTTATTAAACAGAAGCACACTTCCCCTGATTCACTTGCTGGCCAACAGGAAAGAGATGATAACCATTGTTCTCAGCCTATCTGTGATGAGGCAGACACTAATCTTGTCATATATTACTGTGCAAAGTTTAATCAACCTTGGGGAATAACATATTGGAAATCATACTGGAAATAATTGTAGAAAAAAACCATTATCTTCTCAATCAATCATATAATGGATACTTAACAGAAATTTCTTCTGCTAAGAAATTGAAAGAATTTTCCATTTTTTACATTATTCTACAAATATTTGTGGCATACTAAGGGGTAGATAAAAGGAAAAAATGGTCCCTGTTTAGTTTAAATATCTACTAGACAAATGGACTAAAAATTAAGTGTATTTTTAATGTGATGGAATGAGGAACTTATACACTCTATGATCATAAGAAGCTGAATTTTCTTCTTCTCTAGGAGAAGTGTATGTCATCTACAAATATTTGACAATCTATACAATGAACAGTTTCTAAAATATTTTCTCTTACATGAATTCCTTTTTTTCTCTCAGTCTTTCTCTGTCTCTACACACACACACACACACACACACACACACACAGGATATTATATACATACCTTTCAATTATAAAGGAATAGACTTGGCTTATGTGTCAACTTTCTAAATGATTCACTAAAACAAATAGTGTTTGAGTTTTGTTCTACCTGTGTTCTGGATTACAACAGTAATATCAATGATCCAAATACATATAGTTAAAAAGTGACCCGGAGCTATGAAAGAATGAAATATAAGTCCCCATGTTTAATGGTTTCCACAAAGATGTCTTTTCTGGGAAGTGAAAATAATAAGAATTGTCATGAAAACGGAAAATGATCAAGAAGGCTTTGTGATAACATAATATTTGACATAAATATAATTTAATTCTATTTTGCCTTGAATCTAAAGCATTATGAGTTATAGATAAAGCTATTATTTAACATTATGTGTCTTTTACATTATAGAATCCAATAATATCCTCCTTTCTTTTCTTTCTATCCCATTTCACTCTCTCCTTTTAATCTTTATTTCATTCTTGTGTTCTTTCTCAATTTAGTTGTTCCATGAGTCTATGTGAATTTTTGCTTGTGATTAATCTGGCATGGAAAAACCGAAATGTATGCAAAGAATTATTCCTTTTCAAAATGTTTGTAATATTATTTTGGAGGGTGATTGACATCCAGTACTACATTACACCTTAGACTGTATTTTCCTCTCCTCACAGATGCCTTTTAGGCTCCTCATAGGGTATACACCTGTGACCTGCTGGCAGTGCCCCATACTTTGTTGTGAAAGATAAACTGCCCCGAAGTTAATTTATTTTCATCTCATAAATAAGATCCCTTCCCTTTCTTCTATTTGTATTTATCTCTAAATAATAGCTATTTCACATTAGGAAGTTTTGAGAAGATTGTTTCAGCATTATGAGTGTCCATAGTGAATGGTATACCCCCTTGTAGGCTCTTTGCAATAGATTATTTTTCAGGTTGGATTATTATAGAAGCAGTGGCAATTTATGTTAAGGATCTTATTTAAAGCACCTCAATTTTAGTTATAAATTGCTGTCAAGGACATATTATCAATAGGATGCCATATATTCCTTATATCATTATGATAAAACACTAATCTATAACAAAGAATCCAGATAATCTATAGCAAAGAATAACAAAGGATGAGGGCAAATTCTTACACAGTTACTTTTTTATCATATTATAAATGTTACTAGGTTCCTTAATCAAACATTTTACATGGTAAATACAATGTATAGGAATTGAGAAAAGTTAACATTCTGGATTGGCTTAAGTATAGCAATCCAGAAAATTTCAATTTAAATAAGAATTTAAATAAATTTACCCATCATTATTTTGATTATGTATTCTGATAAAGAAGTTATAGAATAATGATGACACATAGAATTAGTAAAGCTGATCAGGAAAGTCATTTGCACATGCAGGATTTGTGAGGCTATTCCCAATGTAAAGTAGAAATTTGATGTAATTAGTCATATAATTTGTTCCCAAAACCTGCTTTGCAAGAAAGAACAGGGGATTCTGGCTTGAGTCTTAGACAGCCTGTCAAAATTAATCAAATCCACCATATAATTGCTCAGCACTTTGGTTTACACTGCCTGAGTAAGCAAAGCATATGGTGTGGTTTCTCTCAACTCATGCTGTTTTCAATGGATAAAAATATTCTTGAACTAATTTTTAAGCAGAAAGGAGCAAGAGAAACCAGTAAATGGAACATTCCATGTATAATCTCCATCTCAGAAAATTCCTAATCAGTTCATATTCTCTCTGATGCCATTTTGAGAAAGGAAATATTTCCACAGTGATGATAAGCTTTTTATCATCTCCGTGATTAATATATGGGAAACTGGAATGTATAGTCCTTAAGATATTGATAGATATCCATCTCATTCCCTTTTAATATGTTATTCTTTTCACTCATTTTTGAACTTTCTAGTAAGGTGAAGAAGATTCAGTGTCTTCAAAAAGCACTATATTTTTATACAGTCACTCTTATACACAGAGAGACACAGAAAGAGAGGGAAGGGGTCAGAGAAAGAGAAAAAGACCACAAGCATGCAAAGCGTACCAAGAAAGACCACCCACAACACAGTGATTCCATCCTGAGTTCCAATGCCTATTTGTTATTAATTTACTTCTGATTTACTTTTGTTTCTGAATCCTTTGGTTTGTACATTATTTATAGTTATTGAGTTCTTAGGGAAAGATGGCTTCATCTGTAAAGAATAAAGTTAAAATCAAAGTTCAGTGTTTTTTACAAGTTATTAGCTCTTTAGCTACATTAGAAAATTAAGGAGATTGTGGATATAATTTCTAAAATACCAAATATATAAAATTAATTTGATCTTATTGCTGTCAGTTTAATTTATATGAATTATATAAATTTCCGTGCATGCTTTTTTTAATGAAATATCAGCTATATTCCTACTTGGAATAAGGCATTTCTAATATAAAGATATGCAAATTGTTCAATACCTTTAGATAGCTCTTCCTCTAAATAAATTACATTCAGAAATTGTTGTAAAATATATACCAAATAATGTAACACAGACTCTATAGAGAAAGGAACAGGTTTTTTGCAAGCTAGATTTTGCCTAAATGTAATTTTTCCTAAAAACAATTAAAATATTCCTAAAATATTTGTATTCTATACTTTGAGATGACATCTGTCCCTGGTTTATTGTTACTATTTTTAGAAGTTCTGTTTGCCTGAAATATTTCCTGCCTGATTTGCTAAGTGAACAACATGAATGATGCTTGAATATATATGATCTTCTATTTATATGACCTTCAATTGTGATTTACTGTGACTAATCTAACAAGTTTCAAAATCTGTGAGATAGTTATATATATAATACTATTTACATATATCCTCACATAGGCTCATATTCATCTACTTCAACTATTTATTTCAGTTCCTACTTTGGAAACTTCCACCATTCTTTTGGTGTATGTCCTCATTCATTCTTTTGTTCAATCATCCACTTCCCTTGCTATTTTGTTGTTCTAGATTTAAGAAATAAACTAGGATAATCTCACCTTATCTTTATACTTTCACAGTGAAACACACTATTTAACACACATTGAGTAATTGTTGAATGAAAGTTTATTTCCTGACCACAAAATTTGATTACACTGTTAAAATCCATCCCTTCTTGGTTCTGTCTTTCACAGCTAGTAATCTATGAGTTCATTTTTATATAGTTCAAAACTAAGTGTATGGATCAATTGAAGTGTATTTTCATAATATATTGTTATCATTTTTATTTATCAAATAAATATTGACAATTCCAGCTCTGAGTTCAATGAGATGAAAAAAAAGCATAAAATATCTCCCTTATCTCATGTTACTGTTTCTTTTATTTCAGTTCTTTTTCTGTTCTACTGGTAATAAATTTTAAATATTTTTAGATGGATCTATTATTTTGCATTATGTGCCAATGAGAAAATATCATCAGTGATAAGATAGGGGAAGGATAGGGAGTTAACATATGTTGGTGACACACTATTTGTGAGGTACTTTATAATTCTTACCATATTTAATCTTCACAGTAACTGTTATGGAGAAAAGTTCAACTACTTGTCCAGGGTTACACAGATGAAGTTCCATATAAAAGTTAGCTGTTTCTTACTCCTATATTCAATATCTATTTTTGTCACTATGGAGTATAATTGTTTTCTAGGTTTATATGAAGTAGCCTTTATACCCAAGTAATTACTACCTTGCTCTGAATTGCATACTCAGTTTCACTCAAAGATACAAATTAAAGACTTTTTTACTTATTACAAGTCATTGTAATGAAATTTTACAAAGGACACTGTTCTTTGTCACTAGAAGTGACTGAGGCTATTATATTAAATAGTCACAGTAAGTCTATGCATCGTTCTTTTTTAATAAAAATTCTGTTCTCCTTCTTTGTATCACCTTGATAAAGTAGATTCTGGAACTTTTCTTTGGAATAGTAATGGACATTTCTCGACAGTTTCTTCAGCCACCAAAAGAACATGTTTGTCATAAAAAGCTTCAGTTCATAGAACCAGAAAATTCACTATACTGGAAGAAGATTAAAAGATCGTTTGGTTCAGTTGTTGTACTATGTACATGAGAAAAAGGGCTCAGCTAGATAAAATCCTCTCCTTATGGATACATGATGACAACAAAGACTATTATGCTGCTTTCTGGAAGGAGCTGATAATGTTCTGTGTTATAAATACTGAGCCTGAGGCCTTTGAACCATCCAGACATTTTCAGAGGAGATTTTGCATTCATATGATCATACTAAGTAGTTTGTGGAAAATTAAACAAGTTCTGACAGTACTACAAAACAAGAAGAGCTCACTGTCTTACAAATGAAGCTTGAATACACTCAGAGAAGTACAGCTATCAAAACCTAATTAGTAGCTGAAAATTTAGGCTATATGTTTAGGATGTATAGAATAGAATTAAACCAACATCTTTTGGCTTCCAATCTATGTTAGATCTCATCTCAGCTAAACTATTGGGTCTTTACAGTACAATGTAGTTCTTGACATATAAAGAACAAAATACCAAAAAAATTCTGTGCACAACCACACTCAGGCATCTGTTTTGTTTGTTTTTCCTTCATAAAACTATTCTGAAGATACTTCCATTCATTTTTTTTCTTTCTTATTATGATGAAATACTTATAACACAAAATTGATTGTCTTAACTGTTATAAATGTGTGTTTTAGTGGTATTTAGTACATTCATATGGCTGTACAAGCATCATTACCTACTCGTCTCTAACAATCTTTCCATTCTACAAAACCAAAACTTTATCTCTTAAACAATAACTTCCCATTTCTTCCTTTCAAGCCTTGGAAATCAGGATTCTATTTTCTGTATCAATGTTTTGAAGTACTTGTACCTTATAAGCAGAATGATACGCATTCATCTTTTTGTAAATGATTGATTTTACTTAGCATTATGTTGCAAGATCCATTCATATTGTAGCATGTGTCCATATTTCCTTCATTATTAAGACTGAATAATGTGTTATTACAGCCATTTTGCCATTTGTTTTCTATATACATTGTATCCATTTTATCCCCTCAATTTTCTGCATTTGTGTTTGGTTGACATTTTTTGTGATAAAATGTTGAAATTCATTTATCATTTCCTTTTGCTTACATTCTGTATCTATTCTCTTTGTGGTTATTATGGATAATATTCTTAACCTCCTGTAGTTACTGTCATAAAACTATGAATTGCGCTCATAGTATTTATACTTAATAACATTCAAATACTCTTCCTCATTGTATATCTGCCCTACTTCTTTCTGTTATCCATGCCACAAAATTGCATGCTTAAACACTGTATGCCTAAAACATAAAATAATACTTTTATGTGCATCATTTTAAATTACTGTATATACATAACAAAATATGAAATTATAAACCAAAGTTAAGTTATTGTAATACTAGCTTTTAAAATTGTTGTGTTCAAAATGTATTAAGCCCTTAAATCACATAGAAACTATGAAATTCAGTTACAACCCACTGCTGAAATATCAGACTTTATAATTGCCTACATATTTACTGTTACTGTTGTCTTTATTACTTCATGCAGCGTTCAGTGCCAGTGCTTTTTTGTTTCAATCTAAAGGACTGTCTTGATTTTGTTTTTCTATATTAGTTCTAGTAGGAGTGACTTCCCTTTGTTTCTATTTTTCTTCAAGTTTTTAAATTTCTTTCTGATTTTGGAAGGTAATTTTTATCAGATATAATATCTTAGTTGACAGGGTTTCTCTTTTTGCTAATACTTTTTAATATATAATCCCACATTACATTTTGACCTTCAAGTTTCTAATGAGAAACATACTAATAGTCTGATTGAAGATCTTTTCTATATGATGAGTTTCTTCTGTCTTGCTGCTTTCAAAATTTTCTTTGGCTTTGGCATTTGATATTCTGTTTACAATGTGTCTCAATACAGGTCAGTAAATTCCTTCTACTTGAAGTTTGTTGATTTTCTTGGATGTGGATATTTATGTCTTTCATCAAATTTGGAAAGTTTCCACCCATTGTTTTCTTTAAATGTTCTCCCCATCTGCATCTCTCTTCTCCTTTTGGGAAATGTATGTTTGTTCTGTTTTGTTTTGTTGTACTGGTGATCGAACTCAGTACCTTGTGCTTGCAAGGCAGGCAGGATGCCACTGAACTAAATCCCTGGCCAATATGTTTATTCTCTTGATGGTGTCTAACAGGTCCTTTATGTTGTTTCTTTTTCTTCAATCATTTCCTTTCTGTTCTTACATCTTATATTTCTCTTGTTTTATTTACTTGCTTACAGAGTTTTTTCTTCTATTTTAATACACAAATTAAATTTGAATTTCTCAGATGAGCTTTTCTCAATTATTGTATTTTTCAACTATAGACTTTCTTGTTTCTTCTTTTGGTGTCCATCTCTTTATTAACTATTTTTAGTTTGCTCATTTTCTTGACTTTGTCCCTGTCTCCCTACAGTTTTTTGCATTTTTTTAAGACAATTCATTGAAAGCCTTTGTCTCATATATCTAACATTAGGTCTTTGTTGGGGCAAGTTTCTGTTGCTTTATTTTATTCGTTTTAATAGGCCACACTCTTGTTTCTTTATATACTATGTGAGCTGTTGTTGAAAACTGAAATTTTAAATCGAATAATGTGGTAACTGGAAATGAGATTCTTCCCAACCCACTAGGTGCTTTTTGTTTGTCTGTTTAGTTTTTTATTGCGTGATTTTTCAGTTGTCAAAAGTCAATCTAAAGTAAGAATTTAAATTCTTCTCAGATTTGTTTCTTACCCTGTATTTTTTGCTGGATATGTGTGGTAGCTTTTTAATTTTTCCAGGTGTCAATTTTGATGTCCTTGTTTGAAAATGTTTGAATTTTGATCTCCTGGTAGTTACTGACTTCAAAAAAGAGAAAAAAAGAAGAACAAAGACATGTAAAAAGGGGGAACTCACACTTTAAATCTTTTAGCAGTCACTTGGGCTGCATATATGTTGGACTGGCAACAACAGAAAAAGTGATAAATGGCCACTACCTGTTCGTGTGAACCTCTTAGACTAGTGACAGCAATCACCTATAAAAGTGAAGATCCACCAATATTTGTAGGACAAGTCCTCTGTGCCCAAAATGGAACACGCAAGCTGTGTTTGAAGCTGGTCCAGATATACATGCATGATTGTTTACCACAGGTGTAGGCCTTGGAGGATTCATTGCTGTTATTGTGTCAAAATCTGAAATTGATCAAAAGAAACTATGGTTTACTTACTCTACAGATTTCAAGTTCTCAATTGACTGTAGAGTTCCAAAATAGTTACATCTGATTCTGCCGGTGCAATTGTCTAGATGGGCACAGATATTTCTGATTTCTCTTGTTTCCTTCACCACCATCTTCCTAGAATTCTCAAATTGTTTTTTTTTTTCTTAAAAACAAACATATGAACAAAAACTGCTGTTAATTCTCATAATTAAAGAGTAAGGATTCAGTTTGAACTCAGGGGAATTAATTAATTTATGGACTGAGCAAAGTCACATATGTTTCTGATCTAATGTTTAACTATTCACTCTTAATGAAGCTTGATTGTTTCCTTACAAAATAGAGTTAAATGCAAATTTAAGTTCAGTATAATTGTACAGAAGTATAATATCTATTTTCAATGAAATAGAAATTGTCTAGCTTAATTTTATTCTTTCACATATTGACTTTAGAAAATGTTAATACTGAGATATCAAAACAATGTTAATTATTAATGGATTTTATCCATAGGAAGCCTCTTTTTGTTTTTCAGAACAAAATAGCTCTCTAAAGTTCATTTAAGCCTTAATACTATAAACAACTTACATCAAGCACAAAGGAAACTGAAGGATTTGCAATCAATTAATAACACATATCCTGTTTTCAGACTCTGTAATGTTTCTAACAATGTGCTTATCAGGAAAATTCAAAAGAATCAGATAAATGTAATTTGTAAAAGAAAATTAGAAAAAGCCTCATAAAGTAAGAAAAAGAAGGCAATTATCCTCATCTTTACTGTATAGAAAATTGGTTACAAATGAAGCCATACTTATTCCTAGATAAACTTAGCTTTCCTATTAAGGGAATAATTATGCATATGGATATTAATCTCTTTTTGTAACAGATAACCATTGAAATCCATAGGTAAGAGAAAAATTTACTTTTAATGAAGACTCTAGATTTGTCATCTCTTTTAACAGATATAAAAATAATAATGATGATAGTATCAGGAGTCCATTAATTTCTGTCTTCCAATAAACAAACTCTCACATTGTCATTAATGACTGTCAAAATAGTAGGACTTCAGATATTTGGCAGAAAATAAACAAAATACAAGGGAAATGGATACTTTATAAAATAATCCACCTCTCAAATGTTGAGTAATGTTCATGCTTTTGTGAGAGTAACAAAATTATCAGTGATAATATTACCTTTTCTTGAGAGTTGATATTTAGATTCCTTTGAATTTAGATTCCTTTGAGAGACTATTTGAACTGTCAACATCTGTTTCCTTATTTATATAAAGTTTTAACTCCATTGTCACTTAGATATTATATTCCTGTGCTCCGATGACCATTTCACTCACTTTCTCTTAGACTATTTACTTGAATCCTACATTGGTATTTATGACTGCATGCTCTTCCCACTGGAAAAATTGTCATTATCTGCATTCAAAACTTTTCCAGAAATAACTAGCTCTTAAATTCATCCATTTAAACTATCACAACCGGAATAGTTCATGACAGAGTATTTTTGTTCTTATTTTTGTTCTGTTTACCTGTGAATAGGACAATCTGTGAGTAACACAGAATTTAGAACAGTTTAGAGCACAGAGTTTCTTTAAAATATTTTCTTTAAAAAGCCCAATAGGTTGATTTCATGATAGCAGCCATTCTTTCTGGAGTGCGGTGGAATCTCAGCATTATTTTAATTTGCATTTCACCAGTGATCAGTGATGTTGGACATTTTTTCATATATTTATTTGCCATCTCTAATTCTTCATCTGAAAAATGTCTTTTTATTTCAGATCCCCATTTTTGCATTGAATCTTTAAACTTGGAGTTTTTTGTTTGTTTTTTCTTTTTTTAAGTTCTTAATATATTCTGCATAACAGTCCTTTATCTGAATAGCTGGTAAAATTGTTTTCCCACTCTATAAGAAAGTGTTCAAATGAGAAAGGGAACAAGGGAGGGAATGAGAAAGAAAGGAAGGGACAAAAAAAGTGAAAATAGGAGGAAAAAATGGAAACAAAGCTTCTGTACATAGGGAGGGGAGAGGGTTTGAGGGGGGAACATAATGAAATAAAATACAATTCATATTATAAAAAAGCCCAATAGGAAATATTTTAGTCTTTTCTGATGACAATGACTCAGTACTGATACACCAGCATGAAAGCAAAGACATTATATCAACAAATAAGTGTTGCTACTTTCCAGTAAAACCTTGTTTACAAAAATAGGTGGTGAGCTGGAATTGATCTACATTTTATAGCTCGTTGACCCTTCATTGTGAACACACGAAGATGTTCATTCTAAAGGAGCAATAATCTTAAATAACCCTATACTTTCTTTTTAGAAGACCTAATATATAGTGCAAATTCAGAATACAATAAGGAGTCAAAATGGGCCAAAGTAAGATGGGATAAACCATTAAGAAACTTTATTATTTTCTGTCCCTTCCTCATATGTAAATGTTTATGAAGTTTCTTTCTCTATAACAATATTCTACACTAATTTTTAAAATAAATTTGAATAATATCACCTTTTTCTTTTTTATCTAATAAATATTTGCCTACTGGGGGCTAGGCATATTGGTAAGCCAAATAGTGAATTCCAAATATAAAATATAGACATTTCACTTTGTTGTACTTATATTTGATACCTAATATACCCATTAATATAATTGTTTAATTGAACAATGGATGGAATATTAAATTTCTCAACTAATTTGCATAGTTATATCAACAGATTAATACATTCTGTTCACTTACATTTTGACCCTCTAGAAGTTCATCATTCCCATTGTACTTAGATTTTTTTTTTGAGTATGTAGTATTGGAGTCTTTAAATTGAGCTACCTTCCCAGCCCTTTTATTTTTATTTATTTATTGAGATAAAGTCATGCTAAGTTGCTAAATTGCCCAGACGTACTTCAAATTTTGGATCCACTGCCACATTCTCCCAGAGTGCTGGGATTAAGGGCATGCATACTACACTGGTTGCTATTTCAATTCTTAATGGTGGAGTTTCAGATATCAAAACCTAAAATTTAATGAAGTAAGCCAATCTTTTGAGTAGATTTTATTTCGATAATACTTTAACTTTCTAGGCAAATATTACTTACCCTGAGTTGAAAATTTTGGTTTTTGTATGTCTGCATGTCTATGTGTTAACACTAAGAATGATTTCATTTTTGCTTAGGCATCTATCTATCTATCTATCTATCTATCTATCTATATTTTATTTCATTCTTTTCAAGTTTTCTAACTGGCCCAAGCACTAAACATAAAGACTTGAATTCTAGCTGGGTGTGGTAGTGCAGGCCTGTAATCCCAGCACTCTGGAGGCTGAGGTAGGAGAATTGCTATGAGTTCAAGACCAGCCTGGGCTACATAATGAATTCAAGTCCAGCTTGGACTACATAGTGAAACTTTGTCTCAAAAACAATAACAACAAAAGACTTGACTAGTATCTGTTTTCCCCTCAATTTATCACTAAATCCCATTTACTAATAAATGTTCTCAATGGTTTTACATAGCATCCTAGTAGAATAATCTCCAGGAGGAGTACATCTAAGAGATTAAAGTGTGTTTGTAAGAATAGGGAGCAAAGTACAAAAATCTATGCCCTAAATGTGCTTGGGAATTTAGAGGAAGGGCAAGGAAATAGGAAAACTAAACCAAGAGACATGACAAATCAGATGACGTGCAGATAGTCACCAAAGTCCATTGGAATAAGAACAAGAAGCTTTAAAAAGGAGGAGCTAGTTTTGTTACTATTGTTAGTTCACAGCAGAAATTATGCTATCCTCATGTGGGCAGCATCCCATGGGAGATTTTTCTTATGTTACATGGAGAAGAGCAAGACAGTACACTCCACCAACCCCATTGGAGGCTCTAGGCAGGCAGCCCAAGATCTAAGAGACAGAGGTGTTTGTTTAGTAAGCACCAGTCTCCTGAAGATTTCTAGAAGGTAGGGGAAACCTTCCCTCGTTAAGGGTAAGAACTCCCTTCAAGCAGAAAAAGGAAGTTTGCATCCCCATTCTGTTCATAAGTGGAATGAGGCTATTGATGACAGAAGCACTGCCAGTCTGTTTTCTCACACTGTCAAGACTGGGGAATGGTATTTGGAAAAGAAACATGGGCCAAATAGCTGCCATAGGTGCAGGGATTACTAATAATGATTCATTAAAAATCTAGAAATAGATTGGAGGCTGACGTGCAGTTATATGAAATGTAGGAATTTGTGTATTCATGCTATACGTTGTGGTTTTTTAATGCTTCAAAGCACTATAATGAAAGACAATTTAAGGTATAAACTGCATTAAACCAATTTTTTTAAAAGGGATCTCCCCTCCTAGACTGCTCTCAAAATTTAAATAACCCATTGTATTTGCTGACTTGTTACTAGGTATTCTCTCAGATGAGTTTTAAAACTTCTTACAGACCTCAATTCTGACTAAAAATATCTATAGTATAAGTATAATTTTTACAGTCCTGATTTTCTTATTTTAACTTTAGGAGGAAAACATTCTTCCTGTATATTTGCTAGTGTTCCAACTACAAATATTTAGTCACAGTTAATTCATTTAAATATTGGGTTAAATTCCACCATCAGTTGCCACATTTCCTCCAGGGCTTTTTATTTATTTATTAGATTTCCCAAATTGTATGCTTGGTTTAAAAAGCTTTAAGGCAAAAACAATAAAATTGCATTAGTTAAAAATATAACCACCATCGGCAACATGAAAACATAACAGTAAAACAGCATGAGCATACACATATTAACATAGTTATCATTTTAGCACTCCTCTGGGACAAGCCATATTACAAAGATAGATCGTCTGCCAAGCCCCGAAGCTCAGGGAACTGGGGCTCCAGGGAACCACACAAACCTGGAACTCAGAGTCGAGTGGTCAACACATGGTCCTTAGAGGAACATAGCTCGTTATCCAGAGGAAAAGCAACTATTGTTAACAGAAACTGGCTTTACCAGGCAAGAAGTTTAGGAAGAAATAAAATTCTATGACTTTAAAAAATGTTTTCTAGCTTTAAAAACATTTTCTGACATTCCTAATCACGAACACCCATCAAGACTTAAAGAGAATATTGAGAAATACATTTGTGGCATATTTAATTTATCATAAAGGAGTGAGAGGTGAAGAGGGGAAGGAAAAGCATCAAAGTATAAATGTGTATCTGTAGGTTTGTGTGCACTACTCTATCTGACTTTAGTGTAAATGTTCAAACAGATGAATTACATATATACTGTGTATATTTAGACTATGTGGACTGCACACCAGAGCAAACCAGAATTGAACTGCATGTCTTTCTATGATTCCCAGTTGCTCCTCAGGTTAAATATAAATCATTTAGCATAACATACAAGGATTTTCAAAGTCCAGGTCTTGCTTACCTACAGAACATCTTCTTTCTTCTTCTCCCTCCCTCCTCTCCCATACTACACAAATGTCTAAAAATACCTCTCACTTACTTCAGAAAATCTTCCATCCTATTTGAGATTCTTTCTGCCTCACTTTTCATTAGGGCTCAAAACTCTTTGTATTTTCTGTGATAAGTTGCCATATATGGAATCTTGTCTGGGTTAATTTTGCTCTCTGTGTTTTCTTGTGGCACTCTCTCTTACCATACTTATGACATGGTTTTATAATTGTATACATTGCCTGTTTACCTGTGTATGCACTATTCCATGATCTTTTCAAAGGCAGAAACTTTGCTTTCTATTTTGTACCTAAACTCCAGCAAAAGTCATTTGTCTGGTCTCCCTGCTCCCACACATGGTGTCCATTTGTTTCCACATTGCAGCAAAAGAAAGCAACATTGTAAATTAAATTACATCACCATCAGTCCCGTTTCAAAATCCCCAATTAATATTTTCCCATTAAGTTTCTTATGTTTGCTAACAAGTCTCTACAAGAATTTGCCCCTACCTGCCTTTCAGATCAAATTTTGCTCACCCACTCCCATTTTCTTCTTCTTCTTCTTTTTTTTTTTTTTTAATGAAAACCAAGGCTATTTCTTGCTTTTGGATCTTTGCAGTTGCTGTTCCCTCTGCCTAGTATGCTCTTTGCCTTAGCTTTTTCATGACTATTATGTTCCCCTCATTTTGGACTTATCTCAAATGCCACCTTCTGTAATCATTCTTTCCAACATGTGGTTATACTCAGGTCATTCCTTATGGTGGTCATCAATGATATGCACATCACATATCAGGTGAGTTGCTTCTCGAAGCATATGGCAAGATTGCACTTCCTGGGGCCTTTCTGATTGACTTGGACCAATATAATAACCATATAATCTATGTGATTCAGTCATGACTTGTGATAAAAATGATGTACATATGTTCCTTTCAGGCTTGATATGCAATCACCCAAATGACTTCTCTCTTTTCACTCAGCTGTAATGTTTCAAGTGGTTACTAGCTGAGCATGGTGGCACATGCCTGTAATCCTAGCACTCTGGGAAGCTGAGTCAGGAGGGTAGCAAGTTTGAGCATAAACTATGAAACTTAGTAATAATTTATGTCAAAACAAAACATTTTTTAAAAGGCTGGAGATATAGTGAAGTCCCTGGGATCAATCCTCAGTAACACACACACACACACACACACACACACACACACTGTCACCAAATGGTTATTCATCTGTCAGCTTTACATGAACACAATGGAAATAGCCTCCCCACTAATCTGCAATACTATGTAAGGTGGCTCATAATGAAATTATTTCTATATTAAGATACAAAGATTTTTTTTTGTTTGTCTGTTACTGCACTATAACCATACAATTAATCTGTTATACTCTCTATAACATTACTATGATCCATTTTATTCATAGCACTTATTACTCTGTGGATTAATCTAAGTTATTTCTTATATAATTAATTAAATGCCTACATACTATCTTCTATTCTCATATAAAATCTATGAGACCAGTAATTTCTCTATATTATTTCCTGCTCTATTCTTGTGCATGGAAAAATGCCTAACACATTGCAAAAAATAAAAAAAATACATGTTGAAAGAGAACATAGGAATCATTTAGGTCAATATTCCAACTTTAAAGATGATGGAATTAATTTTGTGGATCTCTTAATTAGGTCATGGGTTTCATTATCCAAATTTTCTTATTCCTTGGATTTTTCTTTTTTTCATGGATGCCAACTGATTAAACAAACAAGCCCAAGAAGGCTAGACTGTCTCATGCAAATTGGAATTTATTGATCTTTACATAAAAGACCAAATTTAACTATGACCTTACAGCACAATAAAATAAATGTTAATTTTATTGGGAAAACAATAGACTGAACAGAAGTACTTTAAATATTTAAAAAGTGAGCTTCCAGACTCTTTTTGATTATTACATGAACTAATTATATTTTCATTCTTGAACTTTTAAAAGAGAAAGGTAACTCAAGAAATTAATAATGGTATAATGATAAAGAGTTCAGGCTTTGGAATTAATTACATGAGTGCACATCACATCTCTGCTATTACCTGTATGAGTAGAAAATTAATAATTTCTATAAAATAGTATGTTCTCAATAAGCATTTTTATATTTATTTATTTATTTTTAATCAAAATCCAAGGAGTGGATGGATGATCTTTTTTCCACTCGGTTTTAGCCCAATACATTGTAATCAATGTGAAACCTAACCAGAATGGAATGCCATATGAACTACATATCTATATAAGGCACCCAGAATAGGAGTTAAACACTCAGAAATTTAGTCTTGGCGTATTTTTGAAGTTTTCTTTAAAACCTAAGAACTCTAAGTTTCCTCTACAAGGAAACAAAAATCACCTATCAACACAAAGCATCGCAGTGATATCTGTAATGTTATAAATTCCATAATGGCTACCAATGAAATCTCTAGGACTCTCTTAACTGAAGAATAAGAGACTCAGTCCTAGATCATTTTGGGTTTTTTTCTTGAAGAATCTTGTATACCAGCACTCCTGGAGGCTAAAGCAGGAGGATTTCAAGTTCAAGGTCAACTGGGAGATGTAGTTCAATGGTGCAGTACCCCTGCGTCCAATCCTTAGTGCCACGAAAGAAGGAAAGAAAGAAAGAAAGAAAGAAAGGAAGGAAGGAAGGAAGGAAGGAAGAAAGAAAGGAAGAAAGAGAGAAAAAACAAAAGAAAATTATGGATATTAATGGGTGAAATATAAACAAGAAAACAGTCTAGGACAGGAAGAATAATATAACCAAAACCAAGATTTGTACATTAATAAGATGCATATAAACATGATTAAGTGAATTTTTCTCCATTTGGATTTGGATATTCATAATGGCATACTGAATTTCCTTCTCCAGACTATACACTTATTTTTAAGTTATGGTAGTTTGCTTATTTGTGGTGTCTCTTAACTGGTGATACCAGCACATGGAAATTTAGACTTGAACACCTTAAGAAAAAGAAAGAGAAAATCCTTAAGGGATTGTCCCTCTTGTATTTGAATTTATAAGTAAATATTCATGTAGAATAAGAAAAAAAAATGAGTGAATTCACTTATGAAGCCTAAATAGATAAACTAATATTCAGCAAAGCAAAGCAAAAGCGAGTAGATCAATAAAAAAAATCAGGCAATAGCAGTATAGTCTCTCCATTTAGAATGTCTGCTTGCATCTTTCTGGTCACAAGTAATTTTCAGTGATAAGTAATAAAAAGCTACCAGAGTAGGCTTATAGTTAAAAGTGTCCACAGTGCAAAATCTGCTATAAGATTCCTTTAGCAAATCCTTACAATTTCTGGTCTTTAATTATAATTTGGAAATTAAGAAGATTGGGATTACCCTGTTTAAAAAAACCATATTGTGCCTTATTGCTAATGGCTACCAACTGCACTGTTTCTGCACAAAGCTTTTCAAAGTTGCTTAGGTTTTAAGAGGAGGTGATCTCTACTCCTCTCTTCCTTTTTGGAGAAGCTGTGCTAGAGTCTGAAGAAACAACTTGTCCAGGAACAATTTCACTTTTGCAAACATCTCTTCTATTAATTTGTTCACTTATTCTCTGATCATTTCTAAAATAATGTGGACTGTAACCTTTACAGATTAAAGGTTATAAAACATAGAAATTTACAAAGCCAGAATAAGGATTAGTAATGTAAGTGAACCTAAAGCTGAGATTGATTCAAACAAATTCATGTCATAAAAAGGGTCCATAAATTTGCCTCTAAGATCTAAGAAACTATTGCAAAAAAGCATGATTAGATTCAGTATTATTCACAAATATCCATAAAAAGGATTCATAAAGAAGAAAACAAATTTTCCTGACATAATGAAATTAATATTGATATTGGGATCAGTGAAATAAAATTTTTTAAAGTTTCCGGGAAGTAGAGTTTTAAAACCTAAGAAATTTAGTTACCATTTTCTTCGCACTTGTCCGCCACCTCACCAGGAAAAAAAAAATTGCTAGGGAAAAAGCAATAAAAAGTAATCTAAAAAAAGGAAAAACAAAACACCAAAACAAGAATAACATAGTTTTCACATAAAAATAAACAAGAAAAAGATGACTATATGGTATTATTTTTATAATAGGGAACTAGTGATATAATTCACTTCTATCCAGGCAGTTGTTGGTACCCTGCAAGGTAGACAGCTCAAGACTTGTCCTACTTTTCACAGTACTAGAGCCTAGATTTTTTTTGAAGAAAAGTATCAAATTTTAAAAAGGCCAATAGTTTGTTGGCACATTAAGCGTACTGATTGATAGATTCAGTGTATAAGCTGCCATATATCAACCTTTGTTTCAGATCACACAAAATCAACAGATTGCATCTTCTATTTTTATTAAATATTTGAATCATAATGTGACAATGACTTCAAATACAACTTTTATGTGTTATTGGTTACACTTATACTATGATTATAAAATTCAGCTAAGCCAAAGTTTGGTTTTGTTTTCAGGAAAAGTTTAATAGTAGGAGGAAAAATTGAAGGCCATTCCACTGCTGCTGCACTGCTGGCCCTCTTCCCCAGAGGAAATATCTACAGAGCTAAATGGGCCTTGAAGGCCATTTGATTTGTTCTCTTTCTTAGTATAGAAATCACATAGACATTTCATTGTTAGGTCCTTGTTTCAAAGATGCTGCAATGTCTTGTTTATGAAACCAGTACCAAACTAGTTCTTTAGCAAGTATGAAGCAAGTAAACTGTATTTCTATATAAGTAACTCTACAAATACTAAATTAAATGTGGTGGGAAATTGCTGTAAAATGTTCCATATATGTTTTCCATTAATTCACAGCCCTTACCATCTTTGTTTATGGCATATATTCACATCAAAAATTTTATTTAATTGTAACAATAATATATCCAAAATGAGTTTGATTGGTCCAAAAATGGAAAAATAAAGCCTGTTTTTGGAAGAGATTTAAAGTCAACTTAGACTCAATACTGTCATTATTAATTAGGTATGACATTAAATATTTTCTCAGCAGTGATTATTTTTGAAAGATAGCCAAATTATTGTTTTGGGTTTTTTTTGTGAATGGCAACTCCTAATATAAATTCTTTATGTTTACCTTAGTAGGGTAATTTTATCTTGGTTATTTAGTATTAAAAAATTAGTGCTTTAGGAAGAGTTGGAAAGCTGAGTCAAGTCTACTATATGCATCTTTATAATAATGTATTACATAGATGATTGTAGTTGAAAGTCTTTTAAAAAACTTAAGAATTTTTAACTATTTATACTTTAGAAAATAAAAACAAAAATATTTTGTAGTTAAAATAATCACTTACAGATATAGGATTTAATCTTCACAATAACATTTTTCAGCTGAAAAAAATAGAAGCATCCAAAGATTCAGTAGCTGCTTTGGTAATATAAGTGATTTTATTAATTTTAGTTTAACTGAGTCTAATCTTAAATCGTTATCACAGATCTTTTCCAAACTAGCACATCAAGCAATGCATAGCTCTCATGAACCTGCTTCAAATTTGTCAAAATAATGTATATATTATGTTTTAGAATAAATTATAGATTGCAGTAATTGCTGGATATAACTATACAGATATATAATTAATTGATTACAGTAGAATTTCAATCTCAAAAAAATATATACAAAACTTTATTTTACAATATTATTTGAAAATATTAGTTAAAATGCCTCATTATATTAGGTAGTGTTATGAAATTTAATAAATTGGTAATTATGGTCATATTATTCAATTAGAATAATTTTAATTGTAATAATGTTGGGATATATATATTTTTTTCAACACTGTTATTTATTCTACCCTACAAAATTCATCCTATATTTTTAGTTTCCAGGTTTTGAACAATAGTGTTATCAGGCGATTGTGTGAAATTTTGAAACATTAAATTTGAATATATAGTGTTTCATGTTAGATTGAAATCTTATATCCCTAAAAAGTCATATTTATTTGGATTCTTTTATTTTTCAAATTTTTATATTTCAAATTCTTCAAAGATCTTGTTAATCAGAAAGTAATTATTCTTCAGTTATTTACCTCTTAGTAATTTGAAAGAAATTACCCAAAGAAATGTCAAAAAACTCAACCAAAGTCTTATCTTTAAGAGTGTAATATGAAACTTTGTTTACATATCTTAGAGAAAAGCTCTTCAAAGAAATCATTCATGAGACACTGATAAAAAGCACGAAATATCTTACTTACTCTTTACTAATTTATGTAGCACTTTTAGCAATTCTATGAAAGACAAGAAACATCATTTCCCTTCATTATCAGTGTTTTAAAAGAATGTAAAAAAACCCTAAAACCTATTGCATTGATTAACTAAAGTAAAAATATGAATTGTCTCTAGCATCATGATAGAAAGATGTGAAAAAGTTATTATGAAGTGAAAATCATAATTTGTCTCCCTTGTTGTACTGTCTTCCTCTCTCCCTCATTTCAAATTAAGAGATTCAGTCTCCTGCTGGTTGTAATGGGAATGAGTTTCAATGTTACCCGGATGGAAATTGCATTCCTGACCTGTGGCGTTGTGATGGGGAAAAAGATTGTGAAGATGGTAGTGATGAAAAGGGCTGCAATGGTACCATACGATTGTGTGATTACAAAACCAAGTTTTCCTGTCAGAGTACAGGTAAGCATGCATTGGCTTTAGCTACTATGTGGTCTCCCTGGATACAGAATCCCTTTGACTCATATTCAATCTGTGTCTCACTTTCCTAAAAAATATTCTTATATTTCTGGTAGATTCGCTTACCTTCTATATGTAACAATAATAATAACTAATATCAGTTAAGAAGTGTTACAGGCCTGGCATAGTACTGTGGATGTTCTCTTCATGAACACCTGAGGCAAAGAGAAGTTTTTAACTGAATCACGTTCGTAATCGGCATGGCAGAATTAAGATTTGATATCAGCTCATCTGGATTCAGCAGGGACATTTCAGTCAAGAAATTGACAAGTGTACTAACCCACCAGCAATATTTCTCTTTCTCTAGATAAAATTCACACTGAACTTTAAATGAGAGTGACTAGGGCCAGGATTTAGCCCAGTGTCACCTCGCCTGCCTCTCAAGGGCAAGGTTCAAAGTTGAATCACCCTGTATCAAAAACAAAAAAAGAGAGAGAGCAACTAGAACGTAGGGCAGAATTATATACATTTGTTTTCAGCTAGTTTCTTAAATTGTTTCGAGCTATTGCTTGACTGATCATGAACTCTTAGTGATTCCTTTTGGTATTTCAACAAACAGGTAGAAGGGAAAAGCTCTCAGAGTTGTAAGTAAAAACTGTGAAAAAAATGGCTGATCTGTGTTTAGAAATAAAAAAGGATTTTTTCTTGCTAAACATTTTTCTTTGTGAAACATTTATTAAAAAATAAACAAGAACATGTAAGGCAGCATAAATATATATAAATAAATATAATTAAAGCCCATTTCCAGTGAGGCAGTTGTGTTTCTAAAATGATTATTTTTGAATAACATTTTTTCAAAATTACATGACTCTTCAGTTGTTAATGAAAAGTCTTAATTTGCCAAAGATCATTTAGAAAAGATGTGATTTTAACTTTAGTGATTTTTTGAATATGTATTAATTAAAATCAATATATGAGTTTTATTGAATGAATTATTGACTTCCTAAATAATTTTTTACTCAATAATGCATTTTAATGCAGAAGAGCCAATTATTTTACTTAGATTGTATATATTTATATATAAAATGTTAATATATATTTATGTATAATACATATTATGTATAGTATATTTCCCCCTTATGACTTCTGGCATTTTCCTAATTGGAGTAATGATGAAATATAGAACACAACAATTGTTAATACATATATGACTAAGAAACTAGCCATGTTATATTAAAACAAGTTATAAACTGATATGAAAAAATCTGAGTTTAAACTAATTGAATATGATATTAAAATTTAGCAAATTTGCATATCAGCCATAAAATCAAGCTGCAGCTTCTCTGTGAAGAAAAATTTAGAAATCTTTATAGAAAAATGATTATCAGAAACTTGGAAAAGTATTAAGAAAGGGTGGTAAGTGGGCACAAGGGTGAAGTTAGATATGAGGAATAATTTCTAATGTTCTATACCAACACTGGGTAACAATTTGGCAACAATCAGCTGCACTGTATAACTCAAAATAGTTGGTAAAGAGAATATTTGATGTTCCTAACACAATGAAATGTTAAATGTTTGAAGTAAAGGATATGCTAATTACTCATAACTGATCTTTATACATTGTTAGCATGTATTGAGATATCATGCCGCATCCCACAAATATAACAATTATAATGGATCAATTTAAAAATCTATTATAAATAGCTTCATAGTAATGTAATTTCTAAGACCCATGATATAACTGAAAACTGGTTTGAACCTTCTATATATAGAAAACATAAATAAAAAACAACAATATAAAGAATAGTTAATAAGAGAATTTTAAGTGCTTCTGAAGTATAGTGTATTACAGTATACTGTGTATTGATGTTTTACAATGAATTGTTATGCAACTGCTTCATTTAAGTATGACTCAACTTAAAGATGAATCTGAAGTATGATGAACATGTCTGGCTATCTTTCAATTCTTAGAAATACTTTTACTTGGGATTTGGATTATACATGGAATAATGCCATTGATATATCACCAGGTGTTTATATCAAACTATTTTCAATTACCAGGCATAGTTATGCATATGTGTGATCCTGCCTACTCCGGGAAAATTACAAGTTCCCGTCCAGCCTGAGCGGCTTAGCAAGAGTCCGTTTCAAAATAAAATTTAAAAAGAGATGAGGATGTAGCTCAGTGGTAGAGTACTTGACTAGCATGTGGAAAGCCCGGAGTTTAAATCTCAGTACTATGAAAAAAATTCTTTCAAGTAAAGCAAGATTTAAAAAAAGAGCGGAATTGTGATAAAATTGATGCTTCATTAAAAAGAGAAATGTGAAAGGTAATAATTTAACCATACAACTCCTTGTAATTTAATCAGTTTGTACATTGCATCAAACCAGAATGCATGAAACTGTAGCTGAGTCATACTGCATAATTATATATTCATATTTGTGATAGACTTTTGAACATTGGAGTCATTAAAATAAACCACAAATATAAGCATTGGATTGAGATATGTATACATCTTTAATCCTTTGATACTTCTTTTCATTTACTTTAATTAAATTCTCAGTTTGACAAGCTAAAAGACCTTCATGCTACCCAAGATGTTCAATCCAGAGATCATTTTTATTTTCAAAGATGTCTTAATTACTAGCTTGAACTCTTAATAGTTTGCAAGGTAATAAATGTACATTCTATGGTTGATATGGCTTCTGTTTGAAACATAAATTGCTATCTATTAGTGTTCACATGTAGGCACATTAATAAATTATTTCTATATAAATAAATGAGAGCTAAACTAAATTAAAATATAATACAATCATTAACACATAAGAGCTTTTGATCCGAAAGTACCTATCTTTGACCAATGGGGGATAATTTAAAGTCGAACACTCATGGAAAAGAAACTCAGAAATTTCATTTTTAGATTGCAGAACAAAAAAAGAATAATATTACAAAGTGCCAAGTTTGTGGGAAAAAATAGCTCCTTCCAGGTTTTGAAGGAATGTGTTTGACTCTTCTAGAAATTCATGTAAAGAACAGGAATGTATAAAATTAAATGTGCTCAAATTATGCAATGTAATTTTTTATTTTTACAGTATAAAATAGAAAAATATATTACTTACCAGTAGGGAAATAGTTTAATAATTACAATTCAGTTATATAATGAACTATCCTAATGTCATTGAAAAAGACTAGAGGAGGAATTTTATGGAATTGAGATTTTTAAGTTCACATTTTGAACCCTTTCCTCAGACATACAAATGATGATTACCTATCAGTTATTAGAAGAGAAAATAAAGGACATAATGATTTATTAAGAAATCAAACATTTTCTCTGAGAAACAGAACTAAACCATATATCAAATGCTGAGCTGGATGAAGTCGATTGCCTGACTGCATTAGATATGAAAATAAGAAGAAATGAATAGGTGCTTATATTTTAGAGTTAATGGGAAATTAAACTGTCCCACATGAATCTGGGGAAAGGAGCCAAGCTCACTACTAGAACCCAAAAACTAGAATCAAAATTCGTTTACTTCTGAAAGGAGAATATAATTCATGAATAATCAGTATTGGAGTTTTTATCACATTCGATCTTAAGCCACACAAAGGTTTTCTTGACTGAATTGACATGCCCTACCCCCAATCTCTTTAGGTACACAGGAAAATTATTTAACTGGGTGTGTACCTAAAGAAAAAGGAAGTTTCTTTTGCTATGCAAAAGCTCTTTAATAAAATGAAATCCCATTTGTTGATTTTTTGTATTATTTCCTGTGCATTCAAGGTTTTGTTCATAAACGTTTTGCCTACACCTGTATTTTCAAGAGTTCCACCAATTCTATCTTCAAATAGAGTCAGGGTTTCTGTTTTAATATTTAAGTCTTTGATCCATTTCAATTTTAGTTTAGTGCATGGGTGAGAAATATGGGCCTAGGGTTAATCTTTGGCATGTGGAAAGCCAGTTTCTCCAGCACCATTTATTAAAGAAGCTATCTTTCTTCAGGTGAAATTTTTGGCCCCTTTGTCAAAAATAAGGTGGCTGAGTGTGTTTGAAGGTGTTGCTGTACCTTCTACTCTGTTCTGTTGACCCTTAGGTCTGTTTTTTGTTGTTGTTTTGTTAAGTTGCTTGTTTGGTTTTTGTTCGTTTATTAAATCTAGAAGTCTTTTGGTGGGAGTTTTTGGGGTCTTCTACATCTAGAATATATAAAGAGCTCAGAAAATCAGACCTCCCAAATTTAAAGACCCAATCCAAAAATGAGCATCTAAAATAAATAGACAGTTCTCAGATGAAGAAGTACAAACAGCAAATAAATATATGAAAAAATGTTCAAGATCACTGGTCATTTGAGAGGTGCAAATTAAAACAACACTGAAATTTCATCTAGTACCACAAAAAAAAAGGCTATTATGAAGAAATCAACCAATAACAAATGCTGGAGGGGCTGTGGAAAAAAGGAACCCTTCTCCACTCTTGGCAGGAGTATAGGCTGGTGCAGCCACTGTAGAAATCAGTGTGGAGATTCCTCAACAAACTAAAACTAGAGGTTCCATTTGACTCAGCTATTCCCCCTCATGATATCTTCCTGAAAGTATTAAAAACACCGTACTATAACAATATATGCACACTCACTTATAGGGAATGTGAACATTACCGAAGACTCCTCCTATGGGTCTAGGTCTCCTATGAAGCAATCCAATGCAAGTAACAAAAATGAATGAAGAACCGAGACTTAGAGAGAAAACTGGGTCTTGGGCTGATCTGTGCTGCTCTTGCAAAAAAGACAAAGGGTTCCAAGGACATCCAGTATTTACTGAATACAAGTGTGGGAAGAAGGTGAGCAAGATATGCTTTGAAGACATCTAGTGATGGAGTGCAAAGCATCTGATGATAGCAGATATGCCAGCAGGGCTGTAAAGGGAGGCACTGCTTATCTTGTTTGGAGAGTACGGATACTGGGACTGGGTCGCAATTAAACAGCAACCCATTGGGTGAGAGAGAAGGCATAATTCAGGTGAAAAGATTTTAATTGGGGTCAAGCTGACCTCAGCTGCACCCGCACATTAACTCAGCAGAGCCCTGTCACTTCACAGACCGGGTCTTAGGTCTCCATGGCAACCATGAGAGAGGGGCTATGCTCATCAAGTCCGCCATCTGACATGCCCATTTGAGTCATGTGACACTTTGGTCTGCCTCTTAATATAAAACAGTACAGCCGAATTATGGAAAGCAAGAAGCATGTGCCACTTATACCCTGCTAATACTGAGCAGGGGTGTCTGCTACACCCATACTTACAGCAGCACAATCTGTAATAGCTAAATCTTGAAAATACCCCAAATGTCCATCAATGGATGAATTAATTAAAAATGTGATACTTTTATACACTGGAGTACTACTCTACTATAAAGAAGGGTAAACTTGAGGCATTTATAGGTAAATGGATGCACCTTGAGACCATACTCTTAAGTGAAATATATTTGGCATGCGTGTTTGTTGGGTTGATAGCCCAAACACCAGTTAGTTATCAAGGGCTGCCCAGTTGCCTGATTAGAGTACATCAGGGAACGAAAGAATAATATGCAAAGAACAAGGAGTAAAGTATAATGAACAATAGTTTACTACTTGGAGGGCTGGGAATTGATCTTAGCTCTCTCCTGGCTAAGACCTGATCCTAACTCTCCTGGATAAGACAACCTGATCTTAGCTCTATCCTGGCTAAGACCACAGGCTCTGGATTAGTTAATATTTATTATTTATTTATTTATTTATTTATTATTTATTAATTAGTATTTATTATTATAAAACAAAGCAGAGGAGCATGTAAACAAATATAGGGAATAGAAAAACTGATGCACTAATGAGCCAGGCTACAAAAGGAGAGTAATTATGTATTCTTATGAAGGACAGGTCACAGTTAACAAGCCACCTATGTTATCTTTAGCTAACATTTGATCTTGGAGAATGGCTGCACAGTCATAATTCCTCAGCTGTAGTATTTCCTTGATATTAGAGATATCACAACCTCATCAATTTTTGAGACCTTAATTGTAAGTGTTGGCATAGGAAAGTCTGTCACCATACACCAACCAAAAGCTCATTTAGCAATTCACACTTAGGCCTTGGACTGACTCATAATTTTAATCAATACCTGAATTATAAGCCAAATCAATAGTATCTAAAGCGTCTTTAGTGGAATTTCAAGATGGTCTCCTGCACATGTTTATCACATTGTTTCTCTGGTATGAGAAACTGAAAGTGTAAATAAGGCCCAAAATGTATAATAGATATTGGGAAATGGAAAGAAAATGTTCAAATGGGAAGGAGAACGGGGAAGGAAGAAGTGGAAAGAAAAGAAGGGAAAAGAAAAAAGCAAACAGAAAGAAAGAAATAGAAACAACACTTTTGTAAATAGGGAGGGTAAGAGGGGTTGAATGGAGGGGAACAGATTGGGGCAAAAAAATAAGAAAATAAATGTATTACATACAGGTGCAAATCCCCTGTGATGAATGTGATCACTATGTATATCCAAACCATACCGATGAAATTAACAACAGCAACAACAAAAAAAGAAATGTCAGAAAAACAAAGAGAAGGGAAGACATGGGTGTGACCATTCAGTGAAGCAAGTCTCTGTCTGGCTTAGAGATTGAATGTCATTTATAAAATATTCAATCTTTTGGGGGGTAAAAGTCTTCAAAAAAGCCCACATAAAATATATTTCTAAACCAAGAGTGTTGGAATTAATGGGGTAGACTGAAGTGGAAGGAGTGACATCTATAGACAGTGATGAGTAAACACAGAAAAATGAAAGTTCTCCAAGATGAGAGCACAAACCAGAATTCTAACAAGCAAGAGGAAAACTCTCTAAAAAATCAGTCCTAGGGGCTGGGGAGTTAGCTGAGTGGTTTTGGCACCTGCCTCGCAAGCTCAAGGTCCCAAGTTCAATCCCTGGTTAAAAAATAAAAAAATAAAAAAAAATCACTCATTACAATATGAACTACTCATGATTAAATGAAAATGAAACATAAGTCCAAAAAAAGTTTAAAATAAGAATGTTGAGATTCTCAATAAGGAAAACAGTACCAAAATTTTCCTAAAATAGATAAGAAAATGCACGTAGATATACATGACAAGCAAAATAATTGAAATACTAAAAAGTAACAAATGATACTTGTCTTATCGAGGTTGCTATCACAATTCACAATAAACTGGAGAACATAAATGAAGAAAAATTTTTTTCACAGTTCTAGAAGTCAAAATTTCAAGATCAAGTTACCAGCAAGTCATTTGTCTGATTAGGACGCTCCTTCTGGTTTAACAGTGGTTTTCAGTCCAGCGTAGGAGAGCTCCACCTTTCTTACCTAATTACTTCTCACAGCCCCTCTCTCAGTGCCATCACAGTGGGTATCCGGGTTTCAATGTAAAGTTTGCAATGACTCAAACACTAGTCCCATTACACCCAAAACAACAGAGGCACCACACTGTAGTCACTATCAGTTGAGGAGATATTAATGAATTCAGTAATATCTTATTAATGAAAGTAGATCCCCCAGACATTTTGAGGTTAGTGGATTTGGTAATATATATCAGTGATTTAAATATGCTTATTATTTTAGTCACAATTTCACCTGTATGGATTTATCAAATAGATAATCATTTGAAGAAAGAGATGTACAAAATATTGATTTAAACTGTACAAAATGTTTGAATGATGTGTTTAATAAGCATAACTCATTATAAAGAAAGATTCTTGCAAGTGTAACAAACTGACATTTTTAAAATTGCACCTGATGTTAGGTTCCAAGGAACACTTAAAGTTTTTCAACTATTAAGCAATTTACAGAAAGCAATCTCCATATACAAAACTAAAATTAATCATCAGGATCAAAGAAATCATGGATTTGGAAACTAAAATCAGCCTTCAAATTAAACATTGTGTTAATGAAGAAATCCTAATACATATATTTAACTATTTAGAATTGAATAATGGGCCAGGATTCTGCCACCTGCCATGCAAGCACAAGGTCCTGATTTCAATTCCCAGTATAAAAAAAAAAAAATTGAATAAAACATGTAGTATACAGCAAACTTTCTGTAATGATTTAAAATAGCCTTCATTTTTCAGAGCAGTTTAAATTCACAGAAAAATTAAACAGAAGTTACAGAGAGTTTCTTTGTATCTTCTGCCACCTGGCCATATTCAGCTTTCCTCACTATCAAATTCTTTACCAGAAGAGTTAATTTGTTACAGTCAGTGAACATATCATGAACACTTCATGAACACATCAATCATATTACCTGAAGTTTATTATCTTATATTAGGGTTTACTTTGGTGTTGTACATTCTATAGATTTTGACAAGTATATAATGATAAGTATCCAGCACTATAATATCATAAAGAATAGTTTTAAGGCCCTAAAATTTCTCTGTTTTCTGCTTGTTCATCCTTACCTGCACCTAAATCCCAGGCAACTACTGATGTTTTTTGCCATTTCCACAGTTTACCCTTTTTCAGACTATGGGGTTGAAATTATATCCATTCTGTATTGGCTTTTTAAATTTAGTAATATGCACTTAAGTTGTATGGCTTGATAATTGCTCTCATTTAATATTGAATAACAATCCATTGTCTAGATGTACTACAATTTTTTTATCTGTCGACCCACTAACAGATATTTTGAGTTGTTTTTTTTTTCAAGTTCTGGCAATTATGAATACAACTAATATAAATATCCATATACAATATTTTTCATGGACAAAAGTTTTCAATTCATTTGGACAAATATCAAGGAACATATTTGTTGGATACTATAGTAAAAGTATATTTTGTTTTTAAAAAATTGTCCAACTGCCAACCAATGAGTGAATGTTCCTGTGGCTCTATATCCTTCTTGGCCTTTGATGTTGTCACTTGTTTAGATTTCTGCCATCACTTCCCTGCAGACACATGATACTGAGGATCTTTTCATATATTTACTTATTTATTATTCATTAAGTTTATTATACATTTTAAGTATATATTTTGATCACATTCATCATTGGGAATTTGTACCTGTACATAATATATCTTGGTTCTTATTTTTTCCCATTCCCTTGGCTCCCTTCCACCCCTCCATCCCTCCTTATTTATGTAAACTTCATTTACATTTTTTCTTTCTTTTCTAATACTTTTTTCTTTGCCTTCTTTCCTTTCCCAAATCCCCCCTCCCTACTTCCCCCTCCCCTTTGGACCTTTACTTGCTATTTCACAGTATCTATTATACATTTTGGTCCTCATTTACTTTTTCAGTTTATTTTTTATTAAATTGTTTTTAATTGTTTGATGCTGCAAATAAACTAAATGGGATAAAAAGCATAATGGGATACTCTTAAGGTAGATTACCTTGCTGCCACTGTTAAGCTGGAAATCATCCTAATATACTGAAATGGATCTTTCCCCATGATTAATGGTTAAATGTAAAGTGAAAATAACAATAACAGGCAGAGTATGTAATACTTGTTTAAATGAAAAGTATTAATGTCTCTCATAAATTATATTTCTGGAAGGAATCAAAATGGCAATGAATTTGTATCTGTTTAGGGGAGAAGAAGAGTAATTAGAGAAAGAAAGCATGAAGAGGCATTAAAGTCTTACAGTATCCTCATGTGACTTATGCCTTTCCAAGAGGTTTGATAGATTGGTGCTAACACATACACTTTTCAGATTCCACTGGAATAAGCAATGTACATTTTTAGACTCTGGTGCCAGAGTAGGGTTAAGTGTTATGGATAAAGTTCCAAGTGTGGTGGCACTGGCCTAGACCTCGGAAAGCTGAGGCAGTTGGATCATCACGGGTTTGAGGTTCAGCTTGGGGTCTGTAGTGAGCTCAAGGCCAAGTCTGAACTGGGACACATGGGGACTTAACATTGAGAATGGCATCATGCTGTGCTCTGACCTGCTGTGTGATGGAAATCCACTGTAGGTTTCTGTGAATGCCAATGTTTATGTTGGGATTATTTTGTTTTTCACCCCCACTGTTGTATCAGTAAATACAAAGTGAAATGGTGAATTTAATTTTGTTGAAATCAATCTATATAACCGGAACCAAATATATCATACTACAGGAATACAGCTTTTCTTTAGCATTACTGATTGGATTATATGTGAAGAATTTTTAGGAGTAGCATCTGTCCCAGTTGTTTTTCTCATTACTAGGACAAAATACCTGACCCCTACAAATAAAGGAAGAAAGGTTCATTTGCACTTACAGTTTTCTACAAACTCTGCAGCTTCAGTGCATAGTTTGTGGGATCCAAGGCGGGGAGGCATGACAGAGGGGCCTCAGAGAGGAGAAACAGTCCATTGCCTGGCAGGGGGGAAGCAGCAAGAAGGGAGCCTGCCTTTACCTTTTGTCCCATGCGGGCTACAATCCTTTTGGGTGGTGCCACCTACACCCAGGTTAGAACTTCTGACTTCACTAAATCCATTCACTCACACCCAGAATTATGCTAATTCCAATCAATGGACTAATTTAGTGCTACACACATTTAATCTCAGTATCACACACCCTAGATGCAGCCAGCTTCAGAAAACCCCACCTGCCACGACAGCATCTTCCTCACCTTTTTTCTGTGGTGTGGTGAAGCCTATTGAATACCTCTATTATTTCTAACATACTGTGGTGAGTTTTTTATTGTCTCTGTGCCATAAAGCTATTAAAATACTTTGAATATTTCTTCGTAAGAATTTTGTATGTTTCTTTGGATTCTTCCTGATAACCATTTTAACACTTTTGCTGTTTGCTTAATCTTCTCTCCTTTCCATCCTGCTCTTCCTTTGCTGTAAAGGGTCTTGTTTAGTTAGTGATCCTGTGACCCCTTAATGCCTGGAAACCTTAGTCACTTCTATTTTTTGGCCTTCACTTTCTTCCTCCACAGTAAAGTTTCTTATTCTCCATAAACATATCTCATCCAATAACTGGAAAAATATCATTTTGATTTTATTACCTCTTTTCTGTATTCCTTTTTCCCTTTCTTAAATCACTTTGTTTAGTGCACCTAGATGTCTCTTGTCCTACGCACCCTTTCATCCTCAGCCTATCAGCAAGTCCAAAATTTCTGTATCACTAGTCACCAGGAATGCTTTTTCATTTCTTACTCTTCTATGTCATGAATAATACTTTACCATTCATTAACTGCATGAGTTCAGATAATTTACCAAACCTCTTTGTTTCAGTTTTCTGACCTGTAAGATAGAAGTCATTAAAAAAAATGACAACTAATAAAATGTACAAAAATGACTAGAATGTGGCAAAATAGTCAATGATACGTTTGACTTTTAAAACTTCAATATTTCTTCTTTCACTGGAATTCTTGTCCCTACTGCATGTCCTTTTATTGAACATTTCTATACTTGTATAGTCTCACAGTTGGCTCTACTTTTTTTCCTCTAAAATTTAGACTTCTCTTTTTCACTTAAAATATTTTCAAAAACATAATAGGGGTCAAGTGTTGCATAGATTATTTTCTCTTAATTTATTTATTTTACTTTTGTCATCTTTCTGCAAGGTCACCAAAGTTTCATCCATCACCTACAGGTAAATGCCTCACAAATTTATATCACTGAAATGTACCCTATACTTCAAATCTACTTTGTTCAAAGCTTTGCTGAATATCCCAGTTCCTCACTGAAGGTCAGAAATTCTCCTGCATATTTCTGGCTTTGTTAGAAGCATCTGCAGTCCTCTGAACAGTCAGATATAAGGCAAATGGTCACTCTATTTGTGATTATTTTTCAAGCCCTGGCCCTATTAATGCTACCTCTGTATTATCTCCAGTATTACCACTTTGTTATTCCCGCTAACATATTATGGCTTTCGGTTAACCTTGGATTATCTTGAACTTGGACCTTTGTGTGGTGTATGTTTTCCTCCCAGAATCATTAACTTCAAGCCATTCTAGGAACAGTTTTGCCTTCCTTTCACTTCTCAAGCTCTAACCTGAACACATAATTTATCTTGACACAATAAGACTATCTGACCCTTATAGATAATCTCTGTTTGTTAAAGATTAAAAGATATATGGCCTCCAACTGATCCATTTTTTCTTTCTGATTGGATCTCTTATGGTTTAGATCTAACATGGACTCCAGAGCCTCCTGTGTTTGGGAGTTGATTAGATTACAGGGTGGTACAGATGACTTGCTGTTAGAAGGTAGGATCTGCTTGGAAGCTGTGGATCACTGACTTGAAAAGTGGCATCTCCCTTCCATAATCCATCCTTCACTCCTGGATTCCTGGCTGCCATGGTGTGAGGAGCTTTTACTCTCTATTCCTCTGAGCCATGCCAGTCTGCCTTAGAGCCAAAATAAACATCTCCTCATTTAAACTGTGGATGTCAGGTATTGTTTTTCAGGGACAACAAAAATTACTAAGTCAAAGTCCCATCCCCCCTTGCTATGCCTTTAGATAGGAGTTTCATCTTTTATGTGGTTAAACTAAGAAAATAAGGCTAATACTGAATCAATTCAGTATTAGTCCTGGAAGTCATCCACAAAATTCAGTGCATATAGCTCTGTGAATATTGTTCTGATGATAATTTGTCCTTATAACTATATTATTAGGAAAATAATCTTTCCTACAAAGTAAAAAATTAATGTACAAAATAGAATTCTATTGTTAATACTCTCAGTAATTGGACAGAGACCAAATTGAGAAAGAATTGATTGACATCTACTCTCTATGCCCAGATGTATTCTCATTTAATACCAGGAATAATTGCCATGCTATTAATTTTTTTCTCACACATTTTTTCTGTTTTATATGTTCTTTTTTTGCAGAAGGTACATGTTCTAATGTTAACATTGTATGCATTTGAGCGTGGTGGCATATGTCTATAATTCCATTACCACATGAGGTTAAGACAGGATTCTAAGTTAAAGCTCGGCCTGGAAAACGCAACAAGACTTTGTCTTAAAACCAAAAATAAAAAAATAGAAACAAAAGAAGGGCTAGGGATGTAGCTCAGTGCAAAGGCTCTGAGTTCAATCCCTGGTACCATGGAGAACAGTTGTTTCTATGAATTTTTTTTGCTGTGTCCATATGTAAAGTTCTGTACTATGTCTTAGATGCTTTTAGAAGAATATATTAACAAACCTTGTTCTCACCCTTAAATCATACATATATTCTATGTCCTTGAAATTCAACACCTCTCTGTAATACTTACATGGCTTTTATCTTATTCTTTTTATATGTTTAAAATTATAACTTTGTCTCTAATCAACTTACTTTTCCATAAGATGGAAAATTGATCTTTCCCATCTTTCTTTGCTATTTAGTAGAAAATCTTGCACATACTACTCAATAAATATTTGCTAAATTGAATTGAAGCTGAACACTGTTAGAGAAATAAATATTCATGTGGTATTAAAGGTCAGTATTTTAAAAATTAAGATTGAAGTTCAAAAGCCAGTATTTTAAAAGGCAATGTAAATATATTCCTGAATAAATACATTAGATGTTCTCAAATATTCATTTCTCTTCATGTTCATATTTTAATATTAACTGCCAGTCATAACCTAGAACAGAAACTATCCTATAAAAACCTGTTTTATCTTTTACTAAGATAAGTGAACCAGCGTATATAAATTTTTTTTCAATGGTCAAAACATTTGAACAAAAAAAGAGAAACTCTGAAAGTGAACATATCAATTTATTTCAGGAAACTCGTATGTTTTCTAAAGATTAAGAAAATACTTAATTTTTCTATAGCTGTTGATTTTGTGGAAGTGTTTAATGTAAATTGTATATTCAAAGCCAGCAAATTAAAATAGTTCTTAGAATGGCTTCTGTGTGTGTGTGTGAGACTTTGCTAGATATTATTATACGAGCATTTTGCTTTTCATGATTTGGGGGAAGAGTTTTACTGTTGGTGAACTTGGCCATTCTTGCACATTTTCAAAACTTTATTTTAAGATTTTGAGTTTTTTACACGTTGGATATTTATAAATTGTATATTACATTTACTATTATTAATATGTTTGTTTTAAAAAATACCAATTTGACCTAATCATCTAGTCTCATCTACAAAGGAAAAAGTTACAGTCAGGAAATTTATAGTATATTTTCATTTAAGACTTCATTTCCAAGCTAGGCATGGTGGCACATACTTGTAATCCTGGTACCCTGAAACACTGAGGCAACAAGTCGCAAGTTCCAGATCTTCTTTGCCAACTCAGTGAGACCCTGTAGCAAAATAAAAAACAAAAATGGCTGAGGATAGAGCTCAATGGAATGGCTCTGAGCTTAGTCTTCAGTTCTACAAGAAATTCAGTGACTTGACTAGGATTTATCTTCATATGGAGCATAGAAACGAGTTTTAAATTTTAGTTACTGAACTCATTAATTTTAATTAATTAATTAATTAACGTGACCTGGAAATTAAACTTATAAACCAAAGTCACCCGCTTGTCTACATTTGGGTAAAAATTGAAACCAAATGAAAGAAGAAAAGGAGAAACAATTAAGCTTCAAACTTTCTCTGCAAAATTAATGGGAGAAAGGACCTATTTAAACTTGAAACTTTTTTCTAAGCTCTATACTTACATTTATTCATATTTCTGGTGAAATAATCTGTGTTGAAGCTTTAGAATCATCTGAATATGATTATTCTTTGCCTTTTTCAGGTAGTATTTATATCAAGGATGGCAAACAGTTGTGCTGTTATTTTTACTCTTAAAGATTGATAATGATGTTTTATGGCTATATTTACTAAAATAATTCTACAGCCATTCTGGAGTCAATAGTTAAAATTATGATATATTATGATATATCATAATAGTTATGATACATTAGTGATATCTGGGGGGGAAAGGAAGTTGTATTTTTAGTGACCAAACTAAAATTATAAATTATATTATTGTTAATCTCAATTCTATTACACTTTCAGATGACACTATACAATTTAATACCTAAGTATAAAGTGTCATATTTTAGACTACATTTAAATGTTATGCATTGATCTTTTTTTATTAACTAGATTATGAACAGGAGAGGGTTCTTTTATGTCTCCTAAGGCCCTTAAGACACTGTAAGGCCCAAAGTAACTTCAAGGCAACATATAACTTTTATAATAGATATGTCCAATATACCAGACTTTGTGTCATATGTATGCACATTCATCCTTATTATTTTTAAATAAGCCACAATTTTTTGGAAAAATATGCAGATACATGGTAGAAGGAGAGTAAAGTAGCACAAAGTATTCACTCAATGGAAAGTTCACTTTCCTCCTACTCTAAATTTCTTGTCATTCTTCCTCACGAGAGGTAATTACTTAACTATTTCTTGGATAACCTTCTGGTCTTAGGTACTTTCTCTTTGCTGAACACAATACCCCCCACTCACAACTGAACTCAGTAAACTGAATTCCAGGGAACCATTTACCTAGGTAGCCCTTCTACAGCAGAGTGCCCTGGGGCTCTTGTCTCAAAGCAAAGTCTTACTTTGCAATTCTGAGTCTTCAAAGGGTAGGACCTTGATGGTTCCTCACATGCCCTTAAGCCATTTTTCTGATCTTCCGAGTTCAATATCAATGCTAATCTTTACAGCAACCAATCTCTCCTCTGCTCCATCTCTATAGACCCCAACTTTACCAAAACTTCCTTTCTGGCCAAATCAAAACTTTTTAAATCGCTCATCTGAGGTCATTGCTCTTTCTTCTCAAGGTGGAACTGGCTAAATGCCCCCAACTGTACCCAAGCCATGATTTGAATGTTTGATAGCCTTTAAATTTTCTCCACCAGATTAATTAGTCCCTTTCCCTTAACTCAGTCTCCCTCAAAAGACCAAAATGTAGACAAATTTTCCACCAGAGCACAACACACATAGCCGGGAATACAAGCGCCATTGAAGACATTGTTCCCAGTGGAAACCACCTAAGCCTAGTATTTTCCATCTGCTTTTTTATCAGCATTCTGATCTTCTGGCTCTTACCAGAATCTCCCATCAAGCTCAGTTTATAGTATTGTAGGACTATGTCTCCTGCAAGTATCATTATATCTTTCCAAATTCCTCCCTCATGCTTGTTCCAAAGGCTTCTGAAACAGAATGCCAGTTAGCATCAAAGCAATGACCTCACTTCTCTGGTCACAAAATATTCATTATTTTTCATCTCTGAGATACAATATTCAATACCCACAATGTAATGGTTAATTTTGTCTCATTTTATAGAAGTTTCAGTCCAAAGTCAGCTGTCTCCAAATTAGGGGAATATGGTAGAGGGACATGATAGACAAGATACAGCTATGGCATAGCAGTCGAAAGCAGTACAAGATCAAGAGAGGAGGGAAGGAGATATACCCTTCCAGATCACGCCCCCAGTGCCTCACCTCTTCTGACCAGGGTTCACTTCCCAGCCTCATACTTAGCTATAAACTCTTCAATGGACTAATTCACTGATGGGTGTCACATTATGATCCAATCACCTCCCCAAAGCCCAAGCTATGAGTGCATGAGGCTTTGGGGGATATCTAAATATAAACCATAACACTTCCAGAAAGACTTCATGTTTAAATAGACTATTAATGTTTATTCAGACTAATATGTGGGATCTGAAATTCATGGATTAAAATAGCTATGATTGAAAAAGAAATTGCATCTGTACTGAACATCCACAGACTGCTTTTGTTGTCCTTATTTCTTAAACACTCTATATGACAACATTTAAAACAATATTTACATTGTATTAGGTATTATAAGTAATCTAGAAATAATTCAAAGTATGCAAGTGGATGTGCGTAGGTTATGTGGAAATAGTACACCATTTAATATAAAGGACCTGAGCATCTGCAAATTTGGAAACCACAGGAGTTCCTGGAACCAGTCCCCTGTGCAACAACTATACTTATTTTCATATATTTATGGAAAGATAGTCATATAGATTGATAAATAGCTAAATCCATTTTAACAAAAAAGAAACCTATTGATCCTCAGTTCTATGCCTTTTAAAATTGATATATTTTAAAGATTGCTTTTCATTAAGGTGTGCAGGCACTCATTCTTTTTCACGCAAGCATATAATTTCAGAATACAAATGCATTGTACTGCATGTCACAAGTCTTGCAATGATAATTTAAACTGTAACCAGACTTTTCCTACTATATTCAATGCAGCAATATATGGATTGTATATTATATACATAATGTATTTATATTAGCATGTGCATCTTATGCACTTGGGTAGATATATTAATGAAATATTTCTAGATTTAGAATTCCTGTGGTGAAGTGTAGATACATGTTTTGTTTGCTAAATTTCTTAAATTTTCATGCAGAAAGGTTATGTCAACTTATAGCTTCTCAACATTTGGATTACATTTTACATTCTTGTCAAGTATTTTTTGATATTATCCAACTTTTTGATCTTGATATCTCTAATAGTGAAGAAATTATGTCAAATGTGCCTGGGTGGGCCATGGAAAGGTAACTTTGGGCATTATGTATGTTGCCTGATCCCTTCCTCTCTGGAATGATTCCTTTTCTCTGATTTCTGTCATGAACTAAATATCTTTACTCTACCATGTCCTTCCACCATTTGTACCTGCCTTGTAACCCTCCCATCATGGACTGGAACCTCTGAAAAAATGAGCAAATTAAACCTCTATTCCTTTAATTTATGGGTGTCAGGTATTGTGTCCCACTGACAGAAAAGTGACTAATAGAGCAAATTGGTACTGGGAGTGGGGCCATTGCTATCACTGTAATTGACCGTGTAGTTTAGAGGCCTTTGGAAACAGTTTGGAGGATTTGCCAATGCAGAGGAGAGAGGCTTCAGATGCTTTCTTAAGAGCCCGATGGGTGAGTCTCATCAGACCTTACAAGACTAGAATAATGATAGGAACTAGGACCTCAAAGTTCAGGTTCAGGTAGTTTCAGTAGGGAATGAGGACTTCATTGACAGACTGATTAGTTATACACTGACAAAAATTTGTCTACAGTTTGCCCATATCCTGAGACTGCAGCACACTGAAATCAGGGTAATAGACTAGCTGATTTGGATGAGGAAATTCCAAGGCTGGCCAAAATTTAGGTTGTGGCATGGAATTTGAGAACAGATATCTGCAACATCTGCTTCAAAGGGCCACCTAGGGAATTGGTTTGCTAAGATCCCCTTCACTGTGCTCTGACATCCAGGCACTTAAAAACCACTGCAGATGTGGTCCAAGGTGGCCCAGCAACTGTTTTACCAAGAGCAAATCTTGGCATCTTCATCTTGATGCTGGTTTTATCAACATGCAGAATGTAAGAGATATGAGGTCAGGGAGGCTTCCACCTAGATTTCAAAGGAAGACCTAAGAAGCCAGGCAAGTACTCCCCGAGATGAATTTGTGGAAATGAATCCAGAGACAAAATAGAGACCCTACCACCAGTTAGGACTGTGGAATGTCTGTCTAGGAAAGTTACAGACTGTGGGCTACAAACAGTAAGGCCATAGGGGCAGTGCCACCCAAGCCCTCTGGAATTCACATGTCACCACCGTGTATGCCGTGGATGTTGGACATGTTGGACACTATTTCTCAATTATGTACTATTTACTATATTACAACCATTTACATAAATAGGCCTATTTCTGATGCCTTGATGCTATTTGATTATTGATCTATTTATTGATATTGTTTCATAAAATATTTAACTACTGTTTGTTTAAACTACTTCTAATTATTTGTCATAGACACGTCTTACTCATAATAATACCTCTATGCTTAAAAAGATACTTCATGATTTTTGCAGTTTTTCATTTTCATAAATTTAGGATGAGCTTATAGAGTTGCCGTGATATTGTTACCCTTTTGGAAGGGTTCCATTAAGGTAGACATAATAAATATTTTTGCAATAACAAGGCATTCTTTCTAAGGGAAAATAATTTTTAAAAATCTGAATTTTTTTTAGATTTTTTCAATCTTGTTTAGTATAAATATACAGACCTGTGTTAACACAAAATATTTTATAATTGAATTTTAATGGATAATTGAAATTACGTACACTTTGCATATATGAGATCTATTGATTTTTGTATAATTTTTGAACTAGATTCCTGTTTTTGAATTATTAATTTTTGTAGTTTTTATTTAGTTTTAACAGATCTTATAATTATACTATTTGGTGCATATAATAATACTCTTCTATTTTATCTCATTCCTTTTTATCATCTAGTTACTTCGGGCATTATTTTCAGAACAATATAAATTAATATTCATTTTATTCATGAATGTTTAGGGTTTAAAATATTTTTCCTTTTACATCAAATCTATTCATGAAGTATCTGTCATTCTTTATGACTGTTTTATTAATGATTAATATTGAGTCACATGGAAAACACCAAATCAGCTCACTGCAGACAGGTAGGTCTGCGGATGTGGTCCTGAGGTCACCAGTCATGCGGAAAACACCGAATCAGCCTGCTGCAGACAGGCAGGTCTGCGGACGCTGTCCTGAGGTCGGCAGTTGCTCGGAAAACACCGAATCAGCCCGCGCCCTGGCAGCAATGCACTGGACCCCCACCCCGCTCCTTTGGCCTCTTCTCTGTACACCTGGTTACACACTACAAAGACACAGAGGACGCTGGACAGCCAGACCACTGTACTGGACCTAATCAAGTTCTCAGCATTTAAAGAATTCCTGCCCAGAGGTAGGGGCTTCTGAGCCACTGTTCCACTGCACCTGGTCCAGAGGAAGGGGCTTCTGCGCTGCCAAATTTCCTGCCACTCCCGGCCCAGAGGAAGGGGCTTCTGGGCCACCATCCCTGGCGCCACTCTTGGCCCCTGCCCCACCTCTCCCAGCTCAGAGGAGGTAGGCTGCACTGACAACAACAGCACCTGCCCTGCCCCCCCCAGGTGAAATGAGCAAGCACATAAGTACGTCTCATTACCAGACTACCAGATCACCTACAGCAACCACAAAGGGAAATGAGATGGAACATTCTGATAATCAACCACCTGGATCCACTGAACTGGCAACAAAAGGGGATCTGAAAAAAATGAAATCAGAAATAATTTCTCAGATAACAGGAGAAATTGTGCTCCAAGTGCAAGACATGTTTAATAAATCTAGAGAAGAGCTGAGGAACATGATGGAATCCCAACATAAGAAACAAATGGAATCCATAAAACAGATGCAAATAGATTTCCAGGACATGAAAAACTCCATTGA
>NW_004624732.1:40608990-40687244 GCF_000247695.1 Heterocephalus glaber | reverse complement strand
GGGGAAAGGAAAGAAGGGAAAGGAAAAATGCTGAGAAATGGAAAAAATGGAAATAAAGTCTTTGTAAATAGGGAAGGGTGGAGGGGGTGTAGGGAGGGCTAGCAATGGGGAAAAAATAAGAACCAAGATGCAACATGTAAAGGTACAAGTTCCCAGTGAGAAATGTAAATGTGTTGTATACCTAAAATGTACCAATAAAAGAATTTTAAAACAATAATTAATATTGAATGCCATTACATATATTTTTATTGCCATCGAACCAATCATGTTATTGAATTATAATAATATATATATATAACTATTAACATATATGTAATACCACTTCTAAACTCTTTTGCATCAATATGTTTCAGTTGTTTTAAACTTAGTAGCCTTTAAAGTTTAAAGTCAGTTGAATACATGATGACTTAGAAATATATTGTCTAATACTTTCTGTTTTTCTCAATTTATATCTTTATTTGAAGAGACACTGTTATAGGGTCAGAAAATAACCTGTATTTACCTTAGAATTTCTACACATTCTCCATAATGATGTACAATCCAGAAATGATAATACATTAATAGAAAAATTAAAAATAGTGTGAGAATAAGAATAATTTGAACCATTAAAAAAGGATTTAGACAGACAACAGAGACTATCTTTCTCTATATGTTCTGCACTATTACTTTTGAAATGTGCTGCCACACAATAATCACTTTATTCTTTTTCTTTTAAAGTAATTAAAAGAAAACCTATGTCTGCAAATTATGTCTATACATGTGTTAGTTTAATAAAAATTTACTTTCTTCTATGAAGTGGGATGTAGACATTTCTGTTGTGAGGAGTTGAAATGTGAGGTTAGAAGTTCAAACAGAAGCACAACTTCTAAAATGGAGTATTTACTTAAATTTAGACTTCATCTAGACACCGATAAAATTATAACTAAATTTAGGACTCTGAAATGCACTGACATACAAATGTGTCTTGAAATTTACTTCTGAAAGCATTGTAATTAAACTTTGAAAAAGTCATATAATTTTTAATAATCCAGGAAAATAAACTGAAACTAAAGAAAATTTAAAGGCATAAATTCAAAGAGCAGTTTAAGGCAAGAAGTATTCAAATACTACCAGAAAAACAAACTGTCAAACTATCAGCAAATAAATTTCTTGCTAATGTCATGTAATTCTGCCTGTGATTAAAGACATCAATGGCCACTCATTCTTACAGTGTCCTAATTACAAAATCAAATGCATGTACTTTCTGTTCTCTTAAGGGCGATGTATCAACAAAGCATGGGTATGTGATGGAGATATTGATTGTGAAGATCAATCAGATGAAGAAGACTGTGACAGTTTCTTGTGTGGCCCACCCAAGTACCCTTGTGCTAATGATACTTCAGTCTGCCTGCAGCCAGAGAAGCTCTGCAATGGGAAAAGGGACTGTCCTGATGGGTCTGACGAAGGCGATCTTTGTGGTACTGCCTATTTAGCTGATTTTTTTCTGTCTGAAAATGAGAACCTTTGGAATAGTTAATGTTGCCTATTACGAAAACATGAATTCCTTCCATTCATTCCTTTCAATTGTAATTTTAGCATTGGATCTTATCTGTATATTTCAGGTACTGTATATCTATACACAAATTTTAAATATGATCAGAACTATCTGAGAGCACAGAAGAGCTGGACCTCAGGCAACTCATTTAAAAATTGTATAGCTCTGTACATCATTTAAGTCTCTGAATGGTCCATGCTGTTCTCACAATTAAAACGATTGTTGTTGTCAGTGAGTCACTCAGAACAGGGGAAACTTTTTATTCTTGGGGTGGAGTTTACTACCATTCTATGCATTTTATATGCCTAATAATCATTGCAGTATGAATTTTTTTTAGGAAAAAGGATAGACTGGATAATGAGACAAACAGAATATTATCCAGTTAGTCTAATGTTCTCTCAAATATTTAGTCCTCATGCAATAATGGCTTTATTAATGTGCTTATCTAGTTAAATGATGATTCCATTGAGATTTAAAGTCACTTTGACTAGCTGTTTCCCTTATGTCAAACACCAAATATAAAAGAAAATTACATTTTCTCTCCTTTGGAGAGAATAAAGATTTATCAAGGAGAACTTTAAAGGTATGTTTTCTAGATAATAGTGAAGGTGGCATCAATAGAGTAATGAAGATGAGTTTACAGGATGATAAGAACAATAATGAGATGACTTGAGGTTGTGAGAAAATGGCTTTAGGAAATGATGAAGCTGACTGAATGAAAGTAGAAAATAACTGCATTTAAGTCTAAAGTTATCATATTTCTATCTCGATTGAGCATTAATAGCATATTGAGTGATATAAAAAGGACTGTAATTCTTTTTTAAATTTATGCAATAAAACATCTTTCAAAGATTCTGTAATTTTATAAAATAACCTTGAAACAGTAAAAGTAATAGTCTTCATTCAGTGATGCTAAGAAAACAAGAGACTTAGACAACAACAAAAAATACTAAAAGTAAAATTATAAAACAAATGTTTACAGCATAAACTTGACAGGATTTATTTTTCTAAATTCACTTCCTTCTCTCTAAGTCTGCCCTCTGTAACACCATGAAGGTTGTAATGCCACTGTGGGACTATCTTGGGGCCTGACTTTGGGGGTCTCAGCAGGTTAGGTACAACCACTCGCCCCAAAATAATATCAAAGAGCAAAAGCAATGGTGAAGTGGGGAAATAATTTTTTGGCAGCATTGAGATTGACCCCAGGACCTTTGTATTAAGTTATATCACCAACCCTTTTTTTTGTTTGTTTTTAATTTTTTGAGACAGAGTCTTATTAACTCACTAAGTTGTCTGTGCTGGGCTCCAACTTATTTTTTTTTTTCTTGTCTTTTTTTTTTTTTGGTACCGGGGATTGAACTTGGGTTCTTGCGCTTGCACAGCAGGCGGCGAAACCACTGAGCTGGGCTCCAACTTATGATCATCCGGTTCAACCTCCGAGAGTGCTAGGATTACAGGCCTGACCTGTCATGCCCAGCATAAGAAAGGAATTTAATGTTCATATAGCCACATTGGAAAGACAAGGGGACCAAACTCGTATCAGCTTAGTCTTATAACATACTGCCATGAGCTTCAGGTTTAAATAGGGAAAGAATTGGGTCAAGGAAAGAAAAGTTTAAGTTAAGGTGCCAGATTTAAACTATCCCATCAAAAGATTCACTTGGCTTGCCATCAGATGTAAATGAAGAATTAAAAGTGGCACTTCTTTGTTTGGTTCCACATAAAGTGCTCAGGAGCTGCACAGTCATCCTGGATCTTTGTTTTGCACTTGTGCCCTGGGTCTCCATGAGTTTGATACATTCCTCCCAGTTGTTTGCACCAGCCCTAATCTATCACATTACGAACTATTAGATAAATACTCTTGAAATGTCTTCGTGTAGATTTTAACAGAATATGATCCACAGTTTAAGGTGGCAAAGGAGCTGATACAAAATGATAGCAGAGGTGCCAACAATTTATCTTGCTTTTTAGTTATCCATCATCATGTGTTCAACCAAGAAAAGTCAGTGCTTTTTGCAAAATCAGGCTCTGAGTCCGGGTTACAAAAGTACACTGCTACAAGGAAGAAATTGTCCATACTCATAAAAGAGAAAGTGCATGTAATTATGGAAATGGCACCAGATGTGGTCCAAAGAAGGCCCCCAAAGAGGAGACTGCAACCCCAGTGCACTTCCTCCTCAGACTAGGTTTGCTGACTCTTGTCACAGAAAAAGAATTTCAGGACATATCAGTGTGAGGCATAGGCAGATTTGTTTGGACAGAATTAGAAAGAAAATGGAAGTAAAGAAAAGACTCTAGCTTGAGCAGCTGGAGGAGGCACAGTCTCATGAAGAGGTTCAGACTGACCCATTTACAAAAAGAATGTGGCCAGCTACTGTCAGTTAGCTGAGGTGGGTCACAGTTGGATCACTCAGTTTTGCTTTCATAGTTCCAGAGGAATCCTTAAGGCTTGAGGACAATTCAGTTTCCACAAGATGAATGCTCTTGGTTGAAGTGCATGTGGGCTGGGTTCAGCTGGGCTCAGTTCTGGGTTAATTGCTTCCAGTTGGGGAGATGCCCTCATCCTGGGTCGGTCCCAGAGACGCTGCTCTTTTCCTGTAATCTGAGGTGATTGTAGATTTCTAGGTTTGCCTCCAGGGAGACTGGAACTAGACATTTTAAAAGCGGACAGTTGTATATCCCTACAAAACTTGAGAACTATTTCAGTTACTCTTGTCCTAGTTTCCTCAGTCTTGATGCGGAATGAGATAGATTAGGTATTACAGACACTTCTAAGCTGACTAATCTGTCTACATGCACAGCTGAGAAGAAGTCTACAGTAGCTCAAAGGGAGACATGTAAGAGATGCCAACTTTTATTCTGCTTTTAGTTACCCATTGGGCATCTGCAGTGCAGTTAGAGACCCTAGATCCTGAGGTAAAAGAGAACAAATAAATATAGGTAGAAAGGACACAAAGAAAACCATCGTATTAAAATTGTATTTTAATAAAAGCTGAACCTTCAAGACACAAAACTTTTGGAAAGTTTTTAAGGTCCTTAAAGACACAATATGCCTGGGTTTGTCCTTTTTATCCATAACTGGTTCTTGGCCAATCCTTTTTACCTGTAAATGGACATTTTACCTATGACTGGATTATCCCTTTTCACCTGCAAAATGAGTCTTCCCTTAATGGATGGGCTTGGCTCTTATGACCTGTGATGACTATCTAAATATTAATGGGCAATCACCTTTTCCCTGTAGAAAGGGCCATGTGTCTTTCATCTCTAAGTTGAACACACTCTTTTCATAAATTCCCAGGACCATAAATTTCTACCCCCTGAAAATTTACTCAACCCAAAGCTATAATTTCCCTCTGCCTCTTGAGGACCTTATTATTTTTTTTGAGTGTGTATACTTTAAAGTGTTGCCTAATAAACTTATGTAAGACTCTTATTGATGTATCTTGAAATTCCTTGTCTGTGATGTAATTCAGTGAACCTGAAACATGCACTATGGGTGGAGTCAATTAAGATTTCCCCATCTCCATTGTAGGGGACTTCCTCGGATTATTTCTGGTGACATTTTCTTGTCCCTGTTGTAGTAAGAATATAGATTTTGCCCAGTCTAAATCATATTCAGTTTCTTAAATAGGGTTGGTTACTTTTATCTCAAAATGTTAGTTCCTCGTAATTACAATAGAAACAATGCTATCTATCAGATAACCAAGATAATACTGCTGGACACACTACAGGTATTGAGGAAAGGTAGAGCTTTTCCATCTTCTCTCCATTCTTGGAGTTAAATGAAGTCAGTGAAAAGCAAAAAAGGACAGACATTAAATACTGATAATAAAATAAAGCAAAGAGAATTATAAGAAAGCACACTTGTTTTCCTGTCCTTCACTCACTGAATTGGGTAAGTAAAAGAGAAAAGAAGAAATTCCTTCTAAATTGATTCCTTTTTGTACTTCAAAATTGGAAAATCACTTTTTAAGCAGGATATTGTTGTCCACATCTATAATCCCAGCTCTTTGGGAAGCTGAGGCTGGAGGATCCCAAGTTTGAGGCCAGTCTATGCATTTCAGGCACTTATCTGGACCCTGTCTCAAAAAATAAAATATTAAAAATAGGCCAGGGATCCAGCTCAGTGCAAAATGCCTGGGTTCCATCACCAGTAACAACACAAAAAAAGAAAAAGAAACAGAAAGTCACCTTTGGCCTATTTATTCACTATATTCTTCATCTAAGCTTATACATTTCAGAGGATTACAGGGAGTTGAGGGTGTTAAAGAGAATCTAGTTGTGGACAGACCAGAGCAGATAAGGAGAGTTATCCTGAGTGCAGCACCATAGCATCCATGAATTGATCTTCCTGGATACCTTGCTCTCTGAGAGGTGAAGACTTGGGGGAGTTAGAACGATGGAAACCAAAATCAAATACTGGTAAAAGAATGGAATTATCGTCTATGTTTATATGTAATATATATGAAGAATGACAGAACAGAAAAATATTAATAATTGAACCTTAGTGAAGACAGAATTTTTTCCAGAGGAATTTTTCTAATGATTTCAAGGAAGATAGATACTTCAGAGAAGAGACTTGCATCATTAAGAAGAGAGTTCTTTTTCCTTGTCATTAAGGATATGTCAAATGTAAACAAAGTCGGACCCTAAAGCTGTAAGGGTAGATTTTATAATTATTGTGATAGGAAAAAGACCCCTTGGCAACTGAACTCAACGTCATTAAAATAAAAGCCAAGAAATTTTAAATCCTATGATGTGGTAAAGAAAAAGCAGTGAGGCTGTGGCAGCACATCTGAGCAGTGTATCCACAGAGCTAGCTCAGAGCTGGGGGAGAGAAGGAATTAGATGAATGAATGTTTGCATTTCAAGGAGAAATCCCTTAGTCTTTGAGAAGACAGTTGTGAATGGCAGAAGATTTACATCTCAAAGGAGCAAAGATTAGATTTTAATTGCAAGTTTTCCAAAACAACTGCTCTAAGAAGGACTTGAACTATGAGCTAGTACAACATTCTAGTGTTTGTGTATTTATTTATTTATTTGGTACCGGGCATGGAACTCTGGTCCTTGGGCTTGGGAGGCCGGCAGTGGAACCACTGAGCTAAATCCCCGCCTCTAGTGTTTATTTAAGTCTCTCACTATGAAGGCAGGGAGGAGTGTCTGAAATCACGTGTACTGAGCATCTGTGGTTTTTCTAAGCCAATATTCAAGGCTGTTGGAGAGGTTTGCTTAAAGGAGTCTGATTACTGAGAGCTTGGTCAGGAAATAATAAAGTTTTTAAAAAGTTGCAGCATTAATTACAGATTTAGGTCTAAAGTAGAACTGATGAGAGATTACCCATGTAAATATTGATATTAAATTTATATATTCAATTTTAGATTTTAATATGAATTTCATTTTTCCTAAAATCTACCTTTTAATTCCTCAGATAGCATCAGAGAGAGACATTTCAGTATGAAGAAAACAGTGATATTTGAAATAAGCTAAAAACATTGTAACAATTTTTCTCACCTGCTGGGCACAATGACATTTCTTTACAGTAATTCTCTTGAAAAAGAATGTCAATTGAACTAAAATGGGGCAGATACTTTGAAATGACTGCTGTTTTGAAATGATTATGATTACTGGTGAGCAAACATATTTGGAGAAACCAAAAAATGAATCTATTTTTCTTCTTCTATAATAGCAAAGTTGAATTGAATTCTTAGAGAAAACTGTTAATGCAAACATTTTCCTTTTTTATTACTGTCACTTTTTTGATGATGAGAAGTAATATGGACAAGACTTGACCCATACAGAAATTCTTAAATGTAAAGATATTTATAAAAGCCTTACATTTTAGCCTAATTTTAAATATGAATACATTTCTATAGACACCAGGAAACATTTCATGTAGACAAGTAAATAATAGTGCAGTTTAACACTTATTCGATAAAAATCTTTTTAGCACATCTCAAAACACAGCTATTAAACTGGCTCTGAGAAGGACTCAAAAATATTTATCAAGCAAAAAGAGACAAAACTTCTTTTATCTTTATTACTATTTACCTAATAGTTCAGTGTGCTCAGGAATACTGCAGTTGCAAAAGCAATACTCTATTAATCTATTTAAGGGCATAAATAGGACACATTGAAATTTTCCCAAGTAGACAATACTGGCTTAATTTGGGGGTAGTTTATGGTTTTAGAAAATTTCATTTTATTTTTATTTATCAAATGTTTTTAAGTGCTTAATACTCAACACTATTAGCTTTTATGTACACAATGGTAAACTGAATAGATATATTTTATACCTTCTTGGAGTATACAGTTTGGTAGTAAATATATATGTAGTGTAATTACATAGATATATAACACAAATTTACATAAATATATGTGTATATGTGAGTGTTATTATAGAAGAGGTCTCTTTCTTTATAAACTAATAATATCCATACAGTGACTACTAGTTGCTCATTATTTCAGCCAAAATACCAGGAAAACTTTGGATATATTATTTACATTATATTCATGATCTCACTGAATTAATCAAAATAACTAATATTTTGCTTATAATATACAACTTTCCTAACTTAAAATAAATATCTTCATCCAGAAAAATATAAATAAATCATCTTTACATTTTCACTATACATGTAGAAAAAATAGATATTATGCATATGTGTATATTAATGTATATATTTGTTTATAAACATGATTTCAACCTTCAAATCATTAATGCGTGTGAATTCCTTGGAAGACTTCTACAACTGGTTAGCACAACTGTCAAAAGGTTCAGTATATTTCTTTCAATTATAGCAGAACTACTGACTCCATTTTTATCTCTGTGGGTTAAAAGAAACTACACTCCAAAGTTTTATAGAAATAAAAATCATCCATTCCCATTTTCTATCACATAGAATTAAGTTTTGCTATTGGGTGAATTCTTTTACGTTTTGTATCCAACATCATAATAAAACCAAAGTGGACTTTCTTATATTTATTCATAATATCCTAATGAATTTTAGGCTTAGAGAGAATTGTGTTCATGGTTACTATTTACCTGAGGAAAACAATTGATATGATCTATAATCTGTTCCTCTCCTTTCATAGATGAATGTTCCCTGAACAACGGAGGCTGTAGCAACCACTGTTCAGTTGTTCCTGGAAGAGGAATCGTCTGTTCTTGTCCTGAAGGTCTTCAACTCAACAAAGACAATAAAACCTGTGAAATAGTGGATTATTGTAGCAGTCACCTAAAGTGCAGTCAAGTATGTGAGCAGCACAAACACATGGTCAAGTGTTCGTGTTATGAAGGCTGGAAGCTGGATCCTGATGGCGAAAGTTGCACCAGTGTTGGTAAGTGTTGGCCAGCAGGGGTTTTGCATGTGTTGTTATGTTTAAGAATAGATAGATCCTGGATCCTGGATGCGCGGGTGTCCTATCAGAACAGTGTAAGAAAATTAGTAACTGGACTCAACTCATTTTGAATACAATATTTAACTCTAGTAAATCGTTTTAGACCTACTCCAAAATCTTCTGATGAGAAAATATTACAATAATCCTCACCTTTGAAATCCATTGAATTACTATTAGATTTTTTTTCCTTAAATATTGCTTTCATTATCATACCCTCTATTAATTTACTTTGAATTTGTAAAGCATTTACCTTATTTCTGAAAATGCTTTGTAGAACCCCCAAATCAGTCCCTGTACCACAGTTCCAATTATTTCTGATTTTCATGAAAACAATGGCTTGCTCTGACTCTGTTCATCTTCAGACTGCCCATTTAGAACATTCTGCTGATTCTCTATTTTTATTTTAATTTTTAATTTTTGGTACTGGGTATGGAATTTAGGACCTTGCGCTTTCCAGCCAGGCACAGTGACACTGAGCTAAATCCCCAGTCCTCTGCTAATTTTATAGGTGATATTTCATAGTGGGCAAAGCAAACAAAGGCTTTAGAATCTGATATTTGAATTTTAATCTTGCAGTTGTCATTTTTTATGTATATGACCTTTGCTGATTTACATAAAACTTCTTCAGCTTCAGTTTTCTTATTTTCAAGTAACAACATAGCATGTTGAAAGAATATCATGAGGTACTTGTTAGTGTACCTCATACTCATTAGATGCTTAGAGAATGATGGCTTCCCCCTCTGAATTCAGTCTACGGGGATCCATGAATTTTGGTAAAACCTCACACAGTTATTTTTTTAAAATTTCCACATAAAAATCAGTGTTTCTTCCATTTGTAAATGTGTGCCACAGATGTGATTATCAGAAACTATTCATTTGTTTCTATAGAAATAATAGATATATGTATATGTATATCAAATTAGATATATGTAAATCAAAGTTCTTCCACATATCACAAAATATTACTTTTGTTCAAAATTTGACAATTACTACTAATTCCATAAAGAGCATCATTTAGCCTATTGTTTGACACAGATATCAAATACATTAATAAAATTCATTCTCTAGGGATTATCTCTTCAACTTTTTCCAAAACAAAATGGAATGACAATAAAGACTAAAATAGGCCTGGGAATTTAGCTCAGTGGTTCTGCTGCCTGCCTCGTAAGCACAAGGTCCCAAGTTCAATCCCTGGTACAAAAAAAAAAAAGACTAAAATAACTCATCAAATAAAGTTTGAATTTTATGCCATCAAAATTAGAAAATTATCATTTTTTACTACATCCATTTCTTTTTAAATTTCTGTAACTATATTCTAATATATTTATTGTCTTATTTATATATACACTTTTAATAAAAACTTCTATTACTGTTATTGTACTTTTAAAAACTTTCTGAGAAGGGTTCCACAGACTTCATTAGATTGCTATGAATCCACACATCATAAATTTTTATTCATTTTATTTCTTCTACTTAGTTAATACTTTCCCATCTTTATCTCGACACATCCAGGTTGTTCTTTGAGTTCTACTAACACAGATCTTTTCTTGTTGGCTAAACCACTTTCCAAGAAGACATGTTCTCCACTTCTCCTTTCTCCTTTCAATATATTGTTCAGAAAATACAAAATCACATGTTTAAGTGATGGTTTTATATTCCTATCTTTCCTTATTTATTTTACCAATGAAATAATAAGAATTTTTGAATCAAAAATAAATTTATAGAATTTATTGTTGAGTTTTACACAATATTCAGCCCATTTGAGGTGGTATAATATGAAGTTAATAAATATATTTTTCAGAAACTAAAATTATTTTAATATTTTATTTTAAGTTTTATTTCATTTTGCAGTTTTTTTTATAGTTCTTTTATTCTGGCTATTAAAGTTTGAGAACTAAAGTAACTCCATTCACAATAGCATCAATAAAAATTGAAAACTTAGGAGTTAACCTAGCCAATGAAGTGAAAGATGTTTGCAATGAACACAACAATACTCTGGAAAAGGAGATCAAAGAGAATATCAGAAAATGGAAAGATATTCTCTGTTCCATGATAGGTAGAGCCAATAGTGTAAAAATTGCCATACTTCCAAAACTGATGCATAGATTCAGTGCAATCCTGAGGAAAATACCAACAATATTCCTCACAGAACTAGAGAAAACAATCCTAAAAGTCATATGGAACCAGAGTAGACCCAAAATATCAAAAGAAAACTTGGACAACAAGACCAAGGAAAGAGACATCATAATCCTAAATTTCAAATTATATAACAAAGCTACAAAGATAAAAATAGTATGGTGCAGGCACAAAAACAGATATGTAGAACAATGAAACAGAATAAAAGATTCAGAATCAGCCCTCGGGCAATTTATCTGTCTGACCATTGACAAAGGGGCCAAAACCTTATGCTGGAACAAAAAAGATTCTTTTTTTTTTTTTTTTTTCAAAAAAGATTCTTTAGCAAATGGTCCCAGAAACTGGCTACACACATGTGGAAGTCTGAATTTCTCAGCATGCCCTAAACTAAAATAAAAATGTATCAAAGATCTACATATTAAAATGGAAACACTTAACCTCATAGAAGATAAAATAGATAAAACTCTTGAAGATATAGATATAAGATTTTCTGAACAGAACCCTAATTGCACAAGAAATAATAACAAATGGTATTATTTCAACTAAAAAGGCTTCTGAATAGCAAAAGAAACAACCAACAGAGTGAAAAAAGACCACCTACAGACTGAGTAAAAAAAAGTTTTCAAGCTACACTTCAGGCAGAGAACTAATATCTAGAGTATATGAAGATTTTTAAAAAATAGCTCCAATAAAAGACCCAATCAAAAAAAAATGGGCAACTGAAATGAAATTTCTCAGAAGAGTACAAATAGCCAATAAATACATAAAAAATGTTCAGTATCTCTGGCCATTATGGAATTGCAAATTAAAACAACACTAAGATTCCTTCTTACTCCAAAAAGAATGACTGTCATCAAGAAATCAAATAATAACAAATTTTGGCATACTTGTTGGGCAAAAGGAACCCTTCTGCATTGGTGGGAATATAAACTAGTAAAAGCACTATGGAAAGCACTATGGAGATTTCTCAAAAAAACTAAAAATAGAAATCCCATTTGATCTAGCCATTCCCCTTCTAAGTATCTTTCTAAAAGAATTAGAAATATCATATTACAGTGATCCATTCAAACCCATGTTCATAGCAGCACAACTTGTAATAATAGCTAAATCTTGGAAGCACCCTATATGTCCATCAACAAATGGATGGATAAAGAAAATGTGATTTTTAAATATGGTAGAGTATTACTCTGCCATATACAAAGATACACTTGAGTTATTCACAGGAAAATGGATGCACCTTGTGAACATAAATGTTAGTAAAATAAATGAAAAACATAAGATTAAATATCACATGGTTGCTCTTTTATGAGAAACCCAAAGTATAAATAAAGAGCAAAAGAAGAGATAATGGGTAGTAGGGAGATAGATCTTTTTCAAAGGAGAAGAGGACCAAGAGATGGAAGGAGAGGGAAAAGAAAGAGAAAAACTAGATAAAAAAAAAAAAAGATGTATTTATGTACAAGTTTCAGCTCTACATGGGGAATGCTAACATCATGTACTACAAATGTTTACTAATGAAGAAAATGATCTTTAAAAAAATACAGTTAGAATTTAAACATCTTGTTCTTTGTTTCTGACATTCTTTGCTTGATTCTATCTTTCTAAAATACATTTTTGCTATTGAATGCTGTACTGTGCTCACTTATATTTAAAAGGCTCCATGCAGCATGTTAGTCATCAATCCTCATTCTTTTTGTCCTTGAATTTTCCTCTGCATGTCTCTCATGTTTTCTTATTTCTTTCCACTTTTTTCTTCCTAAATTCTTTACAGTCAGACATTTATAGCATTCCTGGACTGAGTCTGTTTTCTATAAGTTCACTCTCAATATTTTGTTTGTTTGGTTTTTTTTTTGTACCGGGGACTGAACTCAGGTCCTTGCGCTTCAATATCTTGTTTTTTAAATATAATATTCTTACATAAATTTTACTTTTATATCTTTTATTTTTATTTAATGTCTTCTCAATGTCACTTTACTTGAATATCTCAGTAAAATATTTTATCAGTTATATACATTTTCTTTCTTTAATGTATACTTTATTAACCACCTTTTTCCGAACGTATTGATTTATTTTAATTTGTGAACATCCAGGCTAATACTGCTGCTAATTGCCTTTATATGCTTTATTTATTGCTTTTAGGCACCTACCTGGTCATTTTGCAAGAATATCCGGTAATGTTGCAAAAAATACCGTAACATTCCTTTTTGTTTTCTTTTAGCCTGAATTAGGTTAGATTTTCAATATTTTTCTTTGTCCTTATATTCTAATTTTTAGATTTTAAAATTGTATTTATGTTCCAATTTATTTTTTTTAGGAAAAACTATGAGTGTAAGCTCAAAATATATGAACATGACAATCATTTTGCTCAATTTTTTTTCATCACTCAAAACTTAATTCTCACGTATGTGTATGAGCAGTCACTTTGAGAACTCCTTTGAACTCTGAAAAATTCCTTTAGGACCTCAACTCTGATTACTACAGCATTGACATCTCTTGCTACACCATCTTTCATCAAATCATCTCAAAATTAGTTGCTTAAATGTGCTCTTTTTCTTTTCCCTGAATTATCTGTAGTTCTGTGTTGGTTTCCAACTTTCTTCTGTTTTTAGGGCCGATGTCCTCAAATTTCCTTTGACTTTTCTGGATCTTCACTGCCCTCTCTGTCCTTGTTTTAACTTTTCCCCACACAGCATCTCTTTGATTCAACACTACTGCCTTTGAGTAGCATTTTGACCAGAGCACAGGCCAAGGAGATATATGTTCTGGTGATCATAGTACCTTCATTCCCACAAGTTTATTTTCATCCTCTTGTTTCTCTGGTTTTTGAGGAGGAGAACAATAAACTGGAAGAAACATGATATTTTTATTGAAAAACAGAGGAAAATTCAGTCTTAGAAGATGTGATCTAATATATTAGAAAGGAGTGAGTCCTGTAGTAAAGAACAAAGTGATGCTAAACAATGGTACCCAGGAGAGTGATAAGATACAATAGTAAAGAAATAAGTAGAATAAAACTGGGGAGATTATAACCCAGTGTTGACAAAATGACACTAACATTTCAAAAGCCTTCCACAATTTAAAAATAGCTTTTTATTACTCATGGAACAGACTCTAGGATCTTTGGCTTGCTAGTTAAATCTTCTTCATTTTTGCTAACTTTTTCTCTCCAACCTGGTGATTCATCACCGTTCATTGTGGACTTCTCCAGATCCGGTATTAGTGTTTTCATCATTAAGAATGACAGTAAGATCTTCTCCATTCATAAAAGGCGTTCTCACTGAAAGTATGGAGTACATGTCTTTAATCTGTTGAGAAGGTTCTGTTCTACTTCTAGTCTCCTGATAGCTTTTACCATGAACAGCTGTAGAATTTAGTCCAATACTTTTTCTCCAACTCGTGACAGGATCATATGGCTTTTTCCTTTCCTCTGTTAAAATGATGACTTTTGGGGATCGATCTTCCAACGCTGAACCAACACTGGCATCCCTATAATAAAACCACTTTCTACATACTGCCAGATCTGACTTCTAAGAGTTTGTTTTGTTAAACAAATTTCTATCTATGTTCATACTTTTTTCTTCTATTATCTTTATCAAGTTTTAGGATTAGCACAATGTTGATTTCCTAAAATGAGGGGAGAAGTGTTCCTTCTTTTTTCTGCTTTAATTGTTTGATATAATTTGTGAGTTAAAATGTATATGAGCCTGCTGTTGTCATATAGGTAGTTTTTCAAGCTAGGAATATACTTTCTTTAAAAGGTGGTATTCAAATTTTATATTTTCTCCAGAGTTAGTTTCATTAATTTGTCTTCCAAGGTACTTCTTAGAAGTTGTCAAATTTATTTCAAAAAAGATTTTTGTAATATACTTTCTATATCCTTTTAAATTCTGTAAAATCTGTGGTAATGTCTCTTACATCTTGATATTGTAATTTAAAAATGTATAATTGATAATGTATAATAGGAAGAAAAGGTCTAAAGGAGCAGGGGAAGTGGGAGAGGTAGGGGAAAGGAAAAAAGGGAAAAGAAAAAATATGAGAAAAAGAAAAAAAGTGGAAACAAAGTCTTTGCAAATAGGGAAGGGTGGAGGGGGTGAGGGGAGGGCAGGGGAAGGGGGAAAATAAGAACCAAGATACTCATGTAATGGTACAAGATCCCAATGATGAATGTAACTGTATTTTATACCTAAAATCTACCAATAAACTTAATGGGGGAAAAAAAAAGAATGACAGAAAGTGCCTATTGCCAAGCATGTATAAAATATTTTCATGAATATAACTTCAATTTGTCTCACCTTCATGTTCTCTGCCCATTACTGTTTATGGCATTTTATTTTTTATTAAGTTTATTGGTACAATTTAGATATACATAATGATCAGTTTAATCATATAGAATTTGTACCTGTACATGATATATTTTTATTCTTATTTTTTCACTTACTCTCCCCTTCCTTCAGCCTCACTTCCCCTGCTTATTTACAAAAGTTTTGTTGCATTATATCTTTCTTTTCTCATTTTTTTGCTTACTTCCTTTCCTCTTCTTTCTCCCTAGTGCCCCTTCCCCATACTCTGTGGCACTTTAATGTGATAATATCACCTATATTTTCTTTTGAAATTTGAATACTGAAAACTGTTCAGAACTTCCTCTTTTATAAATAATTTCTTCAAGTTAATTATAATTTTAGTAATGGCCCAAATTTATTAAGTATCTAAAGTATGATAAATTTATTATTCCTAAGAAACAAGGTAGATGTTATTAGGACCCTGATTTTACACTTGTGGAAACTGAAACCCTGAAAAGTAATTTTGTTGGTCTAGATCAATGATGGTGAATTTTTTAGTGACAAGTGCCCAAATTGCAACCCAAAGGCCATTTATTTTTCACAAACTGCCAAAATAGCAGTTAAATCTGGATACTGAGGTTTTAGTTTAGAAAAACAGATCATGCATTAACATCATTTACCTTTAAAGAAAAATAAAGAACACACAGGCCATACTTTTGCCACTACTGGTCTAGAGAGGTATGGCTAAGAGATGTCATGCAAAGGTTCTCATCTTTATTTCTCCTGACTCCAAAGCAAGACATTTTACATCCTGCCGAAAATATCCAATCTATCTGTCCTGTGTGCCCTCACACCCTGTTGACACCTTAGAATAGTCTAAATTTCATGAACTTATTTCTTTTACCACTTGCACCAAAGGTTTCTTAAAAAGGTGAGACTGAAAAAAATAATTTATAGTTAATAAGAAACAATTTTGTGACAATTCCTTATGGAGTATAAAAGTTTCCTGTATTTGAAATAATTACTCTTTTCTTCAACGACTCATATTTATGTTCTGTTATTGTTCTCACTCTGTTTATCTTTTGGAGGGCATGCACAAGGTTTTCAATTATTTACTTCCTCACTGTTTGATACAGTATGATCATTGGTCATATAAGATTCTTCTCCCTTCATTCTGTCCTTCCCTCTTTCTTTCCTTTTGGCTATAAAGCCAACTTCTCTTTCTCCCCTTTGTCTCTAGAGAAAATTATTCTAATGTGACATATTTTTAAAGAAAACGTTCATGTGATAGGCATACATAAAGTTTAATTCATGAATTGATACCTTCTTGTGTATTATACTCTCTCACTTGCCTTCTTTGAGGCCGCTCTGTATTTTTATTACCTGAGCTCTGGGTGCAACATATTTGTTATTTCTAATCGCAAGATAGTACCACATTGTATATATCCATATATTTTGTTTGACCATTCTATTATATGAGTACATTCAAATTGTCTCAAATTATGCCTTTACAGACACATATGTATACCTATATTTTACATATCTGCATAAAAATTTCCTTAGGGTAAATATTAGTGAATCACAGAATGCGCTTATACTTATTAAGATTAAATAGAACTAGTTGTTCTTCAGAATAGTTGCAGAGTGTACATTTTTATCAAGAGTAACATTTCCAAAATTCCCATGTCTTTTGCAGCTCTCAAAATCAACCAACTTTCTGGACTTTTTCCCTAATGTGTAATAGAAAAGTAACATATTATTGCTTTATGTTGTGTTTTTCCTATTAGTTTAAGTATCTCTTTTTATGGTTCTTAGCATTTTAAATTCTTTACTTTCATTTGACCATTGCCCTATTAAGTTATTGTATTTTTTAATTAACTCTATGTTCTGAACATTAGATATTCCAAATGTCTTCTTTATTTAGTTACCCATCTATTAACTTCATTCACATTGACTTTTCATGAATATTTTCTCTTTCTCCTGCCTTCATTTCATTTTTGTGCTTCATTTCTTTACTTATTTTTTCTTCCTTAATATGCAGTGTCATCTGTGAAAAATATTATTTAATTGATTTTTATATTAGTCATTGTTTCAATTATGTGTTCAAAAATGTTTCCTAAATACCATCTTAAAAATGCACTGAGCTAACCTATGTCCTAGAAAGACAAATATATTTTTGGCTTCACTCCTTACTCAAATAATTCTCTCTCCTCTCCCCTTTTCCCTCTCTCTTCTTTCTCTCCCTTATCAGATTCCTACCACCTAGTAATGGAAAAAATAAAAGAGCTGTAAAAAGTTATGAAATGCAAAATGCAAAGCATATCTATTGAGAAAAAAATATTCTAGAAATTTTAGGGAAAACAACCAAAGAGAGAGAGAGAGACAAACACACAAACAAACAAAAACCTTGGCCCTTAGGAAAAATTGCTGTATAGCTGATGACATAATCAGATTTGAGTAATACTTAAAAGTCCATCCTGGCTGTCATTCCATAGATTCTATGTCACTTGACTTCATGTGTATCAATCTTCAGTGATATCTGACTGTAATTCATTCCCCACACAGCTATAGCTGGAAGGAACAAGAACAGAAGGTTGTAATATACTGAGCCCCAGAAATGAGATATCACACCTCTTTCATAATATTCTCTTCTGTAAAGTAAATGGATCTGATGAAGGGTCGGAGAAAGTCAAATAAATTCTTAAATATAAAAACAGAAAAGACAGTAAAAACTCTGAATGAGAGAAAACCTTTTAACTCTAGTATCGCTTTTTTGTTTGATGATATTGTATGCACGATACAGAATCAGAAGCTATTCATATAGAACTGTCAGTTATATGGTTAAAATAACAATTTATCCCGAAAAGATGTATAGAAGGGGACTTTTTCTAGCCAAGTCATCTACTGGTTTCATAATCTGTTTTGTAAAAATCATTCTGCAAATCTGTAGTGGGACATAAAAGAAAATCAAGTAAGAGAATTATAGATAGAAAGCTACAGTCTTTGGGCTATATTTTAAAGCTTTTTGTGAAACACTACATTTATAAACATGAGATTCATCACTATAAAAATGTAAATTGTAACCTTTGTTTTCTACATATGTCATCTCTTGTAATATGCTAAAGCAGAAAAATTTCCAGCCTCTTCTATATTAAGAGCATGAGGTTTCAGTGGTTTGAGCAGGTAAATGCAGTCATTAATGAGACAGGAGATAGGACACTGGGCGAATTATTAGAAAACTGTAAAAGTGGATGGCTACTTCACATTTTACTGATATTCATGTCAAATTGAGTTTTCCACTTAAGAAAGAACTTAAGAAAGCCATCTCTAAATTGAAACGGAACATTATTCAATTGTTCGTTTTCTTACACACACCCCCCATTACCACCCTTCACATTTTTTGGACGGGGTTTCAACACAGATCAAAGTATGTTATCTGCCAAACTGAAACCAATTTATCTGTATAAACTATAAAAAGATTGAAAATAAAACAATGTTAAAAAAATCCTTGTGGGGCTAGGAGGGTGGTGGAGTACTACCTAGCCTAGGAAAGGCACCAAGATGTTATAAATTTTTGTGTCTCCCTTTGTTCCTGTGGAAAATAGGGATAATACAATCACTCACCTATGTGGCTTCATGAAGTGTGACTGTATTAGGATTTACAAAAGTTTACTGATTCTAGTATATAAAAAATATTTTGTAAGGGTATCTTGTCATATTTGAACTTCTAATCAGTTGCGCAAGTGTGGCTGTGAGTGTAGCTCAGTGGTAGAGTGCTTGCCTAGCTAGCTCACAGAGGGTCCTGAGGTGTGTGATTCCCAGCATCACAGAAAACAAAAAAATAAATTGTGCAGTAGAATGGATGTGGTCTTACTGCAATTTTAATTGGTATAAAATGTTAATATTTTAATTTCTACTGCAGTGTTAACTCATTATGAACTAATAAACAGTTTGTGGATTGGAGCCAGTCTATGAATATAACTTTGAGTAATACTTCTCTAAATCATTCTGTCTTGTGATTTTTTTCTTTTGTATGCTTGATTGGAGCATATAATTTTACTACTGAATCAATATTTGTCATAATTATAGATCTCTTTGTATTTTCTGTATTTAAGTCAATTTTAATAAACCTTAATCTAGCAAATAGCCTATTTTTGTATTTTAAAAGATATTGTTAGATGTATATTTCATTCTCTTTTTTATATTGTATATTTTTTACTTTCTATATTTGTAAGTATTTTCTTATTTTATTCTTTCTTTTGTTATCTATCCCATATATATATATATATACATGTATTATATATATGCACATGCATTTGGCTGATGACTAATGCAGCTGTGCATTTATATAAATAGAATGATAAGTCTATATTTTATTAGTCTTATAAATAAATAGTTTTAGGTTTTCTTGCTACTCTATACTTTCCATTTTATCAATTTCTATTTTTGTATTTATTATTTCTAAATTTTTTGAGTATTTTGATTTTCTGAAATCTTGAATTAAAATTTTTAATTGATTTTTGTAAAGCATGAATTCTGTTTCACTCAAGTAACACAGAGAAGAAATAGACTTTAATTGTTGGCACACTGTATTTTTTTTTTAACATGGATGAGAGAGTTTTTGAAGATTAGTACAATTATAAAGATAAAGCTGATTCAGAGAAAACCATATAATCCGATGTGGACCTATACTATTAACAGTGAAGTAGAAGTACTAGTATTTATATACCTTTTTTTTTCTTTACAATTTTTCACATTCATGAAAATATTTCTTTTAAATAATATATAGACGGATGTAATTCATAAAATAAAAATTCTCCTGTTGAAGAGTATAATTCAGTATAATCATTACTATAATCTTAATTTTATAATTCTTTTATCACTCATCAAACGAACTTCATATCCATTAGCAATCACTTCCATCATTATCTTCCTCAGAGTCTGCAACCAATAATCCATTTTCAACCTCTACATTTGCTTATTTTGGACATTTTTTAGAAATAAAATTATACAATGTAAAATTTCTGGCCTGGGCTCTTTCTGTTGACATAATGTTTTTACTTCTTTTAACAAATATAAGTACTTCGTTTATTTTTATTGATGAATAATGTATCTATTGTATTCATCATTTTGTTTATTCATTCATTGATGGCCTTTTGGATGGCTTCCATTTTTAAGATTATTATGAATAATGCCTCTATGAATATTCATGTACAAGTTTTTGACTGGATGTACATTTCCAATTCTCCTGAGTAAATAACTAAATTTGAAATTCCTAGGTCACATGGTAACTAAATGTGATAATATTTAACCTTTTTTAATAAAAACAGCCAAACTTTTCCAAAGTGACTGAATTATCTTAAAATCTCATCAGCAGTGTATGAATTTCCCATTCCTCCACAACCTTGCCTGTGGTTGTTATCCATTTTTCTGATTCTAGTGATCTTAGTGGGTGTGAAGTGGAGCTCTTTGCATTTTTCTGATGACTAATGCTGCTGTGCATTTTTTCCAGTGTATATTGGCCAGTTTTATATTTTCCTGGGAGAAATGGCTGGTGAGATCTTTTAAATTGAATTATTTGCATTGTTATTATTCAATAAAATTGTTCTTTATTCTGAATAGAATCCCTAATCATATGTGCATTCTGGAAATATTTTTCCCCATTCTCCGAATTGTCTTTGCATCTTTTTGATGAGTTTCTTTTAAACACCAAAGTTTTGAATTTTGATAAATTTCAATGTATTTTTCTTTTGACTGCTTTTCTTTATAGCCAGTAAACATTTTCTAACTGAATGTCATCAAAATCTTCTCATATATTCTTCTAACAGTTGTATACTTCTAGCTTTCAGGCTTCACTTTATGATTCACTTTGAATTACTTTCTCCGATATGACGCAGGATATCTTACAACACCATGCATTTGCATGGGAAAATCTAGTTCATAGTACTCTTTCTTTCGCACAGGGTTCATCCCTCCACTGAACACTTCTCTGGGAATTTGGGCTTTGGAGGAGTTCTACTCTCATCTGTATCCATCTTCACTGTGATCTCTGAGTGATTTGTTTTCAGGTATTCATCAAGCTGTGGAGAGAGAGTTGAATTAAGACAATCAACAGTTTGTTTTGAATAAACATTCCTTAGATTGTTGTAAGACTTTAGTCCTTTCCTTTATAGAGGAGTGGCATTTTGGAAGTACTTACCCATTCAGGAATGGCTTCTATGTCTCATTAATTTTTTAAATCATTAATTAAGTTTATTGGTACTATTTAGATACACATAATGCTCACATCCATCATATGGAACTTGTAGCTGTACATGATAGATATTGATTCTTATTTTTTCCCATTCCTTTCCCCTCCCTTCTACTCCTTTCCTCTTCTTATTTAAAAGAGCTTTGTTTCCATTTTATCTTTTTTTCTTGATTTTTTCCCTTTTCCTTCCTTTCCCACTTCTCCCTCCCTTGTGCCCCTTCCTATTTGAATGTCTTCTTTCTATTTCACATTATTCATTATACATTTTGGACATTATTTACACTTTTAATTTCTCACACCAGAGAAATAGTTCAGTATTTACACATGTGTCCGATTTATTTCACTTAAAAGTATGGTGTTGAGGTGCATATTGCAGCTGTGCAAACTGTGCCCCTATAAACATGGGTGCGCATATATCACTGTGGTATGATGCTTTTAATATTTTGGGGAAAATATCAGGAATGGGGATAGATGGGCCCAGTGGAACCCATAGTCCTAGGTTTTTGAGGAATCTGCACTGATTTCCACAGTGGCTGCTCCAGTCTATCACTCCCACAAACAGTGGAGAAGGGTTTCTTTTTCCCCACAGCCCCGCCAACATTTGTTATTGATTGGTTTTTTGATAATAACCATTCTTTCTGGAGTGAGATGAAATCTCAATAATGTTTTAATTTACACCTCTTGATTGACCAGTAATGTTGAACTTTTTTTATGTATTTATTTGCAATTTGTATTTCTTCTTCTAAGAAAGTGTGCATTCATCTCCGATACCCATTTTTGGACTGGGTCCTTAATTTTGGGGGTTTAATTTTTTTCATTTCTTTATATATTCTAGATATCAGTCTTTTGTCTGAGAAACAGCTCACAATTTTTTTTCCCACTCTATTGGTTGTGTCTTCACTCTGTTGATGATTTCTTTTGCTGTGCAAATCTGTTTAATAAGATGAGATCTCAGTTGTAATATTTCCCATGCTATGAGGATTTTTTTCATAAATTTTTGCCTACACCTATGTCTTCAAGTGCTCTACCTATTCTCTCTTCCAGGAGATTTAGTGTTCCTGTTTTAATATTTAGATCTTTGATCCATTTTTATTTTAATGCATGGTGAGAGACATGGGTCTAGTTTTAATCTTCTACATGTGGAAAGCCGTTTTTTTTCCAGCTTCATTTATTAAAGAGGCTGTCATTCTTCCAGTGGAGGTGTTTGGCCCCTTTGTGGAAGATAAGGTGATGGAGTGTGTTTCAAGTTGTTTCTTCATCTTAGGAGGAGCTACGTTGGAGCTACTCATTAATTTTTATGTGTTCTTACATTTTGATATGTACATTTGGTAGTTATTTCTTTCTATTTGCAACTAGGGTTTTTAGCCTGCTGTGAAATTTCTTCCTCAACTCATTTGATCACAACTCTTCAACTCAGCTTCTCACAAATCTCTGTCTATAGGCAATATATAGTGTTTTGTTTTGTTTGCCATAAGATAGCATGCATGGCTCATGGCTTCTACTCCAAAGAGCCTAGATTTACTACATGTATTTCTATCACCATTCTGGTAGTCTAAGGTCTAACTAGAATCAGCCATCAGCCTCTGCTCACAGTATATTAGAATTACTGTAGCTCATACCTCTGAATCTTTCAGAACTCCTCCAGCAAACCAATTCCAATGGATTCTAAACCACATGGTCAGGTATAGTTACAGTAGGAGCCCCATTCTTGGTGTACCAATGTTCTATTGTAGTCAGGTTTTCATTGTTGTAACTAGCTAATCAACATACACTCCTTTAAAAAGTACTGATTTGCTTTTTCTCCGAATCTCAGATGATTTAATCCATGGTTGGGTGACTCTAAGACAGAAATATTGTGGAAAGATGGCAGAGAAAAGCTGTTCATTTCATGGTGGTATGAGAGCAGAGCAGAGGATCAGCACCAAAGAGGAAGGGGGCAGGGACCAGATATTTTATGCGAGCTCACACCTCTATACCCCACTGATACACACCCAGAATTATACTTTACTCATCTTCCAGTAGTTTCCAAGTTGATCAAGTTGACAGTTAAGCTTACCTGTCACACTTGACCTCAATGAGATTATTTTCAGTGATTCTGCTTTAAACCTGTTGTTAAATTTTAGATTATGATTAGGTTTAACACATCTATTCATATATGTACTTTAAAAGTACATGTAGCTACTTTTAAAGACACATCCATGAATTACAATAGATAATGAATTTTAAACTTTATCTTATTTAATTTTGAATATTACAGTGATAAATGATTTTTAATGTCATAACCTGATGAATTATGTTAATAGTTCTGTATTATTGAAATATTTTTCTATTTAAAAAATAAGCTATTGGCCACAATGATAATTTCTCTCTCTTTTGTTTTAGATTATGCTTGGTAAAGGTTGAAAATGAAAAATTTAACTAGCAATCATCAATTATATCAGAACTTGTTTTCTTCTCTCCCTTTCTCTCTCTCTCTCTCTTAGATTTGTCTAGGCTTTCTTTCAAGTTGTTTTATGAAAATTAATTTTAAATTTAATTTTAGAAGGTAAAATATACTCTTTATTTATACTTGTAAAAGTTATGACAAGTGCATGTACTCACATACTCACCATCAAAATTAAAATAGAGTATTCCAAAGACACTAAAATCTTCTCATTTTCCTTGATAATCAAGCTCTTTCCCCTGTCTCCCCTTCTGTTGGCACCCACTGATATATTTTCTGTTCCTATGGCTTTTCCTTTTGCAGAATGTGATAGCTACTAGTTTTCTTGATAAGTCAATATCTTATACATTTCATAAATGAAACAGTTGACAATCTGTGTTTAAGTAAGTTTCTCAGATTTATACTGCTATTTGGAACAGACCTAAGTTTTAAGCCTACGTTTTCTGACTCCAAATATATTACTTTTAAAAATTACATCACCATTACCTCTACACTATATTTACTGTGATGATTTTTAGATCATATTAGTCTTTATAATCATCTAATTAGATTCTTCCAACGGATTAAATTACATCAAAAAGAAGGCATCATCAATACTATCTTATAAAAAAGGACATTTAGTTCTTACAAAGTTAAGAATTTTTAAAAGGCAAACATATGTTTATACCCATTATAGAAAAGCAACCAAGTGCTCCTATTCCAAAAGTGTATATAATTTCTTTTTTCAGTGCTCTGCATCCAATATATCCATTTTATTCTTTTAAAAGTACAAACTCTAGATTTTAAATATTAGTATTTGTACTACTGGGAACTTTAAAGGTAATTTTGTACTGTTGTTATGTTGAAGTTAAATGAAAGACAGAGACAAATTCAAGTCTATTAGTTAGTTTTCTCATTGCTGGGACACAAAACCTGAAGTCCACAAATTAAAGGAGATGCTTAACTTGACTCCCAGTCCAGGCAACTAATGCCATGGTGAGGCGGCTCTAAGGGAGAAACATCATGGCAAAGGGACATGATGGACCAGAGCTGCTCAGCTCATTAAGGCCAGGATACACAGCAAGGGAACAGAACAAGAAGAAGGGGCCAGGGACTTTATATAGTATCCAAGGTCACACTTCCATGATCCACCCAGATACTTCCACCAGTGCTCCACCAATCTCCTGTACTGCTCCGAAGCCAGTCAAGTTGAGTCAATCAAGCTTAATGATCACATTTCATCCTAGTCAACTAGACATTCTAACATATCTCCATAAATCATACTTAATCTCCAAATAAACATAAGGTCATAATTTTATTCAACATGATACAACTATCTGACATACAACTTGAATCCAATAAACTATTTTCCAAAGTCACAACAGTTACAGTATTTCTTTCAAAAATTTGAGTCCAAGTCTCTTCTGAGACTCTAAGCCAACTTTAATTTCTTGGGGTCTTCACTGAACCTTTGGCTTTATTGCCACAGCTTCACATCCTGCCTTCTCTGAGTCTCCTTGCCTGGCTTCCAGGCCTTCCCTTGAAATCTGAGTGGAAGCCTCCATGATCCCACACCTCCTGCATTCTTCATGTTCACCATCACATGGATGATGCCAAGGTCTACTGTTGGTAGTAGTAGCCAGGCACCTTTGGCCAGTGATTGCAGCAGCCTCTAAGTTCCTGGATGACTGAGCAGAGTGAAATGAATTACGGGAAATCAGTTTCCTAGGAGGCCCATTTGAGCAGGAAGCCCAGGGTCTCTTCTCAAATGAAAGATTTATACTCTTGCACCCTTAAGCCTGTGATAGGTAGAATCTTGCTGATTTATGAGAAGTCCTCAAAACACCTTTCCTCTTTGCCCCATATGAAATATTTCTTTTTCTTTTTAATGATGCTAAATCCTTTCAGTGACCACAGCTTTTTGGCCCCAACATGGCCCCTATCACATCAAATAAATGTATATGTGCACCCATGTTTATAGCAGCACAGTTTGTAGTAGCCAAAGCTTGGAAACAGCTCAAGTGCCCATCAACTGGAAACTGGATAAAGATGTGGTTTTTTTTTTATAAAATGGAGTACTACTGAGCCATAAAGAATGACAAACTAGAGACATTTATAGCTAAATGATGCGTATTGAGGCCATACTCTTAAGTGAAATAAATAGGACACACGTGTGTGAATACCGAATAGTTTCTCTGGTGTGAAAAACTGAAAGTGTAAATAAGGACTGAAGTGATCAAAACAAATAATTGATAATTTGAAATAGGAAGTAAAGGTTCAAAGGGGTAGGGGAAGTGGAGGGGAAGGGGAAAGGAAAGAAGGGAAAGGAAAAATTGTAAGAAAAGGAATAAATGCAAACAAAGTCTTTGTAAAAAGGGAAGGGTGGAGGGGTTGAAAGGAGGGCAGAGGAATAGGGAAAAATAAGAATCAGGATACATCAAGTACAGGCACAAGCGCCCAATGAGAATTGTAAAGGTATTGTATACCTAAAATGTACCAATAAAAGAATTTAAGGAAAAAAAATCTATATTTCAGATCCTTTTGAAGCATTCATCATCTTTTCTATTCGCCATGAGATCCGAAGGATTGATCTCCATAAAAGAGACTACAGCCTACTTGTTCCTGGACTGAGAAATACCATTGCACTTGATTTTCACTTCAATCAAAGTTTACTTTATTGGACAGATGTTGTAGAAGACAGAATATACCGGGGCAAGCTTTCTGAAAATGGAGGTACATGTACTATCATTTCACTTAATGTTTAATTTAAATGAAAGTTCCGAAATGCATGCCGTTATCAGAAAGAATTTTGAGGAGTCTTTGACTTTAGTTCTTTATTCCATGTCTCTATTTATAAAACCAGAGACCCACTCACGTGTGTGAAGATATGATGAAGAAATGTAGTGGTCAGGGCCTTCTCTACTCATACTGTGTTTCATTGTAGACTTTCTCATTGACTTATGGTGAAGAACTTTATTTACTATGACAGGAAAAATTGATTTCTACATATCTGTAGTCAAATTTTTATAACATAAAATACCTTGCTTTTTATTTGTTTATTGTCTTTCTGCATACATCAGAGAAACAATGAAGTTTGTACAAAGACTGATAACATCAGCTAAATAGTTCTGCCGTAATTCAACTTAGCTATTTTGTATGAACTAGATCTTTCTTAAATAACAAGGCTTTGAGATAAATATATACAATATTTCACTGGAAAAGTTGCCTTTATATAGCATTCCAAGGGCAAGATATTTCTATGAAATTGTTAATTCATCTCTAAATCACATTTGTAATTTCGAAAAACTATAATATTTAAACATATAACATAATTATAATGTCTGAATTTTGGCCCTGTATCATGTTAATTTGAAATGATAGATTTAGATCCATGGGATTCAATTGTTAATTATTAAAGAAAACACTTTTAATATTTCTAAGCAAAACTACCAGTAGTGTTATAAAGGATGTTGCTCTTCATTTATAAATAAAATGTTTTTCAGATGAAATTTTTAACCATTTTGTAAAAAATAAATAAATATCGCATAAATAAAAAAATTAGTGGTCCTTGCCACATTGTTTATTTTTATTCGGTTCACACTAATGCCTCTTTCTTTTATGTGTATCCTTGTTATATTCTATATATCTTATAGCCATGGTATGTGGTATTAAAGTTAAAGTTAAATAAGGTAATAGCTATGTTATCTATCATGAATATAAAAAGTGAAAAAGTATGGAAACTTATTATCTATGAAGTATGTTGTCACCAATAGCATTTCTATTTTATTCTACTCTTGAGGATCAACGTTTGAATCTCACTAATGTTAACAAAAACATGAAATATCTTTTTTGCTGTGTCATATTGGTACTAGCTTCAAAACTGTTTACAAATGTCACCCTGTTGGTAATGAAAAGATTTCTGAAATTAAATCTTGGAAATTTTAAATTTGGAAATACTCAGTTTCCTCTGTGCCAGGTAGCACTGTTACACTTTATCTCTCACAGTTAAAATCAGGCTCAAGTACTCTGCGAGCAAGTCCTCTGTTTCACATGTTCCTTGAATGGCTGGACATCTTGCTTTCCTTTCTTTCACAGGTGTTAGTGCCATAGAGGTTGTGGTGGAGCATGGCCTGGCTACTCCCGAAGGCCTGACTGTGGACTGGATAGCAGGCAACATATATTGGATAGACAGCAATCTGGACCAAATCGAAGTGGCCAAACTGGATGGTTCCCTAAGAACTACGCTAATAGCAGGAGGCATGGAACACCCCAGGGCCATTGCATTGGACCCTAGATTTGGGTAAAGAAGTTTGCCATTGACACATCCATTTGCCATGAAAATAATCTTTCAATTTAATATTAAATTTAATTAACTCATAAATGTTGCACCAAATTGCTTTTTTGTGTGTATTTATACACATATATATATATATATCACACACACACGCACATATGTGTGTGTTTAGTTGTGTATACAGTATAGCAATAAATTTATTTCCACAAATTTGGTCACAGAATTACATATACAGGTATTCTGACAGTTTCACAATGTCTTTCTTCTGTGTAGGAACATTAGGCTGTATTGGAAGCTATTGCAACTCTTTCAAAGCAGTAATTTAATGAACTTCTCTCTGCCCTGCCAAAGAAATGCTGTAATTGTTTCTAATGGTTGCAAACCACAGGGCCACTCTTTGTTCTATATAGTTGCAGATGTTAATCACTTCACACTTTATTTATTTTGTGTGTTGTTGGAGTCAGTTTAAAAGAAAAATAAAATAAGCTTGAAGGACCCCAGCAGTGATATGCTGACATTGGGAAAATTCAAAGATGAAGTACATGATCCTGGAAAAGAAGGTTAAATATTGCGTGACACAGGCTACTCCCTACGGTCCCCTTGAGAATTTTTCTTTGAAGAAGAAGTAGAAGAAAAACACCACAGTGGATTAAGAGTCAGTAGTTATAAGTTCCAAGTCTTAAACATTCACTCTCTCTGGAAGAATAAAGGGTATTTTTTTCTTTAGTTGTCAATTTCCCATGTAAATCAGGACTAAACATAACTTCCTCTTTATTTTTTTCCTCCTCCCATTACCCTTCTTCTGCCTTCTTCTTCTTCTGTCTTTTTTATCTAAAAATAGCTTTATTATCAAACACACACACACACAGAAATTAAAACCAAAGAAGAACAATGCAAGGGGAAAAAAACCTACAATATTATTCAAATACAGTAGAACTCAACCAAAACAAAACTGAAAAGCACTTAAACATTTTTCCATATAACTTAAAAAAACATCTCAAGTACCAACAAGACATCAGAGGATGTGATTTGTTTCAGAAAGATCCTCAAAACAAACATTGAACAAATAGTAGTCTGGAAAAAACCCTCCAGTTAGCTAGCATACTCCACATAAGCCAAACTTCTCCCTAATTTAAATTTCGATACAGTCATATGACATGCGATGGAAACGCAATCCGAGAAATATGTTATTAGGCAATTTTATCCGTGTGTATCCTTAATTACAGTTTCAGTTTCTCACACTAGAGAAACCATTCAGTATTTACAAATATGTGTCCTATTTATTTCACTTAAGAGAATGGCCTCAATATGCATCCATTTAGCTAAAAATGTCTCTACTTTCTGGTTCTTTAGGGCTGAGTAGTACTCCATTTTATAAAAAAAAAAAAAAAAAAAAAAAGCAAAAATCATGCATCTTCTTTATCCAGTCTCCAGTTGATGGGCACTTGGGCTGTTTCCAAGCTTTAGCTATTACAAACTGTGCCATTATAAACATGGGTGCCCATATACCGCTGTGGTATGATTCCTTTAATTCTTTTGGGGAGATACCCAGCGGGGGGTAGCTGGGTCAAATGGGACCTCTAAGCCTAGTTCTTTGAGATATCTCCATACTGATTTCCACAGTGATTGCACCAGTCTGCACTCCCACCAACAATGGAGACAGGTTCCTTTCTCCCCACACCCCAACCAACATTTGTTATTGGATGATTTCTTTATAACAACCTTTCTTTGTGGGGTGAGGTGGAATCTCAGTGTTGTTTTCACTTGCATCTTATGAATGACCAGTGATGTTGAACATTTTTTTCGTATGTTTATTTGCTGCTTTTACTTCTTTGTCTGAGAAATGTCTGTTCATTTCAGATGTCCATTTTTGAATTGCTTCTTTAAATTTGGGGGTTCTGATTTTTTTTTTCAGTTCTTTATATATTCTAGATAGTAGTTGTCTAAGGTACAGTTGTTGAAAATTTTTTCCCACATTATATGTGGTCTCTTAGGTCTGTTGGTGGTTTCTCTTACAGTGTAGAAACTTTTTAATACAATGTGATCCCAGTTGTTGATTCTTTATCCAAGTTCCCGTGCCACTGAGGTTTTGTTCATAAAGTCTTTTCCTATACCAATGCCTTCAAGATTTCTACCTAACTTATCTTCCAGCAAGTTTAGTGTTTCTGTCTTGATATTTAAATCTTTAATCCACTTCAATCTTAATTTAGTGCATGGTGATAGGAATGGGTCTAGTTTCAGTCTTTGGCAGGTTGAAATCCAGTTTTTCCAACACCATTTATTAAATAGGCTATCTTTCCTGCCATGATGATGGTTGGCTCCTTTGTCAGCGATGATGTGGCTGAGCATATCTGTAGTTGTTTCTACATTCTGAAATTTACTTGTCTGTAAATAAAATTACTACCTTTGCTTTTTTCTGGGTTCCTGTGGCATGGAGAACTGTTTTCTATCCTTTTACTTTCAGTCTATGAATTTCTTTTTGAGTTAGGTGTGTTTCTTGTATACAGCATATTGTTGGATTTTGCTTCTTAATCCATTCTGCCAGTCTATTTCTTTTGATTGGTGAATTGAGACCATTAACATTGAGTTATAATTGATAGATATTGACTCATCATTGTCATGATGTTTTACTATTGTTGGCTATTTTATTTCTTGTTTTTTTTCCCCCCTTCCCTTTAGTTTCTTACCTTGCCTGGTGGCATCCCTCTGTTGGGCCTCATGGAGTTTTGATCTTCATTGTCTTTTTTTAGGATATTGCTTAGGATTGTTTGGAGTGCTGGTTTGGTGTTCATGAAATTTCTAAGGTGTTCTTTATCGTGCAAGTATCTAATGTCCTCATCGATTTTGAAAGATAATTTTGCAGGATAAAACAGTCTAGGTTGGAAGTTATTTTCTTTAAGGGCATGAAATACTTGACTCAAAGCTCTCCTTGATTTCAGGGTTTGTGTTGAAATCTCTGCCGTGATTCTGATGGGCTTTCCTTTATAGGTGATTTGTTTCTTTTCTCTAACTGCCTTAGGATTCTGTTCTTCTGTTGAGTTTCTGGAATCTTGATTATTATGTGTCTATGTATAGATATTTTTTGATCGTGGCTAGTTGGAGTTCTATATGCCTCACTTATCTGTATGTCCAATTCTCCTCCTCTGTCTGGAAAGTTTTCTAATATTACTTCTGTGAACAATTGTCGATTGTATTTTCTCCTGTTTTTTTATGGACTCCTAACAAAAAAAATCTTAATAGATGTTTACAGAGTGTTCCACCCCACTAAATTGGAATACATTCTTTTTGCTACACATGGGTCATTCTCCAAAATAGTCCACCTGCTAGCTCAAAGTACATGTCTAAGTAAATGTAAAATAACTGAAGTTACCCCCTGTATATTATCAGACCATAGGGCAATAAAATTGGAGATCAATCACATAAGAAACTGCAAAACTCCCACAAACACATGGAAATTGAATAACACCCTCCTGAACAACCAGTGGCTCACAGAGGAAATTAAAGAAGAAATTAGACAGTTTCTACAAGTAAATAATAATGCCAGTACAACATACAGGAATCTATGGGACAAAATGAAAGCAGTTTTACACGGGAAATTCATAGCAGTCAATGCCCATATTGGAAAAACAGAGAACTCAGATAAATAACCTAATGCAGAACCTCAAGCTCCTAGAAAAAGAAAAGCATAACAAACCCAAAGCTCATACAAGAGAGGAAATTATAAAGTGCAAAGCAGAAATCAATGCAATGGAGACTAAGAGAACGATACAAAAAATTAATGAATCAAAGAGTTGGTTTTTTGAAATAATAAATAAAATTGATAAACCTTCAGCCAACCTTATCAAAAAAAGGAAAGAAAAGGCTGAAATCCATGCAATTAAGAACAAAAAGTGAAGTCACAACAGAGCCAGCAGAAATTCAATACCTACTTCAGGAACCTGTACTCTAATAAAACGGAAAACACAGAAGAAATGGACAGATTCCTAGATGCATGCAAATTGCCAAAGTTAAATGAAGAAGATATAGAAATTCTAAACACCCTGATTACAATGAGTGAAATTGAAAATGTAATGAAAAATCTACCAACAAAGAAAAGCCCAGGTCCTGATGGCTTCACTGCTGAATTCTATAAGATATTTAAAGAAGAACTGTTGCCATTACTCTTTAAACTCATCAAGGAAATTGAAAGGGAAACAAGACTTCCAAATCCATTCCTGGAAGCAAGTGTTACCTTGATTCCCAAACTAGGGAAAGAACCAACCCCAAAACACAACTACAGACCAATCTCTCTAATGCACATAGATGCAAAAATCCTCAACAAGATACTAGCAAACAGAATACAGAGGGTCGTCAAGAAGATCATACTCCCTGACCATGTTGGATTTATCCCAGGGATGCAAGGATGGTTCAACATTTGTAAATCAATAAATGTAATACACTATATTAACAGAGTCAAGGACAAAAACCACATGATCATCTCAATAGATGCAGAAAAGACATTCGACAAAATTCAACACATATTCATGATAAAAACCCTACAGAAAATTGGAATAGGAGGTCTTTATCTCAAAATGATTAAGGCTATCTATGAAAAACCAACAGCCAACATCATACTAAATGGTCAAAAACTGAAAAAATCAGGAACAAGACAAGGATGCTCACTATCACCACTCCTGTTCAATATTGTTCAGGAAACATTAGCCACAGCAATTAGAAAAGAGAAAGAAATAAAAGGAATAAAGATAGGAAAGGAAGAAGTGAAACTGTCATTATTTTCTGACAATATGATACTTTACATAGAAGACCCAAAAAATTCCACCAATAGACTACTAGACTTAATTGACAGATTCAGTAGAGTAGCTGGATACAAGGTCAACACTCAAAAAAAAAATAGCCTTCTTGTACACAAATAACAGACTCACTGAGAGAGAAATTAGGGAAACAATTTCTTTTACAGTAGCATCCAAAACAATAAAATATCTAGGAATCAATCTAACAAAGGAAGCAAAAGATCTCTACACTGAAAACTACAGTACTCTGAAAAAAGAGATCAAAGAGGATACAAGAAAATGGAAAGATATCCCTTGCTCCTGGTTAGGAAGAACCAATATAGTGAAAATGGCCATACTTCCAAAACTATTATTTAATGCAATGCCGATTGAAATTCAAACAAATTCACAGAACTAGAGTAAACAATCCAAAAATTCTTTGGGAACCACAAGAGACCTAGAATAGCAAAAGAAATTTTAGACAACAAAGATATGGCTGGGGGTATTACAAACCCCAACTTGAAACTATACTACAAAGCTACTGTGATAAAACCAGCATGGTACTGGCAAAGAAACAGACCCGAGGATCTTCTGTCTTTTTATGTATGTATTCATTTTTTTCTTTTTCTGAGCCAGGGTCTTGCTAGATTGCTAAATTGTGCAGGTTGGATTAGAATGTGTAATGTTCCCCAAAGTGCTATAATTACAGGCATGCACGACCATGCCTGGCTTTTTTTTTTTTTTTTTTTTTTGGAGGAGGAGATTTTATATATATGAAATAAGAGGGAGGTGATGATCAGTCATACTTATAATGCTCCTTATAGGTTATTATTTATTTACTTAGTAATTAGTTTGCAAATTCATAACTATTGTCAAATCCAGAATATTGGCAAGGGTTTTGAAGGGAATTGAGAGGTGAGGTTCCAGGGAGAGAGGGAAGTAAAACAAGGAGTTTAGTGAAATACAAAAGAGAAAAGGCTTCCCTTGTGTTTAAATTAACTTCTTGGCCACACACTCTCTCTTTTGCTCTGGTCTATGCCCAAGACTCAGAAAAAAATAGACTGAGAACTTTGTTTTCCTTTTCTTTAATTCAGATATTGAAATTAAAGGAGCAAAGCATCCTGCCTGAAAGAGGGATTCCAAATTAGCAATTTGCTTTACCTTTAACAATGATTAAATTTATTTGAATCAATGGTCAAAATTTAAAATATTAACAGATTTTACCTAAAATCCTGGAGTTCTCACTCTTTTTGAAAGTAGGGAGATCTGGCAACAATGAGCTGAGAAGCAGATATTTTCTTAGCCTGGAGGGGTGTTCTCTAAGTTACACTATCTACACTTTACCCAATGCACTAGCTACCTTTTGTGAAAACAGCTCACCTGGAAACGTTTTAGTTTTAATGAGAAAAGGCCATAGTTTTCCACACTCTATTCCCATGATACAAATACATTGCTGATCCTGACCCTATACCACCCACAAAGTTACCAGCACATTGTCAACTGGGGTTTTATTTCCAGTGTAACCACTATTGATGTGAAGCTTTCACCTATCAGACTTAATGTAAGTTGTACTTGCAACTGATCTGCATGAAAATCTTTGTGTGTAACAGTAAAATATGCAGTCCCAGCATGCATCCTAACATGAGAAGGAAAATGTGAATGCTTCCCACATAATAAATAGATGGCACTGACAGAGAAAAGCAAAAACCAGGTGAAGCTAGTATGAACAAACAAAGCAGATTTGGGAGATGTTTCACTTTCTATAGCACTGAATTGACAATACTTATGATACATTCATTTATCTCACTTTATTTGGAATATGTCCAACCTAAGAAGACAGAACAAAACAAAACAAAACAAAAACACAAAGGACACACAGCTTACTATGTAAGTGAACACACCAAACAGTATTTCACTGATAAAAAAGAATCTCCAGAAGTAAAATATCTTCTAATGCCTAATGTTAGTCCAGAAACTAGCCTGTGTGTAGGGAAAGTCTAATAATGCTTCTGGGAGAGATGATAACTTCCATCACTAATTGCTACTGTGAAATTTGAAATTAATTAATATTATTAGAGTGGTAATAAGAATTTTAAAACAGCAGAAAAATAACACTTATAAAATTGTTTCTGGCCAAATGACCAAAGTTCAGATGGCAATACTAATTAATTCTAGTCTAAGGGTTAATTGAAAGGTTGACAGGCATGGCTGTCGTGATTTGATAGGATTTTTATTATAAAATTATTTTATAGAATCTTGACATGATTAAGATATGAGGTTTATTTAAACACCTTAAGCAATAATTATAGCAAGTAAATATAAAAACTTAGTGGAAAATAGAGTTTCATACTTATTGGATGTTTTCTATAAAGTCCTGGGATTCTTACAAACATTGGAACATTCATAAGGAAATTTTCACATAGGAAAAATAAGCACACATATATGTAAATATACGCACACACACACACACATACACATAATGAACAGCAAATCCTAGCTAAGCACAAAAAAAAATGGAAAATAATTTTATTTAAACTTATTTTACTGTCTCTGAGCTATGTAAATAGAAATGTATGATTTTTCTTTCTTTCTCAAATTATTGATGAAATATATGAAGAAAACTATGAATTAGCATTGATATTAGCTCCAAAGCTTTTTAAAGTTATAGTGCAAGTTTTTATTTTCAAAAAATCTACAGGATAATTTTCAGAGGTATGATTTGTGTGTTATAAACATTCCCTACAAAACTATGGTTCTTAATAGCAAGAAGAATTGCTCCCAAGTCTATGAAGTCGGTCACAGCTCTTGCTATATGTAATGATGCTACATAAATGCTTGTTAAATAAATGAATGCATACATATTAGTTCATTTACATGCAACATACAGGTACCCAAGTATGCATTTTATGGTGCAAAGTATATGGTAAAAGACAGCCAATGGAGAGTAGTATAAACTCTGTTAATATAAATAAATGAAAAGAAAGGTGTGCAGTGAGCCACTTTGCTCCCTCAGTGTGTGGAAAAACAAACAGGCCATAACATTATCCCCATAAAATGTGTTTACTTTCATGTTAGCTTCTTATAACAATCAAAGTCTGTCCGACATGTTATACAAATACCAAATAAGAAGTGTTTTCAATTAACTATGCTTCCACAGCATCAAATACATTGGTCTTTGCTTTACATTATGAGATATATTTGCCATCATGTCACATTTTTTCCACTTCTGGGTTTTGACCCAGTCCTCCAAGTGACAAGTTATTCCAAGATAGTAAATTGGGATTCTTAGGGAGGAGCCATTTTTCTTTCTTTCCATTTTAAGGTAATGCATTTATGGCTAAGGTGACCTGAAAGTGTAAATGAATCCTTTTTAAACATCAAGCTTATTATTAGGGAGTAACAAGCATCAGAGAGTTCAGAATCGACAGTGCACTCATGTCAGTTCTTGTATTTTTAATGTCTTTATTCTGTGCTACCAAATGGCATCTTCCTGCTCCGGTGCTAGTGTTTAGTTTGCATTTGTTGTGCTGTCATAATAACTGGACTGTGCTATAAGAATTGCATTGGTGAAAAAAATAATAATTGTGATGATTAGTGAGACATTTTAAAAAAGATTTAATTTCATCTGAGAATATAATAAATGAAATTAATTTCTAGATATTGCTGGGTTTAGAAAACCCAAAGATTATAGATTAATAAGCCCCACATTTTTCCCAAAATCATTCTTTTTATCTTTCTGCAGCTTGACCTGATAGATGACAATGGCCCTTTCATGCCTATAATGATAGCACTTGTTCATGGTCTATTGAATCAATTTAATCCAGATACAAACCAACCCCCGAATGCAGAAACTGCAGAATCCAGACTGGTTTCCCTTTTAAAAGAAACTGTGGCTGAGCATTTCTATATGGCCTGTACAAAGGGATATACTGTCTTTGTACATTTGAGGAAATAATGTAATCATCAAAATGCTAATCCATTTTAAACATATATAAAGAAAGAAATAGGGAAAAATGAATTTGTTAAAACATGACATTATAAAGTACAAGAATGGCTAAAATTTCATGAAACAATGATCCTTGAAATCAACTTATTTTTTAATCAACTTTTAAGATTGGTTTGGTGAACTGTTTTATGACAAGGTTAAGAACACTTTTAGGGTAACTAATTGTAGAACTTCTTACTTTATAAAAGAAATTTCCCAATAAGATTGATGAAAAATTAGTGCTACAAGGATCACTATGGAAAAAAAATATTCTCATTGGAAGTGTAAAGACATGAAGGGACCACTCCCTAATAATACAATACTGAACATTATCCCAAGCCATGTTTTTCTCCCCACTGGAATACATGTGCCTGTTTCTAATAAACCTAATATAGAAAATGCAAAATTGCAGAAGTACTAATACATGAATTATACTTCCTGCACTCTCTAAGATGTAACTGGGTAGAAAAAGGGAAACACCACTTCCCCACTTGTCATACATCCAGAAGAGAGTGCTTCAGAAATCTTTGTGTCACTGCTGCAGTGCAAAGCAGACCTTATCTAACCTGGTGTTGCTATTTCCACAAATATACGAAACTGCCTAGGAATCAAAAATTCACTAAATTTGTATTCAAGAATTATTTTTCCTTTTCTTTTTTAAACTTGCTATCTTTCTACATAGCATTTTTCCCCCAAATAGTTTCTCTGGTGTGAGAAACTGAAAATGTAAATAAGGATCAAAATGTGTAATACATAGCATTGTTTAACAAGAGGTTACCATAACTTTCATCGATAATTATTTTCTATTTTAAATCATATGTTTTAGTTCTACTTTACAGAAAAGCAGACAAAGGCCAACTTAGCATCAATGAAAGATGTGTGTATATAAAATTATATTTGAAGTGAGATGTGGTCCATTTAATATTCATTGTTTTCAAGAAAGACATTTAACTACTTAAAATGAAGCGTCTGTCAGCCTAATACTAATTAACCTTTTTCAATTTTCTATTGAAATGGCAGTGTGTTTTATTATTTTGGTTAATTTTGCATATAAATTTTTTCACACTAATGTTCCCAGATAATTAATACTTTTTTAAAACAATCTTATCTTTAAATATGTGTCTTTTCACCAAAAAGCCCATAACAATAACATTTTACAGATGTCATCTGGTACATTTGTAAACATTTTAACCATTTATTTAAGTTTAGTTATTTACACTTTTACAATTTTATTGTAGAAATGTTCAAATACATAAAGTAGAAGGAATTATAAACTAAACTCACTTGTACATGTTACTGTGATTCAAGAATTGTCAATACATTGTTCTTTGGCATGCTGTTATTCATTTTTATTCTTTCCCAACCATTTAAATTATTTATATACTTTATGTCCGAACAATAAATAATTGAGATATTATGCTTGTGGATATTTTCTAAATAGTATGATGATGGAAACTTCTAAACCAGTCTATGAAACGATTTTTTAAAAATCATTAATGAAAACCCATTGTTTGAGAGACATTTAATAAAATGAATCTAGTCTTATGGTCTCTCAAAGCATAGTCTCGTGGCTTTGACTCATAATTACTTTATAAAAAAACTAATCTACCTTCACGGCCGTCTTGTTACACCATTTAAACGCTGACATTATTGTCTTTCCTCTCCCCCTGCTTTCCTCCTTTTACCCTTCCCTCTCCCATTTCTCCTTCTTTTACAATTTGACAAGACTTTGAAATTTTGTTTTCAAAAATATTTATTCCCTATGAATTTGTATGTCTGCGTGCATGGAAAAACTAATCTTTTCTGTGTGCAAACTTACATATATGTGAATATAATAGAACATAAGAGATTGATACCTCAGTTGTCAAAGGGCTCCAAGCTCAAACTTTACACTACTCAAAAATGTGCGTGGTGTTTGTAACTTTGCTCAGCAGTCTAACTGAAAATCTGACTTAAAAAATACCTGTACAGACCGAGAGTGAGTCCCCAGTTGTGTCGGGCCATGGACATAAAGGAGTGATGCCTCATTTGAAGCTCTATTTTCACCTAGACAACATTTAGTGGTTGTGCAATTTTGGGGCCTTAGAACCAACTATTTGGTTTTCCATTATTTCTTACAGGAAAATATGTTTAGTTCTCTAACTTTTTGCTTTTCGAACATGAATTTGGAACTAATTGAGTTTGGCAATTGAGGTATCACTGTGTAATATAATACAATACAACATAACAATATACATAATATAATATATAAAAAGGTTTCTTCCTTGCTTAAAGACTTTCAAAGCCTCGAGTATTTATTACCTTGCACTAATATCAACAAGAATTTCCTACCACAAAATACTGTACTAGCACTTTCTTCACTAGCATATTGTTTCTTCCCACTCTCATTTCTCATCACTCTTCTGACGCACTGGCCTTATTTCTGTGCCCGAGTTACCCACATTCTTTTCCTTGTTAGACCTTAGCATATGTGGTTCATTCTGCTTATCATGCTCTTTATGCTGCTTTTCTCATCCTTCACTTTCAATCAGAAGTCAACTCCTCAAAGTTCTTTGCCCTGACCATCATATTTAAGCAGGCCACTCATTTGATATTCACTCTCATAGCAATTGTTTTTCTTCAAAATATTTCACAAGTTGTAGTTATTTATACATGGATTTAGACTGTTTCCTGCTCTGGAATCTAAAGTCCTAAAGTAGCTAATACATTCATTTCTCTTGCAACTTTTCACTTAACAAGTAGCTAGCATACAGTAGGCATTCATTAAATATTTCTGAAATGAATGACTGAAATAGTAACATGATTTCTTCTTCTTCAGAATTCTTTTCTGGACAGACTGGGATGCCAATTTTCCTCGCATAGAATCAGCCTCTATGAGTGGTGCTGGGAGAAAAACCATCTACAAAGACATGAAAACGGGGGCTTGGCCGAATGGACTAACTGTGGACCACTTTGAGAAAAGGATAGTTTGGACAGATGCCAGGTTTTAAAAATGATCTATTTTTTTGTATTTTATTTCCTCAGATACTTTCCTTAACAGCTTTGGAAAGTGTCCTAATATACAGGTTTTAATGTATATACATACTTGATATTGATTGTTTTTGAGTTAGACAAATCAAACACAGACCTATAAAATATTTACAAAGTATTTTCTCTGCTATTTATGTGAGTTTCATGATTATATCTGTGGACTATTTTAGTGAGATTTGATAAACTAATATTTACTTTTCTCTAGGTCAGATGCTATTTATTCAGCCCTCTATGATGGAACAAACATGATAGAAATCATTCGAGGTCATGAGTACCTTTCCCATCCCTTTGCTGTGTCTCTCTATGGGAGTGAGGTTTATTGGACGGACTGGAGGACCAATACTCTGTCCAAAGCCAATAAGTGGACAGGGCAGAATGTCAGTGTGATCCAGAAAACCAGTGCACAGCCATTTGACCTTCAGATTTACCATCCCAGTCGTCAGCCACAGGGTAAGTGTGTGTCCCATATTTGCCACCCATAAAGTGTTTTCATGTTGGTCATAAAATGTGGGAAGTGTAAAATAACTTGTGCAAGTTAACAGTTACTAACATTTCATGTACATTTGAAGACTAAAGTGGCTCCAGCCTTTATTTTAAGTAGATAAGATCTTTTCTCTTTTCCTTTTTAATTCTGCTCACATAAAAATCAACAGACGTGTCTTAGGAATTAAGTTTACAACACTTAGTCTTCCAATTTTTAATCACTGGCATTGCATCAATAAGACTCTGGTATACAAATATGAGCAGTAAATTACAAGAGAACACCAAGGATATATTTGTTACCTGCCCCTGCCGTAGTCTCTGGGAAGCATAGTTGGAAGTGAAAGGTGGGCATGAGAAACAATTCTCCATAAACCATTTGCTAGATTTCCTCCATTTCAAAAGAAGTGAGCTGACAGGACCGTGTATTCTGCTTCTTCTTGTGTATCCTACATTTTGTAATCTTTTGAATGGTAATTAGGTTGGTTTGAAGGAAATGTTTTTGACATTTTTACTTACTCAAAAAAAGAGATTCTGAGATATCTCTACTTTGCATGCAATAAGACAGTTTTTATTATGTGGATCTAATTAAACATTTTTCTTGATATAGAAAGAAGATATTCTAGTCCTGATATATACACTTAGAGATTGTCATCTAAAAAGATGATTTGCAGTTTCCCAAATGAAATTCAGTTAGTTTCAGATTTTGAGAATGGTCAGAAAACATTCTACTTTTCCCCATTATAAGAATAACTGAGCATATAATAATCATTACCTGCCCTATTTATCTGCTTCAGTGAAGTACACTTGCACTGTTAGGGGACAAAAGGATGCAGGAACATGTCTACTCTTATTACCAAGGATAGAACTAAAATGAAAGTAGTGACAGAGGTACAATATTAATACAGAAAATAATAGTCCCCTCTTCTGAATAATAGTGTGAGGATCATGAAAAAAATAATACATTTTTAAAAATGGATACCATTTAGTGCTATAAAATTAAAATACATCTTTCACAAATTAAAGAAATAAAGAGTGTGCTCTTTGAATTTATTTAATTCAAGTAGGAAACTAATAAAAATTTAATACTAGTTTTCTTGTAATAAGTATTCACTGTGTATACAGTCCTGTTTAGTTAGTGGACACAAGCAGAATATTTAAAAATCTATTGTAGATCATTTGATTCTTATGTTGTTGCTATTTTAGATTAGGAAAAAATAAAAGCCTAAACATTTGCAACATGAGTAAGCAATGGGGGGAGTTTAAAATCCAGATTTTAAAAAATACAGTACTAAGGATCCAACTTTAATGTCATGAACTGCTATTAATCCCCACCATGATTTATTAATTATGTGATGTTCCCTATATCAGTAGCATGATTTTATTTTAACAACATGATTCTAAGGCATTCATTATGATTAAACATTATTGGCAGGATATTAAAAAATCTCTGTTCCTGTTTTATTATCTGTTAATTGTAGATAATAGTACATACATCAGAATATTTGGTAGATATCATTTAATATACACATATTAATCATGAGTTAATTTGAAATATTTTTACGTTGCTACATCTCAGACAATTAGTAATATGTGTCTTATATACAAGTGAATTAAATTTTTTAAATTTAAAAGATAGAGAGAGAATTAGAATTGACTCATATGATTATAGAAGAGCAACATCCCACAGTGTATATTCTCTGGGCAAGCTGAGGAACCAGAAAGTCTCCTAGTATAACTTGAGCCACATGCAAAGGCCTGAGAACCAGGAAGAGTAAGGAGACAATAGGATAAGAGCTGACCCAGGAGTCCCCAGGCTTGAGGAGCAAAAGTGCTGGTGATGGAGAATAGGAGAACATTGTGCCAACTTCAACAGGAAACAAATTTGCTCTTTCTCCACCTTTTTATGGCATTCACTACATCAGAGCATTAGGTGATGCCCACCTGCACTGGAGTAGGCAAGATCTTCTTTACTCAGTCCCCCAGTACAAATGCTAATGTCCTCCAGAAACATGCCCCAAAATAATGCTTTACCAACCATCCGGGCATTTGTTTGCCTTGTCAAGTTGATACATATGATTACTCATCACAGAAAGCTGCAGCAGTAGATCACAGAGAGTGTCTGAGAGCAAAATCTTGATGATGGAACAGAGTGCATGGTATCCTATAGTTGAGATATAGTTAGAGGCAAAATTAATTTAGTAAAATAGTGAAAGAAGTTGTGGCTATGGAGGACGGGGAAGGAAAGAAGAATTGAGCTACTAAGTTCTGTAACTGGCTTGACAGCCACTGTGTGACATAGAGACCATGGTGGAAGGTTTAAGAGAGTTCTCAGCACACTGATTCTAAAAGGCCCCGTAAGCACTTCACACTTTATGGGCCACGCCATCACTTTTGCAGTTACTCAGAATGCTGCTGTAATGTAAACATGGTCATGTGGAAGATGAATGAGTGTGATTATGTAAACATAGGTCTTACTATTTGGATGCTGAAATTTGAATTTCATCCAGATTTAACCAGCTGTTACATCAATGACATTTCTCTTTTCTCCTTTCTCATGTCTACCTTTATAAACATATCGATGTGTGATCTATCTTATATAGTATTGACTCTTGAAATATTGTTCCCTTCACAGTAATAATGTATTTCTTTTCTTTCATTTTCTTTTTTCTTTTCTGTTCTGTTCTTTTTCCAGCTCTATGGGTAGTTCTCAGGGACTTATGCTTACTAGGAAAGTGCTTTACCAATGAGCCATATCTCTAGCCCTTTAATTTACTATCACTGGGAGATTTATTTAATCTGATGTATATCCTATTTAAAATGCTAAAACATTGTAATGCGGGAAACTTCTTTGAAAAATATGCTTGTCCTTTCAAAGCATATAGCAAGCGAAATAAACAAGTAAATTAAAATTCCAAAAAGACATGTCATCTTTTTAAAGTGAATGAAAGTTTACCAGTATTTTAACATTCAGTTCACCTTTAATACTGTGTCATATATTCATGTTCACAGTTGTAGGAGAACTTTGCACAAATAAATGGTAACAGTATTTTGGCTCTAAATATTATCACTGTGTAGTACAGACATCTGTGGTTGATCAGATAAGATTTTTAGGCATTTTTATATTTCATAAAATTTGAGTAGAGTATAAAATTAATCGACAAAATGTGACATAATTGGAGAAAATAACTGCTACATACAGCCCATTGCCGTAATCTGGTGAAAGTAAAGAAAAAAACCTTTACTTGCACATATTACAAGTATGTATATCAAATAAGAAATTGGCTAGGGACGTAGCTCATTGACAGATGAAAACTAACATGTCCAAGGCCCTTGGTTTGATTGCCAACATCCTGCCCCCCAAATAAAAGACAAATAAATAAACACTCAGGGATTCACTCAAGTTCTTCAACATCAAATATGAAAATTGTCACTTGGCAGTATTTGTCATAAAGAAATTTAGGCTTTTTTTTAATGGCAAAATACTTCTGAAAATCTTTTAAGACTATTACATGCTTTTATAAAGGAAAATTAGCCACATAGTAAATTACTTCATTATATTACTAATTATCTTTGTACCAGTAAGTTTCCTTGATAGAATAAATACTGTTGACTCTCAAAAATGACTAGGTTAAAAGGAGAAAAATATTCTCATTTGGCAAATTGGATCCTGTCATTGTTGTGCTTGAACATAATATCCTTGAGTAAATAAGTATCATATATATTTTATATTACATCAATATTAGCATATACTTTATTTGCATTTACTGGGAAAATAATTGTTTGGCTTTACAATGTTTAATTTTTGCTGATGAAAAATGGACAGTAATTAAGCACAGTTTGCATGAAATATGAAATTCTTTAATAATACTAATTTCTTCTCATAGTACACATCAGTCTTGTGTGATTTAATAATTAACATTCAGTTCTGTAAAAACATTGTAGTTATACATTATTGCATCTTTTCACCTGCTCCTATTATGTACAGTGGATTAATTCCCTTTTCGAATTTTTAGATTACTGCCATTTAATGCACATACTCACATGCATTTATGAATAGACATTAGTCAAAAAATCGTTAAGCCTAACACAATAATCTATGCCATAGAAATTTTAAGAAAAATAACGTGCACATACATAGGTTATAGTTTTTGTCAGCTTAACACATATAGTGATAGGTAGTGATCTGTAGCCATTAGCCTAAATTCAGTACTCTCTCTGTTTTGTAAATAAAGTTTTATTTGAACACAGTGTACTTGTTCATTTACTTGTTGCCTTATGACTAACTCTGCTAAGGTAGCAGAGTTGGTGAGTTATAATGCATAAAGCCCACAAATGTGAAAATATTTACATCGGGCCTTTTGCAGAAAAAGGCTGGCCAATCACTGGGTTTAGCTAAAGAGATCAGTGTAGACTGATATAAAGCATAATTGTATGTCACAAAATGGAAAGTAATAGCATAAATTGGCATTTAGGTCAGTGGTAAAGCATTTGCCTAATATGCTTGAGGTTCAAAACCCCAGCCTCAAAATAAAGAAGTAAACCAAATATCTAGAAAATAATATAGTAAAGAATAAATTATATAATGGTTTATAATGTCAAGAATTAAAACTAATATTTAGTCATTGGACGAAATTAGCAACTTTGGCCTCATTAGAAAATGTCTCATGGGAGAAAAATTTGAGCTGGATCATGAAGAATGTAATAAAATGTTTGTGTGTATATATGATATTGATAGAATTCTAGAAGAAGAGCATATCAAGTATACATAGAAAAAGACAAGCTACAGGTATTAAGATATTAATGAATAGTCCATTTTAGCATGTACATGATATGTATCAAGAAAGAAAGTAGTAGATTAAGCTGGAAAACAGGTTAGTATCTTAGAAAGAATGCTGTATTTGGAGAAGTACCATAGGGTATCAGTTAAAAAGCTGTAGCCATTATTCAAATGTGAGAAAATAAACTTCATGTTGGAGGAGAAGAAAACACTTACTGGAGAAAGTCTGACAATACTTGACAAATGGTTGAATTTGGTAATGAAAGAGAAGGGGAAAATGATTTGATTGTTAATTTTGTTTATTTGGAAGGAAAACTGATGATTTCTTTAACAAAAATGGAATAATAGATGAGGATTAAGACCTGGAGTGTGAATAGAAGTAGCAAGTAGACCAGTCTGACTAGTGCCAAAGAGTCTAGTGAAATATGTAAGAGAAAGCTGAGACTTTCTAAAGTAGACAGTGGGAAATCATCTAAAATTGTTAAGTAAATTAGGTACATGATTAAGCCTGTATTTTAGAAAGACAATTGTATATAGTAAATATAAATCAAGAGATTAGTTAGAAGTTTACTGTAACAAACTATACAGATGATGGAGAGAATTCAAATTGAGCCAGTTACCATAGAACCAGACATTAGAGGGTTAAGTATAAAACTTCAAGATCTTTGATATGAAAACTTTGTCTTGTCTACTACTATGCTCCAGCTCTTTTCATAGTATTTGGAACAACTAAGCACTTTGTTAATATTTATAAAATACACAAAAGTAGGAGTGTGTTAGAAATGTCTCTAAGATTCTTTGGTCATTGGGAGTTTAGACAATAGGAATTATCAGGAAACCCAGTCTTCACAGCTGTATTTGTATTTCACCCACTAAGATTATGTATTACACTCTGTAGAGAACAGGGGAAGGGGACGTTACCAGAACCTCTGCAGTGAGTCCTGGTCTCCTGTGAGCCACGGCAGCACACGGCGAATTACAGGAAAGGTAGAAAACTGAGACTGAGAAGAAGCTGAGCTTTGGGTCTGATCAGTGCTGCTCTCGGCAGCAAAGACAAAAACCCCCTAGCTTGCAGCACCTTTTATTCAGTACATGGGGAAACAGATGTAACAAGTGAATATAGAGTTCAGTACTTCACATTAGGATAAACAAGGTGTAACAAAAGGCTGGGAGGCAGTGGAAATCTAAGAACAAGGAGGAACTATGCAGATGAAGATTTGGTTCCTCCCTGGCGTCTCCCGCAGGTGTGGTCTTGTCCTGGAGATTGCAGCATCCGGGGATCACTGAGGTCTCAGTAGTGATCCGAGGCCAAAATGCAGTTATGTCTGGAATGTCATAGCTAGGCTGTAGGCAGGAGAACTAGGCCTACTCAAATGATTTTCCCCTAGAATTATGTAGCATTGCTCCCCATAACACTGCATGTGTTGGGCAGCTTTTTCCGTATCTTAGATACAAATAAACCATAGTCTTGTAGGAGTTCATACTCTCTCTTGTGATAGTAAATTTTGCAGTATGATTTCTCATGGAATAAGTTGCTTTATATCAAGCATTGGCAAACTTTTTCTGTAAGCACCTCAATAATAAATACTGCAAACCTTCCTGGGACATCTGTTCTCTGATGCTGTGCTATTGTAGTATGAAAGTAGCCATAGATAATATGTAAACTAATGCACATAAATATGTTCAGATAAAACTATTTTACTAAAACAGTCAGTTCACCTATTTTTGTTCAGGGATCACCATCTATAAATCCCTGCCTAAGGTGAGTATTATGAACCAAATTCTTTAATTTAATAATAAGGATAGATAACTGTTAAATGCATAATTAGAAAGAAACTTTTAAAAGATTTAACAATATTATCTTAAAGCGAGAAGAGTTAAAAGTAGAAAGTAAAAATTCTTTGTGAATTTTCCAAGCTGTGAAGCACAAAGTGCTGTGAATTATCGTATTATCAATTATACAGATTCTTGGCTACAAAGTCAATATATCTTTTCTATGTATATAGAGATTAATATATTTTACTTAAAAGAAGTATTTAATCATAATTATAGGATGCTTAAAATGCTAGAATGATTCTGGGCTAAAATAATGATGTACATGCAAAGTGACATCCTGGCACCTACCATTGGAATGTCATGAAATTTCTTTTAATTTCCCTAAAAGGAATCATTTCCTACATCAATATTTTGAGGGTAAACTCATTCTTCTTCTTTCTCCTCTCTTTTATTCCTTTTTTCTATTTTTTCTCATTCTCTGCTTTTTATTTAGAAGTGGGAAATTATGAGTTTTCCCTTTCCACCTACCATTCTAGGTGAACCTGATCTAGTTATTTCACTATGAACTTCCATACCTACACTCTTCCTTTTTAATATTGCAATTCCTTAGGGACTCCAGTTATAAGAAATGAAGGCAGTTAGTTAGAAAGAGCAGAATATAGAGTACTCACGCTGTGTAATAGAAGGACTTGCACTGAGAAATCTCCAGGGTAGTAATTTCTACTTCTTTCTAACATTTTTTTTTGTTCTTAATGTAGTTTTTAAGAGAATAGGTTGTTTCTGAGGCTTTCATTTCATTTTATTTACTTATTCTTTTTAACAAATACAAAGGCATGTATTACATTATCTTCTTGATGTGGGTTGCCAAATCTACCATGAATATTTGTCAAATTCAATTAATTTGTCATATTTATACAGTTATATTTCCTTGGATTTTAAAACTGTGTTTCAAAGTTTTACAGGACTAATATTAACTGTTGTAGGAGGAGAAAAATGTTTGTTCTAGATTGATGGCTGAGGCCACTCTGACAATAGACAGATTAACAAGGAAACCTACATATCTATTTCCTGCAAGATTTTGTTGTTGTTTTTGAAAAGGAGACTTGATGAGGGAAAGAAATTTCAAAAATACTGTGTATTTCTGTAGTAGATTTGATGAAGAGTGGACAGTTGTTTTTGAAATATAATAGAACAAAGTAGGTTAGATATAATGAAAATAAGCTAGGGAAAATTTAACAGGGGCCCTTTGTCCAGATTCTTTGTGGGCTTTCCCCTTCAGAGATAAGGGTGCTCCTTTCCCCTGGGTGTTGAGAGGGCACCTCTCATAGGAGTCTCATGACCTGCTTCAGAGAAAGGTCAGAAATTCATTTCTAGGCTTTTTGACTTGCCTCAGAAAAGAAGACTGGAGAGGTCAGAGATCCTCGACACATGCTATTTTTCAATATATCAAGGTTGCATAGTTTGGCATAGCATGTCCTGAACTATGTACTACTGGGAGCAATAGGTCTACCTCTTAGAAAGATTAACTGAAAGCTAAAATATTGCTGGTGGGTCAGAATGTATAACTCTTTCCTGCCTTCAACTCAGTAGCCTATTTCTGATGATCTTATTCTATTAGGTAGGTTCTAAAATAAGTAAGATCAATGATAGCAGTATTCATCAATTGAAATTAAAATATCCAAAAGACAGAATGAAAACATGTAAAATTTAATATTATCCTCTAAATTTAAATATATCATGTGTTATTTATATAAAGGAATATCTAAATATGTGTATATGGAGCAAAGCTTAGTTATGGAATTAGTTGAATCAGAGAAAAATAAGGAAGTGATGATTTAATAATGAAGGAAGACAGATATTTCTGCAATATGACTCTGAAAAAGAGCAAATGACCTGAAGAAAGATTACATAGGTAAAACATTTCCTAGGGAAAATTGTAAAAGTGGTGTTCTAAGGCAAGTAGAGAGGTTAGAAAACAGGTTAGGAAAGCAATGCCATCCCTTGGAATTTCCGAGGGCTGGATTATAGTCTACTGAATTTCTTATAAACCAAATTCAATAGTTACTTCTGTTCATTTCTCAGACTAAATCCTTCAGAAGTCTGGTTCTACTGAGAAAAGGTTGCATATTATTCATCTTATGGGAAATTAAAAGAGTTATCTTTGTTTTTGTCTTTTAGCAAAAATGCTTTTAATAATGTAATGGCTGTGTGATTGTTTATTATTGTCATGTTAATCACCCTAAAAATGTAAGAAATGTCAAAAAAAAGTACTTGAATCATTGTTTGGATAATCTCTGTCAGCCAGAGGGTTTCCTTAGTTCACTTGTCCTTTGTCATTCCCCATATTTCATTGTATAATTGCAGCGCCCAATCCTTGCATAGCCAATGAAGGCAGAGGCCCCTGCTCTCACCTGTGTCTGATTAATCATAACCTCAGTGCTGCCTGTGCCTGCCCCCACCTGATGAAGCTTTCCTCAGACCAGAAGACCTGCTATGGTACATTTCTCATTGTTCTTATGAATTTTCTCCAATTGCATTGTTAAATTTTACTCAAAGTGAAGGAAAAGTGGTTTTTCATATCCTCAAAACATTTTAGGCATTGCTATTTCAAGCCACTCTCTGAAGTTCATCTACTTCTGGAGAGACTGACATATTGTTTAAACAAATGATATATTGCACTTTGCTATTTACTACTGCACTCCTGTTTTCCTGCTACTGTCTAATTTGGTGCTTTGGCAGAATTTATCTCTGCAAAACAGGGAGATTTGTAAGTGAAAGAGCATTATCTGAAAATGAGGATGTGGGAACCTGCTTGACAAAGAGGTACTTAACACCTCTAATCTCCTGCTCTTACTTTCCCTTCCTTTTATAGGGAATCACTAAGGTGGAAGGGGAAACTGTAAAATACATAACTTGGAAAGATTTGTAAAAAATGTTTCAACTAAACAAAAATGATATTTGGGAATGAAAAGCAGATAGTGCTTTTTAATTAATTACTTTTGTTTCTTTGTAAATAATTTACTTAATTTAAGGGCTGAAATGAAATTCATTCACCAGAAATTATCGGGAGACTTTAGATATATGTACATGGTTTTCCTTTTATACAATAATAATAATACATCTCAAAAAAACCAATAATCAAGAGAGGACAATAAAAGAGTCAAATGTTTGTAACTCCTATATTTTTGACCTACTGATATTTCATAAACTCAGTCCAAGAAGAGTGCCTGTAGAGGTAAAAATGATTCAGTGCTTCCCAAACTTAGTTACTACAAATTTGCAAAAATTTACAATAAAAACTTCCTTTGACCCCTGGTTTTGATGGGGGAAAACATGAAAAAAACAATTCTAAAGCCATGATTTATTCCATTTTGCAAGAATAGAATTAGAAAAATACTATTAGATCCCTTCAAAAAGAATTTAATGTGCGGCTATATTGTTAAAAATAAATATGATTGTTGAACATTTTTATCATTCATGTATTTTAGCAAGTTTGTTTGAAATTCTAAGATCAAATCAACTACAGATAATTTCTTAGCTTTTCTAGCTAATAGAAAATGACGACTTAATGATGATCAACTTATTTTATATCTGTTCCTATTTAAAGCCTTAACTTAAAATAGATCAGTCGTTCTGCATTACTTTTTATCAAACATGATTATTTAAAAATATTAAAATGTTTTAAATCATTAAAGTAACATTTTTAGAATTTCTAGACTGCTTCAAACTTAAAGACAATATGAGAGAAAAACACCTAATTCCTATTCTTTTTCTAGAAATGAAAAAATTTCTTCTTTACGCAAGGCATTCTGAAATCAGAGGAGTGGATATTGACAATCCATATTTTAACTTTATCACGGCATTTACTGTCCCTGACATTGATGATGTTACTGTAATAGACTTCGATGCCTCTGAGGAACGTTTATACTGGACAGATATTAAAACACAAACCATCAAACGGGCTTTTATTAATGGAACTGGGTTAGAAACCGTTATTTCAAGAGGTAAAACATTTGTATGTTGTAACTTTCTTAAATGTTTATATTTTAGTAATTTAATAATTTTAATTTAATAATGTTTAATTTTAATAATTATAAATGTATTGTTCAACTTTGCTATTAATAGAAAGCTGGAATTGATTATTCTAAAAACTTAATAACATGCTCTATTCTTAAAATTGTAGGATAGTATAATTGCACATAGCAGACTGATAAACTGTAAGTTTACTGTCATGAGAACAAAACTTCCCTAAAAATCTTATAATTTAGAAATAGCTGAGTAATCATTTTGAAAAAGCTTTTTTGTTGATGAGGCAGTTATAGTTACTTACATAGAGAGAATATAGGTATTGAAGAGGATTCGTTTCCTTCTTTGAAATAAGCTTATTGTGAATTTCCCTTTCTTCAACTTTATACATAACTAGACTAAAGAAGACAGGGAAGCTTTCAAACCATCTTATTGACTCAGTAGGTTAAACAGAAAATAGAGCAAAAATAAAAAGTACATATAAATGAATTGAATAAACTTTAAATATTTAGCATTGAATTATTTCAATATTTGCCTAACTTTTGGCATTTGTTTGGTCAGTTATAAGTTCATTAAAGGAATCTTAATTACCATAAGCACAAAACAAATAAGACACAGTTTCTCTTCAAATTTATGCCATCTAAACTTGTTAGAGATATTTGGAGAAAAATGGAAGGAAAAGCAGTCAGTAATCTATGTAGATTTTTACATATTTATGGTTTGAAATATACTGAAAATTTAAAATAGGACTACATTTGAGGAAGGACTAACTTCTTAATGAAAACAATAGTAAGTTTCAGGTTATTATTATTAAAGGATCTTACCAAATATATTGATTTTAAATTTATTTGAATATTTATTTCAAAATTAAGAAAATATTCTTTCTAAAAAAGCTAATCAAATATTTCCTGTGTGCACAGGATTTTTGGCATGGTTGGATAGACTATGCAACAGTGATAGATTAAAGGTCCTTAAACTCCTTAAGAGACTAGTAAAAGGAAAGTCAGATAGCCCTTTAAAAAAAATTGTCAAAATCCAAGTAGTTCAAGAAATACGTTCAAGTAGTTTTTTACAAATGTAAAATATTTCCCAAATGGCCTTGTGAATGGTATAGACTGTAAAGCTAAAAGTATTATATCTTAGAAAGTATTTTGTAACAGATTTCTATGTTTCATTATGGTCTAGTATCCAGTAGTAATTTGATTAATTTATCTTTGAGAAAATCACAAAGATTTTATTTTCATTTAGCAGATTCTACATACAAGTATTAAATAAAATTTGAGCAATAATATTTTCTCACTAACAATTAATATATTAACTACTTAGGATCAATAATTACTAATCTTGTCATCTTAATAAATATTGGGATATTTCTGTGAGAGAAGAAACTGAAGAAAAACCCAAGCACAAAGATACTGTAAAGCACAGAATGAGAGAATATACCTATACAAGCTAAAGGAACTGAAGAAATGGAAAAAAAAAATCCAGTTAGCTTTCCTAAGACAACTTGTTGATTTTTATAGTTAGACTCAAAATAATGCAAATCAAGGACAAGTGTTAGGAAAGGTGAGATTAAAGATTAGTTTTGTCTTTGGAAATGCTTACAATATTATTATATGTGGTAGAGATTTCTGTCTTCGGGGGAGGATAAATAATGTTCTCTGGAAGACAGGTCATTTGGCAGCTACAGTTGCTCTAATAAAAGCTGAAAGAAGCCTGAACTAGAGTGAGAAAAAACAGAGATGAGGGAATGTGGACCTACTATAGAGATATCCAAGAGGACAAACTTGAGGAACTTAACAAACAGTTGGGTTTGAGGATGGCGAAAGACATGTAGTTGAAGATAACGCCTCTAATTCCAGCTTACTTCACATTTTGAATAGTTATTCTTTTTCTTCTGGAGAGCCCCTGGCTCTTCAATAGTACAAGTTTGCAGTACAGTTACATTCATGATGGGGAGTTGGTACATGTGTATAACATATCTTATTTTTATTTCCCTAGCCCCTTCCAGTGCCACCCCTCCCATTCATCCCTTGGTCCTGTTCCTGTTTGCAAGAGATGTATCTCCCTGTTTCTTATTATCTATCTTTTATTTTGCTCTTTAATTTATTTAGACTTGGGTTTGTCTAATAAGACAATATTTAAGCATGTGGGTTTCATTGATTTCACTTAATAGTATGGTTTCATGGTTCATCCATTTCCTACAAATGACTCAAATTTATCATTCTTTGTAGCAGAGTAGTATATTTGCACAAATACCACGTTTTTATTTATTCATCTAGTGATGGACGTATGGGCCACTTTCAAGAGTTATCTATCATGAGTTGTGCTGCCATAAACATTGGTGCATGTGGGTGGCTGTAATACGGTGCCTTTAACTCTTTCAGGAAGATACCCAGAAGGGAAAGAGCTGGTTCAAATGGAATTGCTAGTTTTAGTTTTTTGAGCAATTTTTATAATGATTTTACTAGTTAACATCCTCACCAACAATATGGTAGTATTCCTTTTTCCCTGCAGCCTCTCCAGGATTTGTTATTAATTGATTTTTTGATGGTACTCATTCTTTCTGGAGTAAGGTGGAATCTCATTTTTTTGAGTTCGTATATTCTAGACCTTAGTCCTCTGCATAAGGTGTAGCTGGCAAAAAGACTTTTTGTTTCATTCTGTAGGTTGTCTCTTTTCTCTGTTGGCTGTTTCCTTTGCTGTGCAGAGCATTTGAATTTGTTATTATCCCATTGTTGATTCTTTATGTTATGTGCACTGTGGATCTGTTCAGATAGTCCTTGCCTATGTCTTCAAGAGCTTTACCTATTTTGTCTTTCATGGGTTAAATGTTTCTGTTTTAACACCTAAATCTTTGATCCATTTTTATTTTAGTTTTGTACATGGTAAAAGATACAGTCCTAGATTCAGTCTTTTGCATCTATACAGCCAATTTTCCCAGCACCATTTGTTAAAGAGGGTATCTTTCTTCTACCATGTGTTTTTTGTCCACTTTGCCAAAGATCAGATGGGTGAATGTGCCTGGGCATTTCTGCATCCTGTATTCTGATCCACTGATCCACATGCTTTTGCTATTCTGGATCTCTTCTGGTTCAGTATGAATTTTGGAATCGTTTTATTTAGTTCTGTGAGGAATGCTGTTGGTATTTTGATTGAGATTGTATTAAATCTATCTATCAGTTTTGGAAGTGTAGCTATTTTGACAATATTCTGCTGGCTATCCAGGAACAAGAGACATCTTCCTATTTTCTAATATCATCTTTGACCTCTTTTGTCAAAGTACTATAGATTTTGTTGTAGAAAACTTTCATTTCCTTAGGCTAATTCCTATATATTTAATTTTTCTTGATGCTACTTAGAATGCTATTGTATCCCTAATTTTCTCTCGATGAGTTCATTATTGGTACACAATAATTGACTTTTTGTGTGTATTGATTTTGTGTGTTGATTTTGTACCCTGAAACATTACTGAATTTGGATATTAATTCTAGAAGTCTTTTGGCAAACTTTTTTTGGTCTTCTATGTATAGGATCATGTCACCTACAAATAGTGACAGACTTCTTGATTTCTTACACTTGTTTTTTTTTTTTCTTTTTCTTGCTAGATTCCTCTGGCTAGTGTTTCAAGTACTGAGTTGTACAGGACTTGTGACAATGGACATCCTTATCTTGTTCCTTATTTTAGAGGAAAAGCTTTTCTCCATTTAACATGAAATTGGTTTGTCCTATATGGCTTTTATTAGACTCAGATAAAGTCCTTCTGTACTTTTCTTTTACCATGAATGTATGTTGGATTTTCTCAAAGGCTATTTCTGCATCTATTGAGATAATCATACAATTTTTGTCCTTGTTTCTGTTTATGTAGTGTGTTACATTTATTGAATTCCACATGTTTAAATATCCTTGCATCCCTGGAATAAAGCCTACTTGGTCATGAGATATTATTTTTGGAATGATTTGTTTTCCAATATCTTGTGGAATATTGTTTTGTTTGTTGTTTTCCATATCTTTTGGAATATCTTTTCCAATATCTTGAGGAAGATTTTTGAATCTATGTTTATTAAAGAAATTATCCTCTAGCTTTCTTTTTTAGTTGAGTCTTTGTCTAGTTTTGGAATCAAGGTAATGATGGATTTCAGAAATGAGTTTATCAGTATTCTTACTCTTTCAATTTCATTAATGAGTTTGAGAAGTATTGGCATTAAATCTTTCCTAGAGTTCTTGTATAATGCAGTGGTAAATCCATTGGATCATGGTCTTTTCTTAGTTTTTTTTATTAGTGCTTCAATTTTATGACATGTTATTAGATTATTCAAGGTTCTTCCAACACTTGTTTCAGTTTTGATAATTCATATGTGCTTAGGAATCCATCTATTTCTTTTGGATTCTCTAATTTATTGGAGTAGAGGTTTTTGAAGTAGTTCCTAATTATCTTCTGGATTTGGGCAGTATCTGTTGTAGTTTTGCATTTTTTATTCCTAATCCCATTGATGAGTCTTTTCCTTCTGGTAAGACTGGCTAAGTGTTTGTCTTATTCTTTTGAAGAACCGGGACTTCAATTCATTGATTCTTTGTATTTTGTTTTTAGCATTAATTTCACTAATTTTGTGTTGTTGTTTATAATTTCTAACCTTGTACTAGTTTTGGATTTTGATTTTTCTAGGACCTTGCATTATTGGGTCTCTCATTTGGGCTCACTCTGCTTTTCTGATGTAGGCATTCACAGCTGACTGTGTTCGTTGTGTCCCATGGGTTCTGGTATGTTTTATTGGCATTATCATTTTATCCTGGGGACTAATTTCTTCTTTGATTGCTTTTGTAGCTCATTGATTAGTCAATAGCATATTGTTTACTTTATATATATTTGGATAATTACTATAACTATTTTATATTATCAATTTCTAGTTTTATGATCAGATTAAATGCATGGGATTATTTTGATTCTTTTGTATTTATTTAAGTATCCATTATGGGATAGTATGAGATCTGTTTTGGAGGGAGTTTCATGTGCTGCTGAGAGGAATGTGTATTCTCTTGTTTTGTGGAACACTTTGTAGATATCTGTTGAGTCCTTTTCAAAGGTGTGGTTCAATTCTGATACTTCTTGTTAATTTTTTGTCTAGTTAATCTGTCTATTTGTGTTAGAGGGATACTACGGTCCCCCACTATAATTGTGTTGATGGTTGGTAATACTTCATGAAGTCTAATTCTTTGCTAAACTGGTCATTCATGTTTTGTCTTACTTTGTTTAGATCAGCTAGATTTTTATTTTATTTATTTATTTTTGTTTTTATCAGCTAGCTTCTGTAGGCTAACTGATCACTGTGTTTATTAAGTTTATTATCTGTTTAGTGATAGCATCTTTGATCTCACCTAGTACCTTATTGATCTGCTTTTTTAATCACTTCATATAATTCAACTTTTTTAATGATTTTCTCTCATTAATGCCTCATGGATCAGCTTTGAGAAAGTTGGGAGATTTTGGAGACATTTTTTTGCTTTGTTCTCCTGATTCTCTTTTTTTCTGTTTGTGTTGAGTGTTGAGGATTGATTACAGTGAAAATACTATTGCTTGTATGAAGGCTTTTTTAGTTAGTGTTTGCTTTCCAGTGATGTTTTTCTGGCCATAGCTAAGTATCAGCCTTTCCTTCTGTCCCAATATCCAACCAGTTCCATTAATTTGGGGAGATGAGGTTGTAGTTTAACTGACCCAGCACCCAGTTCTCTGGAATATTGATCATGACATAAAGACAAACCAGATATTGGTATACCATAAAAATAATCATTAATAGCAACAACTATGCCAACCTGGCAACAGCAACAAAATCAGCAATAATAATAGAGCCAAGAACAAGGTGGATGTTGACATACCATAAGAACCAATAAAAGCTGCTGCTTTACTGCCCTTAACAACACTGAAAAGAGCTACAAGAATAATACAGACACAAAGATAAACCAAACAATAAATATCTGCTGAATGAAATAAGAATACCACCATTCACAATAGAAAAGAATTTAACAATAATAGCATAGTCAACTAAGTATCTAAAGATTAATAAAGCTTAATGATAGAACAAATGAAGAGGGTGAGAAGGAAAAATTAAAGAAGTAAAATTTGAAAAATAAGAAAAAAGGATGACAGGGAGGAGAGAAAATGAGAAAAAGTATCCTATAAGCAGTAAAATAATATATAATAGAATTAGATAAGGTTTCACAGAAGAACAAAAACAAGAAACCAAAATAAAACTGAAAACAAAGAAACAGGAGGAGGAGGAGGAGGGGAAGAAGGACTCTGCCATGAAGAAAGACAGAAATGACCACAAAAATCCCTCCATGTTTTTGAATGAGAGATTTCCTTCCAGGGTTTTCAGTATTGGAATCCACCAAATGTAGGGGAGGGACAGTAAATCACTAATAAATTCTATTTTTCTACACTCAGGTTTTAGTGTGTAAATGATAAATCTTGCTTTGCCTTTCATGCTGATCATTTCTCATCAGTGATGTCCTCCCTATGGCTGTACTCCCAATGATTACAGGTTCCATGCCCATTTGTGCAGCCTAAGACACTGAATTCTCCACCTTTTTTTATGACCTTTGGGTTTTTGAGGTACCATCCTGACATATTGGCCTCTTGGTTCATACACTCCAGGCTGTGGCAACCACCCAAGCCAAATTGTATCTCTGTTCACACTGGCAGATGGGGAAAACAACCAGACCACTGAGTTCTGTGCTAGAAATAAGCAGGAATATGAAGGGGTGTTTGTGTGAGGAATCAATTAGTCCGCTAGATTCAAGGCTAGCCCCTTTAGACCCAACCCCTTCAAAAAAACACACATACACAACTTGCCTGGCTTCTTATTATAGTGGTTGGGACGTGTATGTCCCCCCACCCTGAGCTTAAACTTCTCAGTGTGTCCATGTCTATTCTAGCTCATGCTTTCTCTGTGACTATCTCTTGTATCCATCTCCCATCCAGTCACTGTGGAAAGGTGACCTCGGAAACCCTGAAGTGGACTTATACTATTATTGTTCTATAAGTCAATCTTAAGCAATTAACCCATTCCCAAAATGTCTTCTGATTAAACACTCTCAAATATGACAGTGTTGCTCTGGATGTCTTCTTCAACTGTAGCCTGTAACAGTAAAGGAATTACTTTTGGAGTAAAACAGCACACTCCTTATGCAGTTTACAGTAATCATAAGCTTTTCTTAGAGCTATGACTGCTTGCCTGGTCCATTGTTTCTCCCTTGAGTTTCTGACCCTCTTTGAGATTACCTTGTATTAGCTGAGACATTTATCCCTCCCAGGGAACCAGGGTAGGCATTCCACACTGCTTTATTCTGTCTCTGCATTGTGCTCAATTTCTCTCACTTCTCTGTAGTTTCTTGTTTTCTTTTACGCTCCCTACTAATTCCCGGAGGTCTAAATCTTTTCTTTTTTATTCACAAGGTTGATATTTCTGGGTGTCTTAATTTCAGTTCCTGGAGAATCTGTATTTTGCTACCATTCTTTACTCTGCTATTTTTAATTCTCTGAAGTGTCATTGTTAAAAACTGGTACAATTTTCTATTAGCACCAAAACTTTACATGACCTTTTGACATTTCAGCTTTTGAGCTCATTAAAGGGTCTCATAACCTACTAGTAATTGGACTTTTATTCTTTCATGTTTTAGATTCCCTGTGAATAACTCTGTGGACTATTGACCCCCATATTTTCTCACTTAGCTGTTCTTCCTCTATTGGACTTTTTCTTGCAAGAATTATTTGCTTATCTTCCTAAGTCTAAGACTCATATGAAATAACATTCAAAACTTGGACCCCACATAAATCCACTGCTTCCTCCACCTCCCATTATTTTCTTTTGAAGTAGACCCTTTTCTGAAGTAAACATAGATGTATTCAGGCTTTCTGAATGAGCCTAAGAATTGTTTGCCTGCCTCACCATTCTCCATATCTTAAAACACTAAACTCTTCTTAATTTATATTGCCCACAGCAATTACTTGCTCTAAGTGGCTTGGAATAAATAAAATATATTATAAGAAACAGTATGAATATATGATTATAGGTACATACATTGTATAATTTAACAACTATATGCTGCAACAACACACACACACACATATATGCACACATATATACACGTATTTTCTCTTTCACACAAAAGTCAATTCTCTTCTAAGAAAATGACAATGTTCTTGCTAGTGGACTGAGATTCTAACTCTGTTGTGGTAGTTAATACTTCTACTTTAGTCACAGTATGGCCCAAACATTCAATTATTTATGTTCTCAGCTTTATTGATTTGATATGATGAGTAAAGCTGTCATAAATTTACTATTATAATTATCTCATTTAATTTTTCAAATATATTATAAAGAGCAAATTACTTCTATTCTGGAGATGAAAACTCACAGAAGCTAAAGCCCTGCCTCAAAGGTAAAGTAAGGAAATGATAGAGAGCAGTTTGCGTTCAGGACTACATCTTTAGAGTTTCTTTCATCTCCGTTACCTTATAATAAAAAGGTTTGCGACATTATCCCAAGTCACTAGGGGTTAATTACATCAACCCTACCTTGTCTTTTAAAAGGGTTCCAGAAGTTCAATTGCCATTCTTGAGTATTCATATACTGTCTAGAATTATATTATATTAGATAATAGATTGCCTCAGAATACTCTGAAGTACTGCTTGTCATTAACACAGTAAGGAGGAAAAAGACAATATATTTTAGAATTCTTTATATAAGGCTGGAGTAATATAGTTGAACTTTCACATTTTTATCTATAGTTTCCTTACTTTATTTTACCTGTCATTTATCCTTACAAAGTCCTTTGAGATACAAGTTATTTGTTACTTTTGTAGATGAGAAAAGATTTTGTTCAGGTTTGCAATTCTAGTAAATAGTAGAGCTTTGTTTGCATAAAATTTGGATTCAGACCTTTGGACTAAACAATGTGTTCTTTTTTCCTTTGTATTCTTTTCTTTTACAAATAAAGAACCTCAGCAGATTGGAGAAAATAGATTTACCTATAACCTTATAGGTTATAGGTTCCATATGGATGGAACATGATATTACTTTTATCATTTTCTTAATACACACTCAATATTCTCTGCTCAGATTATCTAGTAAAACACATACAGGGTTTTCTTCCCTTTGCCAAGGATTTTTATTGTTTTTTTTTTCTGAATTATGAGCAAAACAATTTAGAAAGCTGTTAGCAGCTTTATGAGTTTCCCAAGTACTATTACTATAATCTCCTTCTTACTGAAATAGGCTCCATGTGCCTATTGTAGGGTGAAAGATACATTGTTCACTTTTAGAAAATTAAGGACAACTCAGGGCAAGTAGAGTTACTTTAAAAAGATACAAAGTATCTTTTTTTCTTTTTAAATATATATATTTATTGGTACATTTTAGGTATAAAATATATTTACATTTATCATTGGGTGTTTGTACCAGAACATGATGCATCTTAGTTTTTATTTTTTCTCCCATTACCTGTGCACCCTTCACCCCCTCCACCCTTCCCTCTTTACACAGAGTTTGATTCCATTTTTTTTTCTCATAATTTTTCCTTTCCCTTCTTCCCTTTCCCCTTTCTCTTCCACCATCCCCAAACCCTTGGACCTTTTCTTATTTCAAATTATCAATTACTCATTTTAATAATTTTCATCCTTATTTACACTTTCAGTTTCTCACACTAGACAAACTATTCGGTATTTACACATGTGTGTCCTATTTATTTCACTTAAGAGTATGGCCTCAATATGCATCCATTTAGCTATAAAGGTCTCTAGTTTCTCATTCTTTATAGCTGAGTAGTACTGCATTTTATAAAAAAACCACAGCTTCTTTATCCAGTTTCCAGTCAATGGGCACTTAGGCTGTTTCCAAGCTTTAGCTATTACAAACTGTGCCGCTATAAACATAGGTGCACATATATCACTGTGGTATGATCCTTTTAATTCTTTGGGGAAGATTCCTAGTAGGGGAATAGCTGGGTCAAATGGGACCTCTAGCCCTAGTTCTTTGAGGTATCTCCATACTGATTTCCACAGTGGTTGCACCAATCTACATTCCCACCAACAATGGAGAAGGGTTTCTTCCTCTCCACACCCCTGTGAGCATTTGTTATTGGTTGATTTCTTGATAGTAGCCATTCTTTGTGGGGTGAGGTGGAATCTCAGCGTTGTTTTCATCTGCATCTCTCGAATTACCAGTGATGTTGAACATTTTTTCATATATTTACTTGCTGTTTTTACTTCTTTGTCTGAGAAATGCCTATTCATTTTGGATGCCCATTTTTGAATTGGGTCTTTGAATTTGTGGGGTCTGATTGTTTTCAGTTCTTTATATATTCTAGATAGTAGACCTTTATCTGAGCTACAGCTGCTAAATATTTCTTCCCACATTAGGAAGAACCAATATAGTGAAAATGGCCATACTTCCAAAACTACTATATAGATTCAATCCAATGCCAATTGAAATTCCAATGTACTTCACAGAACTAGAGAAAACAATCCAAAGATTCATTTGGAAACAGAAGAAACCTAGAATAGGAAAAGCAATTCTAGGCAACAGAGACATGGCTGGGGGCATCACAATCCCCAACTTGAAACTATACTACAAAGCTACTGTGATAAAAACAACATGGTACTGGCAAGGAAACAGACTCAAAGATCAGTGAAATAGATTAGAAGATGCAGAAACAACTCCAGACATTCTCAGTCACCTCATCTTTGACAAAGGAGCCAACCACCATCATTGAAGGAAAGATAGCCTATTTAATAAATGGTGTTGGAAAAACTGGATTTCAACCTGTCAGAGATTAAAACTAGACCCATACCTATCACCGCGCACTAAACTAAGATTGAAGTGGATTAAAGATCTAAATATTAAGTCAGAAACACTAAACTTGCTGGAAGATAAGTTAGGTAGAACTCTTGATGACATTGGCATTGGAAAAGAATTTATGAACAAATTTTCAGTAGCATGGGAGCTAGCACAAAGAATCAACAACTGGGATCTCATCATATTAAAAAGCTTCTGCACTTCAAGAGAAACTACCAACAGAGTATTTTTTTTAATAACATAGTAATTTACTATCAGAATGAATTGGATTGTTAGGTTGAGTTAAGAAATCTAAAATGGGTTGAAAGAAGATAAAACTTTACATGTGTAGTTATTTATTTCAATAAAGAACAATCTGTTATATTATAGGAAATTATCACATCATTATTTGCTTTATTTCAACTACAAAGATATAGATAAGTTTAATCCCAGACCGTTTAATCATATTGCTATTATTCAAAATTCAATTCTTCATGATTATTTGAATTTAATTGAACCTATTTGGGAGTAGATACTTGTTTGATTTGAAATATGACTCATTTTTGCCAACAATTATTTTGTCAGTAAGTACTAAGAATTCATTCCCTCTGTTTTAAAAGATACTATATTTTGTTGTGCCCAGTTATAACAATGTTTAGAAAGTGAAAACTATTCTAAAAATTCCTCCGGAGAGAATGAAAGAAATAAAAAGTCTGTAATAACAGTGAGATCCAGTTATGGAAACAGGGATTGGATTAGAGTAGAAAGTTTAAATATGAAGTATCTGTTATTTTACCTACTTCTGGATAGAATTTTCCATTTTTATTTTCACCCAGAAAATTTTTTAGTGGATAAGTATCAATATTTGTGAGGTAAAGAAGAATGGGAAGAAAGGAGGGAAAGTGTATTCAAAGATAAAAAATGCAGGTTGTTCCTAAACTCAAAGAAGTTAATAATTGGTAAAGTGTGAAATATTAAGAACTGACTAAAACTAAAGGCTAAGTAAAATGTGGAATTTAACAAGAGTATTAGCCTTTGCCTATAAAATTGGAAAATATTATCAAATTGCTTACTGAAAGGCCCATAGTCAAATTTGGCCTTGAAGGAGAAAAAGTAATGAGATCAATCTGGTTGAGGAATCTGTAAGTAGAAAGATCTAGAATTTTGTATTTAAAGAGGATCAAGTAATAAAGTGTAGCTAGACCTTACAAGAGATTAAATGAGAAAGTCAATATGTTGAGCTGTTTTTGTGTTTTTGTTGAAGATAAATCCATTAGAAAATTAAAAGATATATGGCAAAATGGGACATTATAGATAAAGATTCAATTAAAAAGTTAGGGAAAATGTTCTAAATGTAAAAAAAAATTAGACTAGAACATTGAGAGTTACAAAGGAGGTGAGAGACGCTGAGGACATTGAAGACATGGAAATTGAACCTAATGACTTAGAGTTAATAATCATTATATATTTGGAAAGATGGTTATATTGACTCAAATAAGAACAATAAAGGAGGTTGCTTCAGCCTTTATCCTAAATCAATAATAGATAATTTCTCTAATAGGAATAAATTATAATTTTATGATATAGAGAGATATAGACATTTGTGAAAAAGTTAAAAATTTATCCCTATATATTCTAGAGAAAAATGGATTTGGGACACATACCTATATATTAAAACTGAAAAAACAAGATAACAATAAACACTAGATTACTCAGAGTTGAGAAGTGATCAAATTGGTGAGTGTGGTACAGAAAGCTCCTGTGTAGTTATACAAGGTATAATTCTTAGGCTGGATTATTTGTTCATTGATATTGGTAAATGTATACCATATGTTGTTTATAGTAACCTACACAAGTATATATAAATTATGTTTTTACAGTTTACCATATAATGACAAATGGAATATTTAATATTTATAAATTTTCCTCAAGAAAGCTTTTCCAAAAGCTATCAAATTACTTTTCAAATTTCACTACTAAGAAGAGAAATAATTGCCTAGAAACTCAGCTCATTTGAATTTTAATTGGCTGTAGTCATATCTGCCCTAAGAAAATATGAGTTGGGATTCCCCACTCCTTTGAAGTGAGGTCTGATTTCAAGCAATTTATTTTGTGCCTGGCCTGAAAACACTAGTGTCATTTCATAGAAAGAAAGAAAAAGGAAAGAAAAAAAATACCAGTTTTATAGGCAGAGAACTGACAACCAGTCCTTTTTCATTAGTATTTACATTAACCAATTTCTGTTCCTACTTCCATTCCTCTTTCACCCAAGATCATTTTTTGTCATCATTTTCTTTTCTAAAGTATATCGTTTAAAATTCTGTACCTTTTTAGTCACTGAGGTCAAAGGAGACAAGGGTATGTTTCCAGAAGAAGTACATACAACTATGTATAGTACACAGTACTTGATAGTGTGATAAATGATTGTTACTGTTTTAGGTACTTATCATAACATGCTGTGCTTTTCATCCTTTAGAGCATAATCCTGCTTATATAAAAGAGTTTACTGTAAGACAGTGTGCTGCTATGCCAGTGGTAGCCTCATCTCTCTTGTGTTTAACTGCGTATTTGGATAATATTAAGGGGCCATCAGAGATGATTGATGTGTACCTTTTCAGTTTGCACTTAGAAATTGGCACACTGTGTGGTAGTTTGTGATACACATGGATGAAATTGCCTAATAACATATTTCTCATTATATTTTCATCATGTGTCACATGACTATATTGAAATTTAAATTTTAAAAATATTTGGCCTATGTGGAGTCTACTAGTTAATTAGAATTTTTTCTCCAGACCACTATTTGTTCAATATTAGTTTTGAAAATCTTTCTAAAAACAAATCACATCTTCTGATGTCTTCTTAATGCTTGAGATATTTTTAAAAATTATATGGAAAAATGTTTAAGTACTTTTCAGTTTTGCTTTGGTTGAGTTCTATTATATTTGAATATTATTATAGTATTTTCCCCTTGCATTGCTTTTCTTGGAATAATTTTAATTCTTGTATATGTGTGTGTTTAGTGAATGATAATAAAGTTATACATTAAAATAATTTTACTTTTTTTGGTACCAGGGATCATACTTAGGACCTTGAGCTTGCAAGGCAGGCATCAGAACCACTGAGCTAAATCCCTAGCCCTGGAATTCTTTACATTAAGGAGGCTCTATTAGTGATAATTTCAGACTTTATCTGCAGAGGTATTTATTGAGCATTTGTTCTTGAAAAAAATTTTCAAAATTGCGGTAAAATACAAATAACATAAAATGTACTATCATAACAATTTTTAAGGTAGAGTTCAGTACGTTGAGTGCATTTGCATCATGCAACCAATCTCAGGAAATCTTCATCTTGCAAAGCTGCAACTACCCCTGTTAAACAAAATCTGCCCATTTTTCCCTGCTACCAATCCCTAGACTAAAATATCTAACTGTCCAAAGCAAGTAAAACTGAGCCATTGCCCCACTTAGTCAAAGACTGAAATTGTGGAGAAAAAGGAGAAAGTTAGGAGGGTGTTTGTTGGAAGTAATAAGAAGGAAAAGAAGCTCTCAATTGAGGGGGCTCCTTCAGGGAGGTTGCCTGAGGAACCCTTAGTCCAGAACTTTTTTTTGGTACTGGGGATCGAACTTGGGTCCTTGTGCTTGCGCAGCAGGCAGGGAAACCACTGAGCTAAATCCCCGGCCCAGTCCAGAACTTTTTATGGATATGCAGAGCATGACAATTTGCTTAGTTGTCCAGTGGCCACCTATCACTGGTGGCTTTGTAGGTTCCAAATGCAACTCTGGCTTTCTCATACAGTTACTCAGGATACAGAATTTTAAGGGAAACTATTTTTTTTTAAAAAACCTGGTTATTTTGCATTCTAAGTTCTTCCAAACTGGGCTCTGAATATAAAAAGGAGTAGCATTCCACTTTGCCTGAGGAACTCCTTTCCTGTCCAAAGTCCTACTGCCTAATCTTATTTTAATTCCTATCAGTGAGGTTCACAACCAACACCACTTTGGTCTTTGATCTTTTCTAGTTGCCTGTTCCTAAACAGCTAAAATGCTTTTACACAGCTAGCATTCTATTTTCTGTCTCTGGATTTAACTACTCTAGATACTTCATAAAAGTGAATTCTTATTTATGACTGGTATATTTATCTTTTTGTGACTGGAATATTTCACTTAGAATAATGTCCTCAGGATTCTTCCTTTGTATATGTGTCAGCATTTCCTTCTTTTTAAGGTTGCATAATATTTAATTGTGTGTTTATCGCATTTTGTTTATCTATTCATCTATCCATTGACACTTGTGTTGCCTTCAAATTTGACTCTTGTGAATAATGCTGCTTTTAATATAGGGATACAGCTATCATTTTGAGATTCACTCCCTTTATCTCTTATCTTTTTCTTTTTGATAAGATCCAGTTTTACTGGAGTATGGTGATATCACACCTTGGTTCTGATTTGCATTTCCCTGATAAGTAGCTATGTTGAACACATTCTCATATGCTTGTTGGTCAGTTCTATATCTTCATTGTTAAATAAAGGCAAAAATAAGGTACATTAGTCAAATGCCATAGATTGGGGACTAAGCTGGCATACTTTATATGTTAATATCTTTTAAAGATTTTGTGACCTTCATCATTTGTAGCCCTTCATTTTTATTCTTTTCTTTAGTTAAAATGTGCAATTATATTTAAGACTCAATCCCATCACTGTTTTTAAAGATGCTTAATTGAATAATCAAAGAATAACAGCTTAAATATTCATATTGTCTGTACTCTATCCAATTTAGATTTCAGTATGCTTTACAAATCTGCGTTATAGGAAATGCTAAAATAATCTTAGTTTCTTTTCTCATGCATATTTCATTAAATTCTTGTTAATTATCTATTTTGAAAGATGTTCAATTCTGGTGATTTTTAGGAAAGTTGAATTATTTTATTTCATTTCAATAAACAATTGGTTCTTAAAATACAAAATAATCCATTTGTTGATAGTTGACAAGTATTTTCTTCTAACTATAATATTCTGCCAACTGGAATAGCTATTATTCTGATTTAAATTTTGGTCACTTTGAGCCATTAGACATCAGCCTGTGCCTTTTCCTAAATGTTTACTAGTGAATCATTGGCTGTTAGTATAATTTCAATGCTAATCTTTGCTTCAGGTTTTCATATGCCTCAGCAGAAAGACATTAATGATTATTCATGCTTTAAGAAGAATTGATAAAGGCATGAGATTACAATCTTGTACAATTTTAGCTAACAAATTAAAGTGTAAATTAAATTTTCCCTTAGACAGAAAACAACTTATTTGAAGAGACAAGAGAATGAAAAACTTCATTTACTTTTAATTTTCCTTTTTCCTGTTTTACAGATATTCAGAGTATCAGAGGGCTAGCAGTGGATTGGGTCTCACGTAATTTATACTGGATTAGCTCTGAATTTGATGAAACTCAAATTAATGTGGCACGGTTAGATGGCTCTTTGAAAACCTCAATTATTCATGGAATCGATAAGCCACAATGTCTTGCAGCTCACCCAATCAGGGGGTAAAGTATGATTATTTTTAAAGTTTTTTTTTCAAAATTTCACACATTTACACTGACTTTATGTAAAAGTATTATTTAGTCCAGAAGACAAATATCCATTGAGTTACTAAATCAAATACCAATATGGAATTGTCAAAAATACCTCTGGTTAGAAATTTGTATCCTTGTAAAACATGACTATACATATTATAAGATCTTATTAATTTATGCTTATAAGGAATGACAGTTCAGAATAAAAAGAGATGTGGGGAAAAGTCATTGATTTCATTTCACATGCCAGCCATTGATAACATATTTATAGTATGTTGACAGTATGGTCATTGATAAGTAGATTACATCTTAAATCTTCATTCTTCTTAGGTGTCTTAATGTAGCTCTGAGAGATCATGTATAGGGTAAAAAGAAATTTTTTTGTCTATTGCTTTTACCAGGAATGGATGAAATGAGTTTGTTCTCATCTAGTGTCTGATTTCTTCTCATCCAAGAAGATTCAATCTTGATGAATTACCTAAAATGAAAGTAATTTACTGTAGTCATTGTTAAGTATTCAGTTTTGAATGTAGGAGGAAAAATGGATTGACATAATTTTCCTTCAATGACAGGAAAAAGCAAGAATAGTGCTTTCTTCCTAGGCAAATATGTAAGATATTGTCAGCAAATGGCTCAATAGTTTTAGGTTTTCTGAAAGGAATTAATCCCAAGTCAATAATATATTTTGATGTTTCCTTTGTTCTTTCTTATCTTTCTACTTAACAAGTAAGTCTACATCTAATAGTTTTAATCTATATCTCTTTTAAATTAAGGAAACTCTACTGGACAGATGGAAATACAATTAACATGGCAAATATGGATGGCAGTAATAGCAAGATTCTATTTCAGAATCAAAAGGAACCAGTTGGTAAGTATTTTATTTTAAATACTTAAGCACTACAGTTTTTAATGTGACAAATCTATACTTGTACAATATACATTGATCTAAAGCCTGAAAGAAAACAATAAGATTAATAACATAAATAAAGTGAGAAATGGATCAATTTCAGTGAGTCCATTGCCTATATGGAAAATTTAGGGCAACCTATACTTGTGTCCAGCTAGTTTGGGTCCTTTCTTTTTAAAAGCACAAATATATAGAAAAAAAATGCTTTCTGTAGAAAGTAACAGAAAATTGTAAGGGTAAAATTGAGCTTGAGGATTTGACAAAAATCAGGCCAGCCTGTACCAAAAAAGAATAGGCAAAATAAGGAAGGACTTGAGCAGCTAATAGAGGGCACAGTCTGATGAAGGGCATAAGGCTGGCTGAACTACCAAGGTGGGAGCCAGCTTTCAAGGATTAGTTGGTGGATTTGAGTGCTGGTAATCGTTGACACAGTTCTGATAGCTTTGGAATCCTCATTGCATGAAGAGAAGTCCTGATGCCGTGAAATGATTGTCTCTCTTTGTGATGGTTTCAGTATTCCTTGAATCCAGGTGATCACAAGTTTAGAACAATGGCTGGAGACTCCTGGGAATAGTTGAATGTTCATATAAATCTCTTATCTTGCTGTCTTCAGTTCTGAATGGGCTGTCATTATGTGAATTCCTGGCTAAACAACCTTATTTTAGACAGGCATTCCCAGAATGATGAACATATCTATATGCAGAACTGAGAAAGTATTTGATCTAGTTTTGTACTAACAAAGGATACAAAATGAAGTGATTTTCTGCTAGTTACATAGTGGGTATTTGTAGCCCAAATACAGAGTCATAGTTTTAGCAAAAATGACTTTTAAGGCCCTGACAGTCCCAGAAGAAGATAAAATTCTTTTTTAAAATAAGCTTTAGGCTAAGAGCCCAGGATTCTCCATTCATATGATTAGGTTCCATTCATATCGTTAGGCTCAGTGTCATGACTAGGTCCCTACTTCTTTCTTAGTTTTTCTTAGCGGTCATAGGAATCTAAATTGTTTCCTCACTTCAACTAACTTTAATTCTGTTCTTTTGAACAATTAACTGTTAGCTTGACATGGTTTGGTTTTTATTTGTATGATCAAGGCAAATTGTCTTATTTATAAAGTTCTTACAAGAATATAATGAGAAAATCTCATGAGGAAAAAACATCTAGTCCTTAATAATAAAATCTGTCTTTAGTAGCAATACTTTGTACAATAGGTCCAATAAATTGTAATTTGAATTGTCTGTAATATTAACTATGAGTGAGTTTAGTGAAGAATAAAAGAGATTTCATACAAATCTGATACAGGAAATATATGTAACCACATGCACATGTTCAATTCCAAATGTTTATGAAAATATTGTTGCAAATCCTAAGAAATAAACAAGTTTGAGGTACATGGGTTCTACTGTTACAGCAAAGTGCAACAGCTCAGCATTGCAGCCAAGTGTTACAGCTCAGTGTTTCAGTAAAGTGTTAAATCTATCCAAAGGTCTCTGGAGGCAAAGAAACTGAGCAGCACTCAGTAAGCCAGCAGGGCCAGAGGAGTTGATATTCTGAAGTCTGAGCTCCCAACAGAAATGGAAGCAATCTTATATAGAGATATATGAGGTGGGGGTTTGGGTTCACATACCAGGCAAGCAGAAGGGCAGAGTTAACAGAATATCTTAAAACATCTTATAGGAACCTCTTGCAGCTTGAACATTTTCATTTATGTCACTTGAACAGTTACATTGCTTAAACAGTTGCATTTGCAGTTCCTGTGGCTTTAACAAAACATCTTATGATTACTGGCAAAAACATAGGGGAAGGAGGTTGAGAACAGACAAAGGCGGGCCATGTCCTATATTACTTCCTTATCAGTACCCTCAGATTTGCCAGCAAAGCTTTAGGGCAAAAACAAAACAAAACAAAACAAAAAAACCCTGGGCCCTTACCTTGCTCTTGCTATTCTTCGTATGGTTGAAAAATGAGGCTTGGTGGCATAGGCCTATAATTCCATCTATGTCTTAGTCCAGCCAGGGCAAACTAGAAGAACCTCATATTAAAAAACATTAAAATTTACAAACAGACATTACTTACAAGTGCCTTCTATTAACCTACCTTCGCTAACTCTCTGTAACCAAATGGTAAGATCAATATTCTCACCACTGCATAATGAGAAACTATGCTTTGCATATAGAAATGTAACAAATTATCTTACTCTTTAATGTTTCTGAAATCTGGGTGCTCTGTGGCAAACACTCAGCTTGTTGTATTCTGTCACAAAGAAACCTGCCTGCCACAGAAGTCCTAGCTAAATTTAGGTCCATTGAAGAGTAGATCAAGAAGAGGTTGTTTTGTTTTGTTTTATTTTCTTTGGAATTGGATATTGAAGTCATGGCCTTCACACTGAACAACATTCTTTGTCATCTCAGTTTTTGTTTTTTTTTATATATTGAAACAAGGTGTTGCTAAGTTCCTAAATTGCCCAGACTAAGCTCAGACTTGCATTCCTCCTGCCTTCGCTTCCTAGAGTGCTGGGGTAACAGGTGTATGTCAACATGCCGCACTTGCCTCTGTTCTTTCCCAGCTCTGCACCCAGAACAAAAGTTTTATCCAGGTGGGTCACTGTTGTAGTTTATATTTAGATGTCCTCTCAAAGCCTCTTATGATCATAAGCAGGGCTTTTGTGAGATAACTGGATCATAGGGGCACTATACTCATATGAATTAGACCCCCCGATGAGCTTGTAGGAAAATGTGCCATTAGGAAGTGGAGCCTGTTTAGAAGAGGGGCATGGGCTGGGAGGGTACATCTCACTCCTCAGATCCTCCCTTTGCTTCCTGCTTCCTAGCTGACATGATGTAAGTGACTTTCCCCCGTGTCCTTCTGCCAGGACATCCTGCCTTGAAGCCAGTCAACTGTGGCTTGTAAATATGGACCAAATTAAATCTCTCCTCTTTTAAATTGTGGGTATCAGCTATTGTGTCTCAGTGGTGATGTAATGACTAAAATGGTCGCTAACACCTACTTTGATAAACATTTTTCATATTTAACTACCAAATTAATTCAATTAAATTGTTCAAGTTCCGAATAGAAGATGCAAAAAGGAACTTTAGGAGCCTAGAAACCAGAGACAACTTCTTTTTCACATTCACGTAAAACCTACCTTACACTGTTTGAGAGACGACATGGTTGGCAGCAAGTTGTTTGGAGAGTAACACAGATCTGGATGTCAATCCCTGCTTTGAAACTGAATAACTGTATGACTTTAGTAATTCTTTTACTTTTTCTAGGGCTCCATTTTATCATCTATAAAGTAGAAATATTTGTTCTACGTTTGGGCGGTTATATGGAGGTATAAGACATATAAGATCTAGCATGATGCAGCAATTTCATGCTTATGTAGTTTAGGGAATTATTTTTATGTGTTCGAGGAACCAAGTACAAAGACATTAATTAAGCCATTGCTTTTCATAGTATTAAAAATTTAGGAAAGATTCTAAATATTCAATTTCAATATTGAAAAGATAGTGAATGAGTAAATGCAGTGTATTCATTGCTAAAATATAACCAACAGATAGATAGACACTCATGTACATGCATACAATAGCTTTGAGGAAAGTGAACAGCAAAATCATATAGTATGATACAATTTGTATAATTTTCAAATGAAACATTAATAAGTATTGCATATGGATATATATATTTATAAAATGAAGTAAAAGAATAAAATAACCAATATTCTTTTCTGTCTTTTGGAAGAAGCAATAAGAATATTTGAAAGAAAACATTCATTTTTATCAAAGGGACTTTAATTGTATTAGTAAAATTTGCTGCCTATTTAATAAAAACATTTATACTGGGTGTAGTGGTATATGCTTATAATCCTAGAACTTTAGGAAGCTGACACAGGAAGATCACAAATTTGAGCCCAACCTCGGCAACTTAGTGACTGAGGCCCTGAGTCTAAATTTTAAAAATAAATAAATAAACAAATAAATAAACAAGGACTGAGGATGTACCTTAGTATGAAGGCCTTGGGTTCAATTTCCAGTACCACAAACAATTCAAATTAAATTTAATAAAATCATGTTAATGTTCAATTCTGTATTGTGAATGAATATTTATTATCTTCTATTTTCCATGTTGAAGTAGGTTCCTCAATATATCACTCAAACTGTTGGTTAGACAAAGCTGAGCTTCTCCTCTATAGTGGAAAGGAAGAGCGATAACTTAACTGAGTCTTAAGTGTTTCAGAAGGATAAAGACAAAGTCAGAACACTAATTGAAATTTTGAAGTCTGACTTAAAACAAGTCCTTAAATTGAAATGTTACTTAAGATTAAATAAGAATTAATATACAAAAATTTTCCATTGGTGAATATACAAAAAGATTTCAAGAGAATGTAATTCAGTCTTGAGGTATAAGGCATTGTTTGATGCTTTTTAAAGTTTTTTTTTTTCTTGCTAAAGAGCTGATAGATATTTAGGAATTTCCTGAAATGAACAATAATATTATCTACTACTTTTATTTTTTCAGGTAAGATTTTCTTGGAATAGTAAAGAAATATCATTAAAGACAATAGCATAGTAAGCCTATGTTAATGTACACAGTAAACTGTGATTTTGGGTTTTATTCGTATTCATGTACTTAAGTCTTTGTTTTATAGATTCTTTTGTTTTTAACTAATTTTTAAAGTGTATCAGAACATCCTTTGTAAAAAAAAAATCTGTGTGTGTGTGTGTGTGTGATTTATTGCAAAGATTTGGTTATGAATTTCTGAAGACTGGCCATGCACATCTGAAATCATCCTGGGACAAGCTATCACGAAGGGCAGACTCAAGACTCTCGGGGAGATGTTGAGGCTGCAGACCATGGACTAAATTTCTTCTTACTCAAGGATACCTCAGTTTGGTTATTAAGACCTTTCAACTCATTGAATTAACCTCATCTTCATTTCTAAGGATAATTTCCATTACTAAAATTTATCTGATTGGCGGATTGGGGTCATACCTAGAAAAACATCTCCAGAGCAACCCCCAAGTTGGGGTTTAATAGAGTTTCTATGGATCACAGCCTTGCCATGTTGACATATAATATTGATCATAAGTTTTGAAGACAAACTTTTCTTTATTTTATCCATATATATAAATATATATATTTTGATATGAAGCAATTTTATGTATGTTGGTCTAAAATAGATTTTCATAGATGATTACCTAAAATCAGAGTAAAATTTCAATTGAGCAGAGACTGTAAGTGGGAAAAACGCACTTAGGAGTCATGCTTTCTGCATGGAAAGTGGTATATGATTTTACTATACTGAACTTACCTTATGATGACTTTGACATTGATTGTTATATAAATTATGACAACATCTTGTTTTTAGTGGAGAGAAACACTGTTTGAATTATTACACACATATCCATATATCATTGCTAAGGAAAAAAAAAGAAAAATTAACAACTCCATATTCACCCCTTATGCATGAATCTGAGTTCAGGTATAAGGTATCTCCTAGGTTAGCGTGTTGTGCTGACCACTCTAGATGATACAAAGGAGACTATATGATACCGATTTTGTGGTTTTGTATCTTAGTGTGAAAAAGAATAGATGTGGTAGCATCCATATGTTGGCTTATTTATATGTAGAAATTTTGAAGAAAAAGGAAAAAAACAGTTGAGCTTCAATAATGTAATAAGAGGATGATAATGATAATAATAATAATAATAAAAATAATAATTGATGGTAATGATGATTTTTTTGTTTGTTTTGAAATAGTATTTGGCTGAATCACTCAGTTGTCTAGGCTGGGCTTCAACTCACGATTCTCTTATCTCAGCCTCCCAGAGTGCTGGGACTACAGGCATTCACCACTGTGTCTGCTTTGCCTAGCAGATTTATTCAAGTTATTATAATATTTTCATTTTATGTTCCTGAACCTAAGTTCTTAAAATATATTTCATAACTTACATTGTTTACTAACTGAGACAAAATAACGAATTATTTCATATTATTATGGATTTTGTTTTATTATATTTTTCTGACTGTGATTATTTAAAACCATAATAGAAATAATTGGACAAAATATTTTTTGATTTTTATATACAAATTAAAAATGTTATTTAAAGTGCATTCAAAGTTAAATCTCCAAGTTATCACTTGTAGAAAAGTCCACAGGATGGTAATCCCACTTTACACAATTCTTTCACAGCTATTCCCTTGAGATGATTTCTAAAATAGAATTTTATTGCATTGTGAATATGTGAGAAAAACAAATTCAAACCTATTTTTGCTGCTACACATAATCCTCATACCAGTGAAATACACTCAGGGAAATTTATCACTACCGTATTTACTTATAATTTTATTTACTCATTGCAATCAATTATGACTATTATTTAATTATGATAATTATTATTTAATCTCTCTGAGGGAACTCTGGACTAAAGACCCTGCCCACCACATTTCTAAATTTCCCTCAGTAAAGGAGGTGAAAGGAAAGGAGAAGCCATTGTTCAGTGAGTTTTCTGTGATGGATATTATTGTCAGGTTATAAATTAATTTTTCCCAGAATGTGGGGAAAAACACAACATTCTATATGGTGAGACTGGGGAAGCATCAGCTTACAATTATTATCACAATAATTATCACAATATCACAATAATTATCTGTTACATTTTATGGTATCTGTATTCTCACCATGAAGGCACACTTTTATGTTTGCATGTTCTTAGCATAAGATTTCTGATACAGTAGAACCACAATTGCTTTGGCAAGAAACCCAGTGTAATTCTAGTGAACTGTGTGTGCGTGTTATCTTAGTTTATTAGTACATGTGTGTGGTATGTAATGTTTGCATTCCTTTGATAGGGTCAGTACATGTACAAAACAAAACACTGCCCAGTTCTTTTTCATGCGTTAACCCACCCATCCTTTACTCCATCTGCCATCTTTTGATCCCCTTCCCCTTTGAGAAGGATTGATATCCCTACTCCCTATTATCTATCTTTTATTTTGCTCTTTAGTTTTATTCTGGGTTTTCTCCTATAAGAAAAATAATGTTACATTTAATCTTGTGTATCTGATTTATTTCACTTAACATTATGGTATCAAGGTACATCAGTTTTCCCACAAATGACTCAAGTTTGGCTTTATGGCACAGTAGCACTCTACTATGCATAAACGCCTTATTTTCTTTATCTATTCATCTATTGAGGGACATATGGGCCACTTCTATGATTTAGCTATTATGAACTTTGCTGCTATAAGCATGGATATGCATGTATCTCTGTAATATGATGTCCTTAACTCTTTCAGGAATATATCTAAAGGAGGAATAACTGGGCCAAATACAATTTCTAGTTTTAGTTTTTGAGGAATCTCCTTATTAATTTCCATCGTGTTTGTACTAGCTTACATTCCTGGCAACAGTGCAGAGGAGTTCCTTTTTTCCCAATGCCTCAGTGAAATGAATAGATACTTCATTGATGAAGAACAAATGGCCAATAAATACATGAAGAAATGTTCAACATCTCTGGCCATTAGAGAAATCCAAATTAAAACAACACTGATCTATTATACATTTTGATCTTTATTTACACTTTCAGCTTTTCACACCAGAAAAACTGTTTGGTATTTACACATGCGTGTCCTATTTATTTCACTTAAGAGTATGGCCTCAATGTGCATCCATTTAGCTATAAATGTCTCTAGTTTTTCATTCTTTATGGTTGAGCAGTACTCCATTTTACATAAAAAAGCACATTTTCCAGTTGATGGGCAATTGGGGTGTTTCCAAGTTTTAGCTATTACAAATTATGCCGCTATGAACATGTGGTATGTGGCTATTAATTCTATAATAAATAATGTGAAATAGGAAGAAAAGGTCCAAAGGGGAAGAGAAAGTGGGAGAGGTGGGGGAAAGGAAAGAAGGGAAAGGAATAAATATGAGAAAAGGAAAAAATGGAAATAAAGTCTTTGTAAATAGGAAGGGGTGGAGGGGCTGAAGGGAGGGCAGGGGAATTGGGAAAAAAGAAGAACCAAGATATATTATGTAAAGGCACGAATTCCCAATAATGAATGTCAGCATATTGTATACCTAAAATGTACCAATAAAATTCATGAGTACAAAAAGCAACACTGATATTCCAGTTTACCCCTCCCCCCAAAAAGGCCATTATCAAGAAATAAAATAATTCTAGTGATTTTTTCAACACTGACAGTATGAGAAACTTGCTAAATGGTTTGCATTAACCAACTCAGCAATCACTTCTGAGGGAATTTCTTATCTTCCCTTTATAGAGTCAGAAACTGGGGTTTGTTGAGAAATGTTGCCAGTGATGAATGATACAGTTGGGATTCAAAAACAAATTTATATGCTTCCAGAGCCATATTAAATCTTCACAATTATGCTACGACCAGAGAGACTGACTTCATATAGTAATTGCCTGACCTCAAACAAAGATCAGGGATTTAAACTGGTATGCTTTAAACACAGAAATTAGGAAAGAGAAAAATCCAGCATGCAGCTAGTCTTGTGAGATGCAGACTCAATTAGGACAGAGCAGCTGGTTTTTCTAAGTAGCCAGGAGTATGAAAGAGTCAATTTTACCTCTGTGCCAGTTACGTCTCACAATTATTTCTGGTGTTGAAATACTAATTTTAATGCCAGTGTCACTGATACACTAGGCTTTCTCATTTGTGGAATACTTAAAAAAATTATTCTAATTCCCTGATTTCATTTGTTTGTTTGCTGTTAAATTAATATTGTGACAAACTTGAAAGAGAAATGCATCATCATTTTATCATAACACTCAACTTGAAATTTTATGAGTGTGTATCATGAAAAACTCAGTAATTGCAGCCTTCAATGGTTTGGGCTGAATAACCTTATTTCTGTTACATACAAATCAACATCCCAGTTATTCTGTTGTTGAACTAAATATTCTCAATTACATTTTATTGCTCACTTGTGGGTACATTAAATGCTTAGAGAAGTTTGCATAATAGAAGATTTTAATTTACTACTTAAAGCAATTTCTATGTTATAACCTCTTTATATTTTGACACATATATTAAGCCTCATATAAAGGAACTTAGCTTTTAATCAGTATTACCCTTCATGGTTTATTTTTATGATATATTATACTATGCATTTTATTTCCTTGATGTTTTCCCTCTATTTTTAAATATAATTTCAATCATAAAATATTTGTTTCTATAACCTTAAAGTAACCTTGAAATCTACTGGCCATCTTCTATAAATCATTCCAACTTATGTCCTGTATTAGATTTTGAAATATATTAATGGATAAGATTGTTATTATTATTTTTAAATTTTCTGCTTAACCCTTCCATTATATTTTTTCCCATTAAGTTTATCTGTACATTTTCAGTATAAAATACAATTACATTCATCACTGGGATCTTGTACCATTACATGAGTATCATGGTTCTTTTTTTTTCCCCCTTCCCTTGCCCTCCCTTCACCCCCTCCACCCTTCTCTATTTGTAGAGACTTTGTTTCCATTATTTTCCTTTTCTCATATTATTTCTTTTCCCTTTTTTCCTTTCCCTTATCTCTCCCACTTCCCCTGCTCCTTTAGACCTTTACTTCCTGTTACACAATATCAATTATACATTTTAAAAATTACGATAAAAGATCTAAGAGACCTTACCACAGATTTTATAGAATTTAAAAGGATATAGAAAGCATATTTCAAAAATCTGTTTTGAAATAAATTTGACAACTTCTAAGAAGTACCTTGGATGACAAATTAATGAAACTAACTCTGGAAGAAATATA
>NW_004624732.1:40579455-40606550 GCF_000247695.1 Heterocephalus glaber | reverse complement strand
GATTTCATTTTTCCCAGATCCTGTTTTGTTGCCAGTTCAGAGAGTCCAGGTGTTTGAGTATCAGAGTGTTCCATCTTGTTTCCCTTTGGGGTTGCTGTAGGTGATCCAGAAGTCTGTTTTTGAGACTTGTTTACGTGTCTTCTCATTTCCACGGGGTGGGGTGGGGGGGTGTTGCTTCTGGCACCCACACAGCTCACTTTCTCTGCCCTAGAAGCTTGGTATGGGAGCAAGGGAGCTTCCTTCTGAGTGCTGGGACCGGCTGAGCTTCTCTGCCCTAGAAGCTTGGGATCGTGGCCGGGGAGCTTCCTTCCGCGTTAATGGATAAGATTCTTAAGAAGTACTACTACATCAAAATAAGTTAAGGGATATTATTTTTTTTAAAAGAAGGTTTAGAAAATTGCAGGATAGTTTTTCTTGCTCAGTGTAATACAATCATATCATTTACATGTACTTATTGCATTGCACAACTATTTAAAAAAATCTATAAAGAACAATTGATATATAAAGCTGTGTACATTAATGGAAATGTTAAAGGTAGGTTATAAAATGAACAAATGAATGGAAAATTTAATATTATATTTATGTACGTATATACACAAGTATTTAAATCTATTGTGCTTTAATCTGATGATTATTCTTTTACTTATTCTTTTTAATGTTAAGTGGAATAAATGGTTATTGTGTAGGAAAGACTACAAAGTATATTGTAAGTTCAAGACACCTGAATAATTTAACACCCATTCTCAAGAAGGTCATCGTCCAATGAAGGAAAAGTCACAGTAATTACTGAAAGTTATTTTAAGGAGATCTTTACTAAAGTTTAAAAAGACCAGAACACACTTAATAGTGTTTATGATTGCTATGCTCCAGACATTATAAAGATATCAGTAGGGCCAGGGATTTAGCTCAGTGGTTCTCATGCTTGCCTTGCAAGCACAAGATCCAGAGTTCAATCCCTGGTACCAAACAAACATACAAACAAACAAAGGTAGATACCAGTAGACACTATGAAAGATGAGAAGAAAACAGTAGGAGAAAGTATTGTAGCCAAATTGGTGATGTTTCTAAATTTCAACAGGGCCTTGAAGAAAAATATGTACTTTTGTTTTTAAAGAAATGACCAAAGATTAAGGGGCTTTTGATCCTTAGCAGAAGGGAAAACAGGAAGAAGAGGGATGAAAAGGTACTGGAGTATATGTGTAAAAACTCTGAATTTTACCATATCAGAAAGCTAACCAGCATAAGGAAATGTTTCATATTATGTTGTTAGAAAGTACAATTTAAAAATATTTGAATGGCATAAACTAGTGATTTAAGATTTTTGTTCAATTTTACTTATCAAGCTATAAAATATAGTTTTGACTATAAAACCGTAGGTAATATGTTTTTTAAATGACTTTAGAATAAAACACTTCTCAAGGAATAAACTGCCACTCACTCTGATCTTTCCTCTTCTTTGTTTTGTTTCTTTTCTTTTACCATGCTATTTTTGCAAGGCATATAATATTTGCCAGTCGACACACACTAGGAATATAGGGTAAAACGCTTGTAGGTAAGATGGTTTGTATGAGGGAGAATGAGTTTTTGAAATCTTAGTTTGACGAGATAATTTAGCTTGGAAACTCTACATGCTGTTAATTATTTTTTAATGCAGCATGAATTGAAAAAGGTGGGTTTCCAGGAAAACCTTAGATCAGTTAAAATAAGGGCAGTATATTCAATTGATGATTGACTAAAGTGCTTTCTAAAATGGAAACATTTATTGAAATAATTTTAGAGTTCAATGAACTTATTAAAATAATAGAGTGATCCTCAATTATCTTCTTTATTCAATTTTCTTCAACTAGAGTATTATGAAAAATTATAGTGCAGTATCATAACTAGTTACTGACCATAATACGATCTGCCAGTTTTACTCAGATTTCACATTTCACTTGTACACATTTGTGTATTGGCATATATGGGTCTGTGGAGCTTTATCACATAAGGGTTCCAATGTATGTAGGTTCCTAAATCCACCATCACCATTAAGATACTGAATAATTTTGACTCTGCAATGATCCTTCATGATATTTTTTTATAACGACATTTACTTCCCTCTTGTGATCACCCCTCATGCCCTCCTCCATGTTTGTCTTCCATATCTAAAATTTGTCATATTAAAGTGTTTTATAAGTAGAATCATACAGTATGGAACTTTTTGAGATTAGCTTTTTTCTCCCCATATTTTTTTTAGAGAATAATTGCAGTTAATTCAAGGATCAAGTTGGTTTCTTTATTATTGTTCTTTTGTATTCTGTAAACTATTCTTCTGTAACTATTAAAGGCCATCTGAGAAGATTCCAGTTTGGGACTGTTACAAATAAAATCACTACAAACATTCATGTACAATTTTTTTTGTGAGAATGTATCTTTCATTTACTTGGAATACATTCACAGATGTTCAATTTTTTGGACCTATGATAATAGTTTTCTTAGTCTTTCTAAGAAACTCACTGATAATTCTCCAACATGGCTATATCATTTTATACTCTCAGCAGCAATGTGATAGTGATCTATTTTTCTATGTTCTTGTCAGAATTTATCATTTTCCCTGATCTTTTTTATTTTAGTCATTCTGACTGGTATATAAGTAGTAACTCATTGTAGCTTTAGTTTGCGTTTCGGTGACATTGAATATCTTTTCACGTGCTTATTTGCCATCTATATACATTCTTCAATTCACATTTTAGCCAATTTTCTAATTGAATGTTTTAAACTGTTGAATTTTGATAATTATTATGTTGATAACTTGTCCTCTGTTGGATTCATGAGTTGCAGATATTTTCTCCCAGAAGGAAGCATATTTTTATCACCATTCACAAAGCAAATGTTTCAAATTTTGATGTGCTTGCTTTATAACTAAGATATATTACATGTAATTATGAAGAATAATCTATTTCAAATAATTTTCTCAAAATTATTCAATATAGGGATTCCCAGAGAAATGGTTACAAGCTTTAAAATAGTATTTTAGTTCAAAAGAGAAAATCAGAAATAAAAACCACTGCTATCTCTAATAAGTGGCTTCCATTTATGGAGTGTTTCTTGTACCAGGCACTGTAACATGAGGCAGGTCTTCTTCTTCTTGTCATGTCACAATGGTGAGTTGAGTCCGTCCAGGGTAGGCTTGCCAGAGACATGTACAGAAGGTAACTGATGCTTGGCTGGTTGTATCTGTACTCACGCGAGACAGGGGCCAGGGAGGAAATGTGGAGAACATGTGGATCGTCTCAGCATGTTTACCATGTATCTTAAACAAATGTAAATATTATCAGGAGGTATAGAGTACACCAACTCCTCGTGGTGAACATAATCATTATGTACTACAAATATGGACTAATAAAAATTAAAAGAGAGAAAATAATAAATAAGCAATTCATCTCACACTACCTTCTCTTGGAATAACTCCTCCATCAGAGCTCAAGGTTTAATATTTCTGAAACAGTCAGCTGCAGAAATAAGCATGCAGTCCTGGTGAACTTTGAAAAGCTCTTCATTTCAGAGAAATGACAATATTGTAATTCTTATATTAGTATGGTATGGAGCATTTTGAAAAATTTTTATTTTGGTAAATATATTTTTGATGGCAAGTTTCTATAACTTTCATAACCTCTGAAGCAAAAGGAATTGTTTTGTGCCAACTGAGCACAGTACTACAAGGAATATTTAGGGACTCTTATTTATTATACTTGTCCAGAGTTGTTGAAGTTAATCATCTACGTTTTAATGTTGCCAATATTTCTTTAGAGCGATAACCTTTAGTGCTGTTTATTCCCAAAGATTTCACCATTATGACACCCCAGAAAAATTTCAAAGACATGGCCTAATTTACTAAAAACTCAAATTAGAAATATAATGAAAATATTGTGTTTAAAAATTGGTCAATTTTGTATTCTTAAATTACCTGGAGAAAATTTTTTAAAACTTCATAGAGGACTAGCATAAACTATTTAAATTAGAATTTTATTAAGGAGTGAGACCCAGAAATCATTATTTTTAATGGTTTTACAGATAATTATAATTCACAGCCAGGGATGAGAATTTCAAAGTGAAATTTAGAATGTGATGGAAAATATTAAGACAGAGACATCTCTATAAAATCTTAATTTTTAATATTCCTTTTAAAATATCATCATGCTTGATTCTATATTGCATAGCACATTGATTTAATTTTGAGTCATTTATAAAAGTAAAAAATAATAATTTATAAAAACTCTGGGTTAAAATAAGATGTATAAGAAGCAAAGTATGTGGGTTAACATTTAAGGAAAAGGAAATAAAGACAGGTAAGAGTAGATTTTTTAAATTTAGATGGTGACATTTTTCTTTCATTTACTTATTATATTGTTTGATCTAGTTTTATTTGAAAGATCCAGATGATTTTAAAATTATAAAAAATATATATGGCAGAAATAAATAATTTTACTTTTAGTACACTTTTCAGCAGATCTTATGCTACTTTTGAAGTTTTTAAACATCAGTCAACACTCTAAGAATCCTATAGTACAGTCATGAATATATTTCTTTGCGTGGGTTATAGGACAATCTTATATGTGCTGACATTTGACCTATTTTCTCATAGATATTGATTTAAAATTCTAACATCACTAAGTAGTTTTAATTTCACTAAACAACCATTAATTTCTTAGTGATATATCTTTTGAAATGTTAGTGCAACAGAGATCTGCTCAGAAATTACTTTAATAAATACACACCAATTAATTCTTCAGTATTAGTAGTACCTAACTCTATGATAGTAATGAAGTGAACAGATCTTATGATGTAAAAACATTATTAGTAGACTTGGTAAATATGTCTATCCAAACATATTTATATTGATGTGTATAAAACATATTTCTAATAGGTTTAAGTTCCTAATAGGATTTAAAGAGTATTATAGCTCTGTTTTATAAAACCTGCAAAAAATATATTCAAGAACATTCCATATAATATTCAACAATATACATATATATATAGTGAATATTATATTGGATATTCTATATATATAGAGAGACATATAGCAAAGCAAAAGATACATGTAGAGGGATATGTGACATTTATCATATGCATACATAGATTAATTTGTGAAGTTTGAAGGTGTTTTTCCTGTGAAACTCAAACCTATTAATCTAAAACTATGCAATCTTAAAAATAATGTACAAATCTAAGCCATTTAAAATATGTAGATCCATGGAATCACAGCTGTTTATCCCTACCCAGCATGGTATCTGGATATAAGTAGAATACTAAAAAAATTCCATTGTGAGCATTACACTCTGCTTGGAGGTCTGGAGGTGTGGCTCATTGGTACAGTTTGCTAACAAGCAGAAAGACCCAAGTGTGAGCCCTGTGTTTGTTTCATCACACAAAAACAGAACAAAACAAAAACCAAAAAGAAAACTTAAAAAACTAAAAAATGAAAAAGGAGAAAGGAAAGAAGAAATAACTTTACTAGAGAAAGGTTTTTGAAGACAAGTTAAAATTTTCATAGTGCATGTAAGTAATCCATTCATTCAGTGTCTCTACATGGTTTCTTTTCTTTCAGGCAACATATAGTTAGTGAACATAGTGAGTTAGGTCACAGGTCCTTTCTGGTACACCTTCATATTCCAGAAACAAAGATTGGAGTCTAGTGATCTGTGGCTCAAACTCTGTAACTTTCCTGCTCTTTTTAATTCTGCTTCACACAACATATATAAAAGTAGAGAAACCACAGGTTATTAGATGAATGAAAAAGTTCTGTCATTGTAAGTTAATTTGGAGTCAGGCACATTAAGAATGAATGCATATCCTCCTTCCAAAAAAGAGTTAGGGAAATTTAAATAAATATATTCCTAAGACAGGCTAGACAAGAATATCGATTTCAATAATCCAGGTAAAATAAAATCATAGATTAGTCTATCAAAGTCAAGGTAATAGTGTAAATGAAATTCCTTTACAATTACTGAAGATGGGTCACAAATCTGACTCTTTAGTTTCCTTGCAGCCAAAGCAAAGGGAGAAATATGATCAGTTAAAATTTTATGTTTTCCACATACAGCTTTTTCTGGCATAGAGCCCTGAAGGAAATTTCTCCCATGGGTCCTTGGATAAAGAGGTCACACTGTATGATGTACTACTTTCATATACTATATTCTAGGAAGTATAACAGAAGGTTTCCTACGGCTATATCTTACATCATTGTCCATTCAAACAGAGGGCATGAGTCCAAAGCTCAGTTCAGCAAAAGAACCATGAAGAGACAAAAATACAATTTAAAATTTCAGCTCTCTGATAGTTTGACTTGATTAAGAGATACAATTTAGACATAAACTGAATTTTAAAAATATATTTGTTCATTCAATTCTTAGTAAAAATTTGGCCACATAAATTTTGGTGTTATAGTTTGTGCTATTAACCCTATTAAAGGTATTCTTTATATTGCTGTCCTTCAGACAGACATTTAAGCAAAAAGTAATATGACTTGTTTGTTCTGAAAATTAAATGGCTTAGGTTCCTACAGAATAGTCAAACATCCTCTAATAAATAATCAAATGCCAAGGACTTTCAACTTGAAGGTATTGTACTGTAAAATAGGGGTGTGGTAGCTTTTATTTGACTATTTTCCTTAGTAATTAAAGCAAATCACCCACACTGGTCACCAAAAATATGAAAATTATATCCCCAAAATGTCTAATTTTAGAAAACTGTGCTTTTTCATATGAATCGCCTGGACTTCTCAAAACAAAGCTTAAGTCAGAAAAGAGCTCATATATTGTATGGACTTCTTGGATTATTTCTACTTCATTAAAAATTGTCTCATTAATCAATGATGGCCTCTGGTCTAAACTGACTGTAGCTGAGAATTATTTAGACATGTTTGAAATTCTCTCTGTGCACTTAACTCTTTTTATTCTCTCCAATCTTCCTTCTCTCCCTTCATTCCCTTTTTCTTTCCTTCTCCATCATCCTTTTATGGTTTTTTAGAGTGATTATTTGTGGATTGTTCACTTCATTCACTGAGTGAGATCTAGGGAACAATTCATTGCTTTATATGCCTGTGTATCAATCACAAGTAGTTATGAGTTCAGAGGGCATCATGGAACCTCATAATTATTGTTATAAAATGAGCCCTGATCTTGCTGAGCATCTCAATAGTTAGATAGATAGGTACTTGAGAATGCAGATTTCTTAACTATGCTGGATAATATTTTTCTTACTTGTAAAATGCGGCTGTCGTTCCTCTCAATGTCATAATATAGTTTTGATAATTAACAGAGATATATGTTAAGTGCTTATAGATGTGTAATACTTCTCAGCCAGTTAGAACAGTGTATCTCTGTTTTCTTATTAGTCAGGTCTCATATTTTAAGATAAAATTCTGAACTTTCAACTTATTTTCTCCCCTCAAATCCAGCGGTGCTAGGTGAATATTGCAATTTAAGTAACTGCTATTAGTTTTAAGTTGTACAATTTAATTACAGGTCTATCAATTGACTATGCAGAAAACAAACTTTATTGGATCAGTTCGGGAAATGGAACCATAAATAGATGCAACTTGGATGGTGGTAATTTGGAAGTAATAGAGTCAATGAAAGAAGAATTAACAAAAGCTACGGCCTTAACTATCATGGGTAAGTGCAATGATTCTATAGCTAGGGTGTTTCTTATTGATTGAGGTTTGATTAATTATGACCTCTTAAATGCTTACAAAAGTTACTGCTCCATTAACACCAAATTGCACATCTCTATTAAAATTTTTTTTTTAAGATTAGAAAACAGGAAAACAGGGCCGGAGATTTAGCTCAGTGGTTCCGCCACCTGCTTCACAAGCGAAAGGACCAGAGTTTGATCCCTGGTACAAAAAAAAAAAAAAAAAAAAATTAGAAAACAGATAGATAAGGTTATCCAGATCAGGGCCTGAGTATTGTTAGCAATATCACCTTTAGTCTCACTGATTCTTGGCTTACTGTGACTTGAATTACTTTATGGTTCTTTTCTATACTCTTCTGAGTTCCTCTTAAGTGTAAGGACCCTGTGTATTTGTCACAAAAATGAAATGTGGTTAATCTTTGTTAATAAAGATAGCATGATTGATAGATAATTCAAGACATAGGTGAGCAGAGTCCAATTGACCAATGAATGACATTGTTAATCTGAACCAGTAATCTTCCCATGGCTTCCCCATAGTTAGGAATGAGTAGAATTTTGCGAATTTGAGTCTTATTTTTTATTCTTTTTATTTGGTTTTCTAGAAAAAACGAATGGGTAGACAACTATAAAAGATGACTGGGGAGCTAAAAGTGTTGTGTTGTTTCCAAAGAACAAATAATCAACCTCTATTGCATTGATAATAAAATTATTATTATTATTATTATTATTATTATTATTTTGTAATGGGGATCAAACTCAGGACCTTGTACTTGGAAGGCAGGCATGGTGTCACTGAGCTAAATCCCCAGCCCCACTGAGCTAAATCCTCGACCCTATTAAAATTAAGTTTTGAAATGTAACTTTTAATTTAAAAAGATAGCTCAAGTTTTTGACAAGATGTAGGAGTGTAAAGACATGCTGTTTGATGAGGAGGGCTGTATTTTTGCTGTGAGATTGGTGGGCTTTCAAGTAAAGTTCATGATAGGCAAACACATGAGGATTAAATATTCCACAGAATCACAGTAGTTGTATTTTGTAAAAGGAAGTCAGAAAACTGACTATGTTTGCAATTCCAAATATCATTATTTAGTCAGGATAACTTTTTAAAAGTCATGCTATTTATGAGAGGTCAATTTGAATATATCTTTAAAATGCAATTCTATAGGTGATAAATTAGGTCTTTTAATTATACAAATTCTATATTCTGCAATCTTTTGATTCATTTCTCAGATTTAATGTGAGGTTTTTAATTTTTGGAGTGAATCAGTATGTTGGTTTTTAAGCAAACAGATTTTAATGAAGAAAGACTTGAAAATTTATTTTCTAGATGAAAAAACTATGTGTTGTATCACCTTTTGTCTTAATTACTTTTCTCATTGCTGACACAAAACACTTAACAATTAAAGTTAAAGGAGGAAAGTTTTATTTTAGGTCATACTTTGTAAAGGTTTGAGTTTATAGTTGGCTGGCTCCATGGTGGGGCGGCATGGCAGAGGAGAAACAGTTCATGGCAGGCAGAGGGCAAGCACCAAGTAGAGAAGCAGTGAGCAGTGACAAGTCCTTTTTCTGAACCTTACACTCTATCCAGGCTACATCCCCCTTGGGGCGGGTAGCATTCACAACCAGGGTAGACCTTCCTATTACCACACTCAGAACTATGCCAACCAATCAGTGTACTAATTTAGTAATCACATAGCCTTGATCTCACCATTACACACTTAATCCCAGCATGACTCACTCTAAATCCAGTCACCTCTGAAAAGTCCCATCTGTGACTACATAAGGCTTTGAGAGGATAAGGCTTTTGGGGAGCTACATGGTTATGTAGTCATAACACCTTTAATTTTCAATCAGTACAATGTATGAATGAAGTGTGAGAAATGTTTAGAAATTCAAATTATTTAAAACAGAATAAATCTTCCTCTTTCTTTTGAAAGAGTGAAAAAGAAATTGTGTTAACCAATCATAGAATGGTCTCTGTCAATTTTTATTGTTGGAAAATACATGATATTCAGTACATCTGCCTATATTACACCATTGTGAGAATCACTAGGGACATATGTGAGTATATTTTAAAAAACTTTTCATGCAAATATTAAAATTAAAATCTTATATCACTTAATTTGATCCACGAACACTCTCTAACTTTGCCTGGCTGGATATTTCTAGACATCTGATGTCACTCGATCAGGCATTTCAGTGACTTTCTTTGCTGTAGATTTTTCCTAAATTGCTGTTCTGCTATTACTTTCATTAACAGCCTTTTTCAAATTATTTGTTAGAATTAGAGTAGTTTTTAATTGTTTTTTCCCAGATGAAAATTTTAAACTTGTAAGAAAACAATCACTTTTAAAAAAAATGAATCCTCAATTTTCTTTCTAGCTTTCTGGCAATTCTGATGCCATTTCTGTACCATTATGTTGACATTCTTCTCATCGTATGTTTCTAGAAGCTATACTCACATATATATATGTACAAACACACCACAAGTTGTAGCTTATAGATGGATTATTTTAAAGTAGAAATTTATTTACAATTGTTCTATAAAGCCTATAAAATATTTTATAGGATTATTTTATGTTATTCAGCCTTGTGAAATTAACATGGACATTTTGTTTTTTGTGCTTCATGTTAGATCATTTGAATAAAAATAAGCAGATTAAATCCTTTAAAGTGGTTATATAGTAACTCTCATTATGTTGTTAAAAAATGAATTTCAATATTCCATTAAATCAAACCAAACTAGCAAACAATGTAAACAAATCCAATAATTTAGAGGAAACATTTTAAAATTCAGTCATAACATTTTAAGGAAATCTATTGAATTTTTATTGACCATTTATATAATATATATATTACATTATGAAATTCATAGCCTTACTGAAACATTAAGACTATGGTTTATTTCTCTCTTTTTTTTTCTGTTTTGACTTATTGAACTCTTTGTTGCTATCCTAGGGATTTGATTGTCAATCTACACAGTAGTTAGTCTTCTACAGCAGCTGCATTAAGTAGGAAGTTGTAATTTTTTTTTCTTTTTGAATATAACTGTGTATACCTAAAATGTACCAATAAACTTAATGAAAAAAAGGTTTATTTCTCTTAATATAAATACTACTAATCCTGTTCTGAGTAGGAGATGAACACTAATCTTAGCAAACTCAATCCTATAAATGCAGCTTCAAAAATGAATCAGGCAGTCCATTTTAGCAAAATATATAGTTAGTGAGTTTTGTTCTCTGAGTGATCAAAATGGAAGAAAGTTTGGGTGAAATCATAGTATCTGTATTATGTTAGCATTGTGAATCTGATACAACATGAACTCTTCATTATAATGCAACCTTGAAGAAAATAAAATCTTTTAATGTGTGAACAGCGATGTATAAGAAGATATAAAATTTGTGAGTTTAAATTTTTTAAAAAATGTATTACACTAACAGACACATTGACATTAATTCCCTTCGCAATGCTCACCCTTAATTTTAATACCCTCATCTCATTATTCTTACCACTTTCTGAAGCAACACTTTCTGAAATCCTTATTAATGTCTTTATGGGAGATGTGATCTAATACCTGGTGAGTGTTGGTGTGAAGTTCCATCCAATGAAAAAGAAGGCTCATGAAAACATTACAGTGTGACTTATCCACAGTAGTCACTGATCTGGCACTGTGCAGCTTTGACCCTTTGCCAAAGTCAAAATGACCATGAAAGTTAAACATTTTGAATGAATTCAGGCCATTGAGACAGCCATGATAGTGCAACTAAAGACACAAAAGAGGACTTCAGAGATGCTTCAGAAAGTGGCAAGAGTTATAGGATAAGCATATTAGAAGTGAAAAAGAATATTTTGAGGATGATTAATAGCACTGCGAGTTTTACTCTAATAAATTTTTAAAAACTTTAGATGTTTTCTCTTTCATAATTATATATATATATATATATACCTTTAAACCATATTAATTTGATTAGCCTAAAAGATCAAAATAAATATAACAAAAGATACTAAAGCCTCTTCTGCCAACACAATAACTAGATATATCAAAATATTTTTAGCAGTTCAGGGATTTAAAATATAAATGACCTATTGAAAGATATGCCTGGGAGGAAACTGTAAAAGTTTCCTGGCCAGGTCTGGACTTCTCCTGCTCAGGTTTCATCTCCTTTCAGAACCTCCATTCTTTTTCCTTGAGAATGGAAAATAAAGGGTAGTGTGTGCCTGCTTCCTGCCGAGAGTGAATATTATAGTCATAAAAAATGCAATAAAAATGTAAAATTCAGATGCCTCACTACTCTCTAGGGGATTATCAATGATTGAAGTTACCAATGCTTGAAAAGAAAATTTCGATCAGTCATAGTAAAATTGTACACCCAGAAAAGAAGGAAATAATTGTGCTGTAAAGTAAATGGTGTATACAAGTGTATGCCAGCTCAGAGACTCACAGAAACCTGGTAAGCAATGGATAATAAGTAAGTGAAATTTGTGCTTCGCTGAAATTTGAGAGTGATTTTCCTAAAACTGAGAAAACAAGGTTTCTACACACTTCTCACTAATTTTTAATCCAAGATTATAAATTATAACCACTAGGGTTTCCCAGTTTTACTTTAAATATGATGCAGAAAATAAACTGAAAAGACCTTTGAATGTTTTAAGTTGAATAAAGTAGAACATATCTGACAACACCCAGATCAAAATTAAGGAATTATTTGATGATTCTACAAAACCCAAATCCCCCAAGGTCAAGATTGTTTTCCAAGTTCTTTGCTATTTCTACTGTCAGGAAGTAGAGCTTAATTTCCCTCCCCTTGAATGCAGGCTGGACTTAGTGTCTCCTTTGCAGTTCACAGAATAAGGCAGGCACGATGATAAATGTCTGGTGCAGACCAGGCCACAAGATCAGGATCTTCTTCCTCGGCCTCTGTCTGGGAACAGTCGGTTTGGCCAATGCCATTTGACACATAGTGAGGGCACTCAAGCAGCCAAATGGAGAAGTGAGCACGGCAAGAAACTAGAGATCTCTGGTAAATCACTAAGAAAATAAACATCTTTTAGCACCAGAAACCCTAGACCCAGTCCCAGTTTCGGAGAAGTAAAGCACAAGCCAGCAATATTAAAGCAACCTCAAAGGGACTCCAAAACAGAAGCACACACGTAGCCGCCCCTAGTTGTCTAACCCGCGAACCATAGGAACTGTGTGATATGATAAATATTGACTATATTTTTGCTGTTGTTGTTTTTTTGAGATAAGATCTTACTATGTAGTTCAGGCTGGCCTTGAATTATTATGTTATGTAGTCCAGGCTGGCCTCAAACTTCCCGTGATCCTCCGGCCTTGGCTTCCTAAGTGCTGGGATTACAGGCACGCACCATCCTACTTTTTTTTGCCATAAGAAACATTAAACCTTTGTGGCAGATACTTCACTTTTAAAGAAAGTCATCAGTCCACACTTTTATTTAAAAACTTGTAACTTTACATGTTAGAAAGTGATCATTTCATTGTAGAAAAATACCATGAAAGCTAACATGGGTTATCAGCTAAGTATGATGGGTAATAGTGTACAAGCCAAGCAAACTAACAATGAAATGAAAAGCCATCACCAAGACTGTTGTTGACTCAGCCCAGAAGGCGCAGTGACCATTTCCAATATAGTTATCAATTATGCTGATGAGTTGTTGAGAGAAGGAGATGGAGTTAAGGCTTCCTGCATCCAGCTGTGCCATTACAGAAGATTTGAATAGAAAAATGGAGTCAGGCAGGACAACTGACATATTTTATAGAGGAGAAAAGACTCCTCTTGTGGATGACAGAATATATGATTTCCTGCTTTACCAGAGCTTGTACTCTACCTGAGGTATATGTAGAAGAAGAATGTACTAACTTGAGGTCTTCTTTGAGCTTTCTACTTGAGTTAAATTCTTGACAAGGAGATATGGTTGCTAGGTGTAGAGCTTCCACCCCTGCCAATAATCAAACCAAATGTCATTCATTCTTTTATCCATTCAGAAATATGTATGATTGGCCTATATATGCCACTCACGGATATATATGTTCACAAGAATACTGATTTCAGCATGCTTGTAGACCAGTGTGGAAGATACAATATAAAGGAGATAAAAAAGTAAAATACATGATATAATAGTTGAGTGCTGGAGAAGAATAACAGAGCACAGAGATAAGGAAGTGTGTGTGGTAGGGATGAAGTTTTAGATTTTGGAGGCAAGTAATGGCTCACTGAGATGCAAGTTCTCAGAAATGTTTTAAAGAGATAATGAAGAAAGATTAAAGCAATGCCTTGAGAATGATCAAGAACTGCTCTAGTTATTTATTTTACAGTTTCTACATTATTATTAAATGCTTTACTTTCAAAAATTAAAAAAATTAACTTTATTACATTGATATAAATATTAAAGTTGCCTCTGGCGGCTTACCAGTTGAGACTGCTTTTAATTGTACTATGGTTCATATACATTATTGATTGTGCTTCATGTGTTCTCTAGGAACTCAGGAGTTCACTTGATCAGATATGACTTACACTTGTGTTCAATGATTGTTTTTTGAGCATCTTTTTTTTTTTTTTTTTGATACTGGGGGATTGAGCTCAGGACCTTGCCCTTGCGAGGCAGATGGCCTTTTATATTGTGGGGCAACTTATCAACATCAAATTCTTCAAGATTTCTTTTTTTAAATTTTAACTTTTAAATTTTTAAATTATTGTATATTATTTTGAGACAGGGTCTTGCTATGTAGTTCAGGCTGGCCTTGAACTCACTATGTAGTCCATCTTACCTTGAACTCATGGAAATCTCCCTGCCTCGGCCTCTCAAGTGCTGAGATTACAGTGGTGCACCACTACATCCTGCTAAATTCTTCCCCATTTCTAGTGGTGATCTTATCAATTGTCTATTCTCAACTATCAGAAATAGCAAATACAATAACCTCTGCTTTCAAATATTGTAATAGCTAGTAGCTCTAAAATGATATCTGCTGCCATTCCTTTTAGTTATATTTTTCAGTATTTAGTCAACTTTTAAGGAAGTTTTCTTTTATGAATAAACCTTAGGTTCATGAAATTATGATACTCTAAAACATTTTCCTCCACAATTTTCTGATTAACTGTGATATAAAAAGTATTCAGTGAGGTATGTGGTATTTAACTCTTGATCAGCTAGTTTTCAGTGATAAGCCTTTTTTGTTTGTATTTCTTTACTTTTTCCAATCATCTTTTGACATTTTCTTCATATTAATCCCTGCTGGAGATGGGGAAGGGAACTCAAGTTAATCAACTTGCTCTTCTGTGTTAATGTGCCTCTGTAAGGAGGACTAGTAGGAGGAGGATAAAACTATTAACTAAAATATAGATTTATATGTTGTTTATCAATTTTATTTCTTATGATCCATTTTCACAAATACAATTGGAAAGCAGATTGCCTATATTGTATTATGTTGTATTTATGCTGAAAAAAATTACAAAAATCATTTGATGAAGCTGAGAAAAAAATAATATACACATATAATAAATATAACTTATATATTATTTGAGGAATGCAATTCAGGAAAGATCAGCATGACATTTTGTTTGTATTTTTTTTTTTTAGTGTGGTACAGGCAAGACCTAGTACAAATGGATCATAGACTTAAAATAGAAATAAGGATATTAAACAAACTCAAAGAAGTTGATAGATATGTCTATATAGAAAATAATTGGCATTTGTGGATTTCATGTTCAGCAAATGGTTTAATCACAGGTGATCTTGATTCTGTCAACTACAATGTGTCATGTAGTAATTTGTCAAATTTTTCTACATGAAGAATTTGAGTCTTGGAAATACAAGAAATAAGAGGTTGAATTTAAACATCTACTCCACACTTGCACCTTAAGATTTACTTATTCACTGTTCTCTGATATTCTTTTTTTTTGGTTCTGGGGATGGAACTCGGAACCTTGAGCTTACAAGGCAGGCACCAGAACCACTGAGCTAAATCCCCGGCCCTCTGATATTCTTTTGCATACACTGTTACTAGCTGTTAAATTGTATTGTATATCTAATTTTATTTTTCTTTCATGGTGCTGTGTAATCTATTGAAATTATATTTTCCTTGATAACTATAGGTAAGGATTACAAATCGTCATAGCGCATTCTTCTTGATCATTAAATTTATATTTATATTTGCATATTTATATGTCTTAATTTGGAGTGCTATAACAAAGTACTGTAGACTATAGACTTGTGAAAATAATAAAAATATTTTTTTTCACAGTTTTGGAGGCTGGAAATCTAAAATAGGCTCTGTTGAGGGCCCTCTGGATCATAGATTGCTAACTTCTTATCTCTTCAATGGATGGAGAGAGAGAGAGAGACTTTCTGATGTCACTTTTATCAGTACACTAATCCCATCTCTGTGGGCTTTGCCCTTGTGACTTAATTACCTAGTGTTTTATTCCTTTCTTGTTCCCGAGAAGCAGTACCTGACATCTACAATTTAAAGGAGGAAAGGTTTATTTTGGCTCTCCATTTTAAGACTTCAGTCAATAGTCAGCTGGCTCCAAGGCACAGTGGAGTGGCAAAGGAGAAATTGTTCACGGCTTGGGAGGCAAGAAGCAGAGAGGGATGAAGGGAGGAGGAGGGATATATATTGTCCCGGCCACAACCAAGGTGACTCACCTCTTCCCACCAGGCTTCACCTCTCAAACTCACACCCAGCTACAAACCCATCCATGGATTTAGTATCACACACCCATGATTGATTCAGTCAACTCCCCAGAACCCCATTTATGAGAGCCCCACTTATGGGGGCCACGTACATGTAAGAGATTACACCTCCTAAATGCCCTGCTTCTTAATATCATCACACTTAATGCTAGGATTCTAACACAAACATTTCATTTATTATATATAATCTAATCTAATATTTAAGTATCCATATCTATATGTATATCTATTTCTCTCTCTATATATATGTGATTCAAAATGAATTAATGGTCTTCATCACATTATTAAATAGACTTTAAGATTAAATAGAGACAATTAAAATTAACATCATTTTTAGCTAGGGAAGAATACTTTAGATTCCTACTCTTCACGAACCAGTTATGTGATTTGAGAAAGTCACTGCACTCTAGTAGACATTATTTTCTGTGAAAACATGAAGCTTTTCAATATGCGCTATATAGTTCTAACCTTGTATGACTTTGTCAATAATAGGTTGATCTAAGGTGCAATAAATAGCTTTCAATAAACCATTGCATAGGTTGAACCGGTGGAGAAGAGACTACCACATTATGACTAAAAACAAAGTTTATTTGTGAAGTTATGGTTAACAGAGTTCATATCAACCTGTTTTATAAATTAGGCAAAATTTTATTTTTGACTTTTAGTGGAGAATTTGGTATTATAGAGGATTACAACAGAAATCTTTAAATAGGTTCGTGGTTTCTGTAAATATTTAAATAGCTATCTCTCACAACCATGTAATGTTAGAATCAATTGCAACTTGCTAACAACCTGTGTACAAAAACGTCACAGATGATAACAAGAAAAAGTGTTTACACAATTTTCATGAATACTTAAGCTGTCCCTGATGAAATTTTCTGGTATCAATCACAATTTAAATATACTATTGATCTGTTTCAATTTGCAATTTGCCCAAGTTATGCATAATAATTAAATATCAGAGAGTCATTTAATTTTGGCTACTGCTGGGATCAACAGAGGAGGAGAAAAGACATGTTCTATATATGCTTTGAGTCTCTTGTCAGAAATACACCCAACCGTATAATAAATAAAAAATTAGCTCTGTTGATTCAATTATGCACACAATTCCTTTTCTTCCCCTCAATGTTAAAAAAAGTAAGTTAACAGTTTGTCCTTTAGAGAGCCCTTGAAGGTTCTAACAAAAGTAACCCTGAGGACATGTGTTCATATTTTGAGCTTATCTCACTAGCTTGAAACCATTGTATTATCTGCTATGGATTTCATAGGACATGGATAATTCACTCTTGGGAAAATCAAGACTGTCAGATTGAAATATTTCTAGATATCATCTGAATATCACAGGATGTCATATTTATTTGCTTACGAATGAATACATTGTTATTATTGTTGAAGATTAATGGTTTCAAATGCTTGCATAAGACTATGACAAAGCCTTTACAGTTGTCTAATCTCTCTGCTAATTGAAAAACTAAGTCATAGTGGCAAAAAATTAATCTTTACCTATTTGACACAAACTCTCAGCGATTTTTCAATGATATATTTTTAAAGTTTATATCTCCATTATTTTCAGGAAAATATTATTTAGTATAATAAATAATGTTTGGGGTTATTGAATTAAAGCATGTGTAGTGCTTAAATTACAGCTGTTAGGAATTTCATCAGCTGTATAATGTAGTTTATAAATGATGATAGAAAAATGTAAAATATGCATATAGTAAACAACCTAGTAAAACTGGCATCCAGAAATCTTCAAATGCCTTTTTTTCTACTTTATTTCCTAGGATAAATTATTATGGCAAGTTGTCATGGCCACTACGGGGCATCATAAATGGTGGCAAATGATGAGCCATGGGTCTGAGGCAGTTCATCTTGTAAAGAACCTCAGATTGAGCTCTTGCAGATTCATACTAACATCTAGTCTGCGATGATTCCGTCTGTTGCCTTTAACAGAATGGGGAGTCTGATAACTTGAACATTCTTTATTTTAATATTCCACTTTAAGGAGTCAAGTCCTCTGTTTTCTACTTTGTGGATCTAGTTTATATGTTTTCAAATGCAGATTATTATTTTTTAAAAACCAACAACTTCTAAATTTGTTTCTCTCTCTAAGAGTGAAAAAGGACTGAAACTTGAGATCTTATCCTCCTTCCCTTCCTTACTTTCTTCTTTCTTTTAACCCCTCCATTAGGCTTTCCATTGCTTTTTTACATCTTTCTTCCTTTTCTATTTTCTTTGGCAGCACTTCTTTTTCTTCATGAAATAAAACTTTAAATTTTTATATTATTATTTTCCTTTTTTTTTTTTTGGGACCAGGGACTGAATGTAAGGCCTTTGCATTGAGCTACATACTCAGTCCTTTTTTATTTTCTAACTTAGGACAGGGTCTTGTTAAGGTGCCTGTGTGGGATTTAAACTTGCATCCTTTTCCCTTAGCTTCTTAGAGTCCTAGGGTTATAGGTGTGCATGACCACTCTCAACTAGTGGTTGAGATATTACTGTATACCGAGATATTACTGTATTCTTATATTCTGAAAGTAATTCCATTCAGTCACATTTAAAATGCTCTTTACTTTCATGAGTTATAAACTCCGACCTAAAGAAATGGGAATTTTGTGAAGTTTTTAGCGTAATACAATAAACCCAGTTCTTTTTTTCTTTGTGGGAATATTTTGAGAAGTAGAGTTAATACAATGTGCTTTTTGATTAGATTGTGTTTAAAATAAAAGTTTCAATACTTTGAAAGTTTGAAAACCACTACCTACGGCTTAGGGCTATCTAGTTAGTAGACTGATATTGCCTACATTTAGTGAGGAAGTAAGTGTTATGAGGAATTGAAGAGTATTGTAGGTTATTGTCTTAGGGATCAGAGTGCTGACAGTGTAGGGAGGATAGATTGATACATATATGAAGCAAGCACACAGATCCTTGAATAAAAACGCAAGTGAGACCTGCAAATATTTCCAGAGCAGGCCTCTGTGAAGAGGTTAGCATTGAGACTGGGCCTGGGTGAAGTCCAGAATATGAAGCGACCTAAAGGAGAGGCACTGATGCTGATTTTGCTGGAGAATACACAGGGCAGGGAGGCTGCACATGAGGAGAGTAGCTCAACTTGGCTGAAACTACTTAACTAAAATCTTCACGTATGTACTTCTCCTTCTCTCCTTGTAAAAGAGTGACTAGCTGAAAGCCTCACCTATGAGGGAAATTTGAAATAAGCTTGAATTTATAAGTTTGGCTCTGGTCACAGCCTGTCCCTTTTTTTGTCTAACAAATAGAATGCAATGCTCTGGCTATAGTATAAGTGAGAAACAAGAAGAAAATCATATTTAATTAAAAACCAATATAAAAATGCTTTGGGCACAACTAAGTTTGAAGAAATGATTTTACCCATGTACAGAATCATTGGAAATTAAATAGCTAAAAATATAGACGGCTGCAAGTATGCTATGCTGGCAACCCTAAAATAACAAGTGGAACTGATTTTTGTGGCTTGATTTTTCTGAAGTGGTGAATGATTTTTGGTAACATTGTGAGTAATATAATGAACAATTTTAATCCTGAAAAATTAAGTGTTTTTTAAACCATGTAGAAATTGCGTTGTGTTTTAATATAAGGTAGAATTAAGGTCTGATTCAGATAATTATTAACAGGGTTTTTCATCAATATAAATGTCTAGTGCTATATCCAATAATCAGTGCATTCTAAAATGTCTACATCCTTAACCCTGGCCCACTAAATGTCAACAGTACTCCCTGGTGATTTTGATAGCCAAAATAATCCTACGAATTTCCCTGACTCCCTCAAGTGGCAGCCACTGCACCAGTTCTAATCACTGCACAATTGCTTGATGAATAGAATGAAATTGAATCCTTACTTCTAAAGCAGCTTCCTTTCTTGCTGCTCTTTTTCTTTTTTATAATAACTTTGTACCTTCTCTGGACACTCAGCATTAAGCTCAGAAGGAACAAGATCAGTTTTTTTTCCCTCTTGATCCTAAAATATATTTGGATTGCCAGATTATTTTATTTTGTTTGTTTTTGATATATAAATAGCACTATCCTTTGTTTATTGTCTTGTTATTTGGGCTGTGTGCTTCTTTTTCTTTGTAGTCTGATCAGATACTTAACAACTTCTGGTCTGAACTATTGAAGTAGGCTCTAAATTTGTTTTTACTCTGCATTTCCAATCCCCAGACTTTGAAGGTCTGCTTTGATAGGGTCTCCGGTAGCACCCTGGACTTAGCCACCTTAAGAAGCTGAAATCAACACTCACACTTACTTTGAACTGCTCATTTTGTTTCACTTCACTCATCAAATCTTGTTTGGCACAGAATTACTATTTTCACCTTATGACTAAACTCAGGGTTAGTGAGATTTGGTAAAACATAGTACTGTGAAACTAAAGCCCCGGGATCCCAATTCAAGTGCTGTTTACACTAAAGGAAGAGTCTTCCACGTCATAACTCTACTTCTTATATGATTCTCCTTTACCTCTACTGCAGTCCCGTGCACTACATCCAGTTAAACTGTTTCTGCTTTATTTTATTTAATTCTCTAAGCCTGTGGTTCCTGGTCCTTGGAGTGGTTTACATATTCATGCGTGTAATGCTATCCATTCATCAAGATATGTCAACTTTACCTCAGTATGATTTGAGATATTAGAGATCTTTTCCTCCTCTGAGCTTATTCATATTTTTCAGTATAATGGATTTTCTTCTTCTGTGTTCAGGATTGAAGCTATGTTTTCATATAGCTCTACCACTGAGCTATATGCTCACAGTTCTAGAACATTCTGTGTCCCTTATAATGATCATCTGTGAACTTGTGTCAGTTTTCTATAATTTGGGATCTTGTTTTTTTCACATATGCATCACTCATGAGGCACAAGAATTTAATATTTTTCAATAACTAATAGGAAGACATTTGAACAAATGAAACAGTGACTAGACCCAAAACATCTGTCCCTGTGATCAAAATGTATTATTAGTGAAAACAAGTAAATGTTTGTTTAGAATAACCAAAATCATAAATAAATCATAGGAGTTAAATATTTATTGAAGTAAATACTGCAATGAAAGAATTGGAATTGTTCCAGAAAGAATGAATAAAAAGATACATGTGTAAAACATAGTCAGTGATATCTGGTACATATTACACATTCATATGTATATAGAAATGCAACAAAGAAGGACTGTATTGGAATGTGTCTATTCTTAAAGGAACTAAGGAGTTTATAGGAAGAAAAATACAAACAAAAATAAAAGAGTTCCAAAACCAACAAAAGCATTGGCAATTGGAGTATTTTAGATTTTTAAAGGTAGTCCCACAACTAACCTATTTAATAGCATTACAGTATATAATAATAATAATAATAATAATAATTGATAGTGTAAATAAATAAAATATTGTGCTTAATTTATAATTCTTAACTTGTCTAATTCTCACAATAATCCTCTGAGAGAAGTACCATTAACACAGCTTATTATTGTAGAGTTCCCAAAGTAAGTTGGTCATATTTACTTGGCTAATAAATGTTGTAGAAACCTTTCTAATTCATGATGCTTAGACTTTAAAATGTTTCTTATAGGAATATGTCCTATAGGTATATTTACACGAAGTTATATATTCATTGAGATTTATGCAAATAATATACTTTTCAATGGTACTTGTAATAGCAAACATTGCGACAGAACACCAAGACCCTATGTTTCCATTATGAAGGAATAGTCAAAAGCATCATGAAATATACATACAATAAAATATTATGCAGTTAGTGAAAACAAAGTTGTCTTAGCTTGAGTGGCTCCAACAAAATGTCAAAGACTGGATCCCTTAAACAACAGAAACCTATTTTCTCAGAATTCTGAAGACTAGAAAAACCCAAGAACTTATATGCAAGTTAATTTATTCCTGGTAAGATCCTTCTTCCTAGTTTGTAAACTTCTTGCTTTGCCCTGACAGATAAGGAAGGAAAACAGGATGTTCTGATTATACTAATCCCATCATAAGAGTCCCAGCCTCATACCCTTATCTCAAATTAATCCCCTCCCAAAGGCCCCATCTCTAAACACCATTGCTTTGGGAGTTATGATCTCAACATACTAATTGGGGTAGTTGGTGTTGAAGGGAGAACAGAATTCAATCCATGGTAGAGGCATTTTCTAAAATATTTTAATTGCAAATACTTATAAAGCCTGCACAAACTAGTTGGATTTTTGTCACATGCATGCATTACTTTTATCATGTGTTTTGAACCATTATGCTACACTATCTTAATAAATATTAGTTAGAAAGCATCAACTCTATTCTGAGAAATTTGCATATATTAGTATTAATAGACACAGTAACCATGCAATGGAGAGAACGTGTTTACAATATCACTACTGAAAACACTGTGTGTCACCTGAGGTCAAAGCTATCTGCCATCCTTTCCACTACACCAGCGATTTTCAACTTGGGGTGATTTTGTCCACCAGGAAACATTTTGAAATGTCATTAGATATTTTGAATTGTATCAGCCTTCCGGATAAGTGGACAGATAGGCTGTCATCTACTGGGTACAGAGCAAGATACTCGTAAATATCCTACAGGGTGCAAGACAGCCCCCACCCCAATAGTAAATAAACTTCTCAGAGGCTGAGAAATTTTCCCTATTCCAGAAATACTGTGCTAATCCTCATATGCTGATTACATCTATGAATCCTGCTATTGGGACCATAGGGCCATCCTCATGAATTTTGGTTAAAATAGAAACACTTTAAAAATAAATAAAATTGAAAAGAACCTGGAGCCTATAGAAACTAACGCTATGACATTTTCTTGGAAGGAGAGTTGCATTGAAAGGAGGGAAGTTAATTCTGTTTGTTTTCTTTCTTTTAAATGTAATTTAATAAAAACAAACATTTTATTTCTTTATTTTTATACTCATATTTTCTGTATGATATTGCTAATATTCTTACTTGTTCCAACTTGATTTGTTTATTGATTCAACAATTTATCAAGTTATTATAATGAGTCAGGCTTGTGTTAGGGATTAGGAGCACAGCAGTGAATAAAAGAGGTAACAATTCTCTGTCTTAAAGAAGCTGAGATTCGGAGTGTAGGAAAACTGTGTATACACAAATAAGTGAAATTCAGGTTGTCAGATGGTGATAGTTACTACTGGAGAAAATTCCACTGGAGCATAAAATAGTGAGTGAGTGCAGAGTTGGGTCAGGCTGAAGGAGATAGCAGAAGTAGAATTTTAAGTGGAGAGGTCATGGCAGGAGTCACTGGGAAGTGACAGATGAGCAAACATCTGAAGGAATGAGGGAATGAAGCACTCATGTATTGGGAAGATCACATGAGGAACAGAGATCTGGAAGTGTGGGCTGGGTGTAGCTCCACGGTAGAGCTTATGTTTAGCATGTTTGCTTCCCTGGTTTCAACTTATAGCAAGGAAAAAGAAAAATGCAACTTGACTCTTTGATTACATTTTAAAACACCATTGTTTTCAGAAGGAGTGTCTAAATCTTTTATTTTCTTTTTAAAATCCCAGGGTGATAGAACTTACTTTCCTCAGTGAGACTTTATACTTAGAAAAATACCTGATCCTTCATGTGGTTTCTCTGCTGCCATTAAACAGGAGAAATAGAATATACAGTTCATTTATGTATATAATATGCTAACAATAAGCTAAAAATAATCTACAAGATCTTAACTTCTTTAAATGAATGAATGCTTGTAGCCTTAATGTACATGGAATGATGAAAGTAGCTCTACTCCATGTGTTTTACTTTATTTCCAATTTATTTAACTCAATGTTATTATTAGTGATTTTACATTACCATAGGAAAAGGGACATATTTTAGTAAATATGATTATTTCAAGGTTTTATAGTTAATGTTTCTATTATAAAACCAGGCAAATGAAGAAAACTATCATAATTAATTAAAATAAAATGAACTTTGAAGAATTCCTTTTATGTTGCTTGAATTTCATATGTTCTAAAATTAAAGCTTAAATGATTTGTATTTATGGAACTTTACAAATGAAAAATCTGGATATTTCTGAAAAAATTAACTTATTAAGAAAATGATTGACTTTGGAGGAAAAATTATCTCTGGACACCAATTTTGTGAAATCACGCATTTAAGAAATCTTACCTAGGAGAAAGTATTAATGGATTATAAAATGTAATGCTTGAGAAATGTTCTTTTAATTAAGCCTTTAAAACAAATTAGGAAAATAATTCCATTTTCTGCCTATCTCAGGAATTGGAAAACAGTTAATTTTCTTAGGTATATGAATGATCATTTATGCAATTATGTTAGGGTTTTGTATAATTATTATAATATTTATACCTGACTGTGTTATGTAAGCATGTTCTACTTAAGAAAACACAAATGTTGAAAAGCTCAGCTAATAGCATCATTGAAAAAGGTTCTCATGATATACTATTTATTTAATAATTGTATTTACAATCACTATTAGGCAAAATACCCAGTGATTTACTTGTTATACTTGTATTGCACTTCCATCTGTAATTTGATATCTGCAATGCAGTTTAAGTGCACTATAATTATACTGTATGTTTTAAATTATTCTGCTTTCAAATCAGACTGTTGAAAAGAGATGTTACTTTGTAACACACTGAGCAATGTCACTTAGCTCAAGGAACTTTAAATACATCCACCTAAATTTTCTAAGCCATCAGTCTTCTAATTGCCGTAACACTCTTCATTAATGTAACAGTAATATATGAAGTACAGCCAGGCAATTTGCCCAGCGCTAAGTATAGTACATAGTTGTCTTTTCTAAGTACTCACACCAATGTTAATGAAAAGTAATTACCCATCAAAATTTACATTAAAAGTTCTATTTGAAATCTCTAAAGGTCTATATGTGATACTTTTACAGCAATTTTTGTCACCATAAAATGCTGTGTTCCAATATGTTACTCTGCTTAATGCTATTAACTAGTAGAATGGATAAATACAACAATCAAAGAATACACCATAGTACTATTTTTATAATCAGATTAAAATTAGTGATCAGAGAGCACTCTCATTAACATAAATGGAATAATTAAATCACCTCTGCTTTATCACTCTTAAAATGTTAAATAATGATTTCCCTTTGTAAATTGTTAAATGTTAACTTTACCCGGAATCATTTTCAGGAAGAAAAGTTACATTGTTCAATAGTTATAGTATAAAAAAAGAACAAATTTGAAATACATATATTTTGGACTGGTAGATAATTGTTATAAACCTCGGATGTTTCCATTTTAATGTGAAATGAGGAGGTAATAAAATATTTAGAGTTGAAAATGACATGGAGTATTTTAATTTCCTAATAGATTTTTGAGTTATAATATCACTGTTTTATCCCCAAGTATAATTTCAAAACAACAGTGTTGCCTGATACTATGGATACTGCCAATCCCTATATAGATTATTTTTTTCTCTATGCATGCATGCCTATAATAAAGTTTAATTTACAAATTAACTACAGGAAGAGATAACAACAGTAGCTAATAGTAAAATAGAACAACTAAAATACTGTAATAAAATCATCCAAATGTGGTCTCTTTCTTTCAAAGCATCTTACTGCAATGTATCCATTCTTCCTGTCGTGATGTGACCTGCTACAATGTCTACATGATCAGCTGAAGTGCAGTGAATGACTAAGCACTTATCATGCCCTGTGCTTATTCCTTTTACTGTAAGCTTGCAACAGCAAGGCTAGCACAAATTTCTTTTTCCTTCTTCACACATTCATGGATAGATTTGTTCTTAATTGGTCTTAGCAATCTCAGCATATAGTTGTATTTCTTTCCTTAGTAAGGGGTGAACTTTTGTGTTTTCACTCACAGGAAATACGTTATGACTTCTTTGATATATCCAGATTGGTAGCATCACTATTTTTGTGCTTTCTGGGTATTGTTAAGTAAAATAAGGCCATAGAATACAGGCACTGTAAGTCTGACAATCAACCTGATACCTGAAAAGGCTAAGTGACTGATGGGCAGGGAGTGTTCACAGTGTGGACGTGCTAGACCAAAGCACGGGCTAGAACAGCTTTATCAAGGTAGTCAGAATAACACTCAACACTTAGGAACTGTTTATTTGTGGAATTTTCCATTTAATATTTTTATACTCCAATTGACTGAGGATAACCAAAATCAGGGGAACTGCAGATAAGGGTAGGGCTACTGTGATACAATTGCAGCTGCATTTTAATTACAGCCTAAGAGTTAATCAAAAGAAACAGAGTCTATTCCAGGTATCTGGTCCTATACTCTAGGGATCATGTTATATTTTGTATTAACAAGTACTGCAGAGTCGTGTCAAGTGTTACGCCAAGTGTTATTCATTCAAACTGAAGCTACACAGGAAGGTCTGAGCCTTTTCTGGGCAAATTTTATTTCACTTTAATTGTACTTGAATAGACAACATCTGGTCACAGAATTTCTGGCATATATAGGCTTTGATTTAGATATATTTTAAAAAATAATTTGCACTTGAAGGTCAATATGTTTGTTTCATTTTCCATCTTTATAACGAGTATTAGCAAATCTAATATAGCATAAGAAGAATATTAAACATTGTACAGATTATAGCAATGACTATCAATTTAAATTCAATTAATATAGTTCAATATTTAAATTATGGCTGTTTAAGAAATATCTTGAATAATACAGAAAAAAGTAGTGACCATAATTAC
>NW_004624732.1:40541395-40558286 GCF_000247695.1 Heterocephalus glaber | reverse complement strand
TCCCATTTTCTCATATTAATTCCATTCCCTTCTTTCCTTTCCCCTACCCCTCCCACTTCCCCTTCCCCTTTGCCCCTTTCCTTCCTATTTCACATTATCTATTGTACCTTGTAGTCCTTATTTATACTTATCTATACAGTTTCTCACAATAGAGAAACTATTGGGTATCTACACATGTGTGTCTTATTTATTTCACTTAAGCATATCACCTCAATGTCCATCCATTTAGCTATAAATGTCTCTAATTTCTCATTTTTATGACTGAGTAGTACTGCATTTTATAAAAAAAAACAATACATTTTCTATATCCAGTATCCAGTTGATGGGCAATTGGGATGCTTCCAACTTTTAGCTATTACAAATTGTGCTACTATGAACATGGGTGCACATATATCATTGTGGTATGATTCTTTTAATTCTTTTGGGAAGAGGTCCACCAGGGGAATAGCTGGGTCAAATGGAACTTCCAGTCCTAGTTCCTTGAGGTATCTCCATACTGATTTCCACAGTGGTTGCACCAGTCTACACTCCCACCAGCAGTGGAGCAGTTTTCCTCTTTCCCCACAACCCTGCCAGCATTTGTTATTGGTTGATTTCATGATAGTAGCCATTCTTTCTGGGGTGAGGTGGAATCTCAGTATAGTTTTCATTTGCATCTCTCCAAGGACCAGTGACATTGAACACCTTTTCATATGTTTAATTGCTATTTCTCCTTCTTTGTCTGAGAAATGTCTGTTCATTTCAGATGCCCATTTTTGGATTGGGTCTTTAAATTTGGGAGGTCTGATTTTTTAAAATTCTTTATAGATTCGAGATAGTAGACCTCTGAGAAGCTGCAGGTGAAAATTTTTTCCCACATTGTGGGTTGTCTCTTCACACTGTTGGTGGTTTCCCTTGCTGTGCAGAAGCTTTTTAATAAGAAGAGATCCCACTTGTTGATTGCTTGTGCTAGTTCACAGGCAACTGAGGTTTTGTTCATAAAATCTTTTCCTATCCCCATGTCTTCAGGAGTTCTACCTCATCTCTGTTCCAGCCAGTTCAGCATTTCTGTTTTAATATTTAGATCTTGAATCCATTTCGATTTTAGTTTACTGGATGGTGAGAGATATAGGTCTAGTTTTAGTCTTTAGCAAGTTGAAACCCAATTTTTCCAGCACCATTTATTAAAAAGGCTATCTTTCTTCCAGTGAGAGTGTTTGTCACCTTTGTCAAAGATGAGGTGGCTGAATATGTCTACAGTTGTTTCTGCATCTTCTAATCTGTTCCACTGGTCTTCATGTCTGTTTCTTTGCCAGTACCATGCTGTTTTTATCACAGTGCCTTTGTAGTATAGTTTCAAGTTGGGGGTGTGATAACCCCTGCTATATCTCTGTTGCCTAGAATTACTTTTGCTATTCTGGGTCTCTTCTTGTTCCAAATGAATTTTTGGATTGTTTTCTCAAGGTCTGTAAAGTATGCTGCTGGAATTTCAATTGGGATTGCATTGAATCTGTATAGCAGTTTGGGAAGTATGGCCATTTTCACTATGTTGATTCTTCCTACCCAGTAGCAAGGGATGTCTTTCCATTTTCTAATAACGTCTTCAATCTCTCTTTTCAGAGTGCAATAGATTTCAGGGAAGAAGTCTTTGATTTCTTTTGTTAGGTGGATTCCTAGGTATTTCAGTTTTTTGGATGCTATTGTGAAAGTAATTGTTTGCCCTATTTCTCTCTCAGTGAGTCTACAGTTCGTGTAGAGGAAAACTATTTATTTGTGTGTGTTGACCTTGTATCCTGCTACTTTACTAAAGTTGGTTATTAAGTCTGGAAGACTTTTGGTGGAGTTCTTGGGGTCTTCAATATAGAGTATCATATCATCTTCAAATAATGGCAGTTTGACTTTTTCATTTCCTATCTTTATTCCTTTTATTTTTTTCTCTTGTCTAGTGCTGTCTAAGTCTATATTGAACAAGAGTGGTGATAGTGGACATCCTTGTCTTGTTCCTGATTTTAGTGTGAGGGATTTCGGTTTTTGACCATTTAGTATGATATTGGCAGTTGGTTTTTCATAGATGGCTTTTATCAGATTGAGGTAGAGACCCTCTATTACAATTTTGTGTAGGGTTTTCATCATAAATGTGTGTTGGATTTTGTCAAATGCTTTTTGTGCTTCTGTTGAGATGATCATATGATTTTTGTCCTCAACTCTATGGATATTGTGTATTACATTGATTGATTTGCATATACTAAACCATCCCTGCATCCCTGGGCTGAATCCCACTTGATCAGGGTGTATGATCTTCTTGATGATTTTCTGCATTCTATTTTCCAGTATTTTGTTAAGGATTTTTCCATCTATGTTAGTGAGATTGGCCTATAGTTCTCTTTTTGGTTGTGTCTCTCTCTGCTTTGGGGATCAAGTTGATGCTTGCTTCCAGGAATGAATTCAGGATTAATCCTTCCTGTTCAATTTCATTCAAGAGTTTAAACAGTAGTGGCAGTAGTTCCTCTCTAAAAGTCTTGTAGAATTCAGCAGTGAAACCATCAGGACCTGGGCTTTTCTTAGTTGGTAAGTTTTTAATTACGTTTTCAATTTCATTGATTGATAATTGGGTTGTTTAGAATTTTTAGGTCTTCTTCCTTCAACTTTGGTAATTCATACGTAATATAGGAATCTGTCCATTTCTTCTGTGTTTTCCATCTTATTGGCATATAGGTTCTCGAAGTACGTATTGATGACCTGGATTTCTGCTAGGTCCACTGTATTTTCATCCTTTTCTTTCCTAATTACATGAATTTGGGCCTTTTCTTTCCTTTTTCTGATAAGGTCAGCTAAGGGCTTGTCAATTTTGTCTATTCTTTCGAAGAACCAACTCTTGGCTTCACTGATTTTTTGTATCGTTCTCTTAGTCTCCATTACATTGATTTCTGATCTGGTCTTTAGAATTTCCTCTTTTGTGTCACCTTTGGGTTTGTCCTGCTCTTCTTTTTTTAGAAGATTGAGGTTCAGTATCAGGTTGTTTAATTGGGCTCACTCTGTTTTCCTAATATGAGTATTCACTGCTATGAATTTCTCTCATAAGACCGATTTTATTGTGTCCCATAGATTCTGATATGTTGTATTGTCATTGTCATTTAATTGTAGGAACTGTCTGATTTCTCCTTTAATTTTCTCTGTGACCCATTGGTTATTCAGAAGTGTGTTGTTCAATTTTCATGTGTTTTTGAACTTCTTGTGGCTTCTTTTGCTATTGATCTCCAATTTCTTTGCACTATGGTTTGATAGTACACAGAGGATAACTTCAGTTCCTTTGCACTTACTTAACCATGTTCTATGAGCAAGTATCTGGTCGATTTTGGAGAAGGACCTGTGTGCAGCTGAAAAGAAAGTGTATTCTAATTTTGTGGGGTGGAACACTCTGTAAACATCTGTTAAGTTCATTTGGTCAAGAGTTTTATTGAGTTCTAGTATTTCCTTGCTTATTTTTTGTCTAGTTGCTCTATCCCTTTGTGTCTGCCAGTAGTGGTCGACACAAAGGGATAGATCAACTAGACAAAAAATAAGCAAGTAGTAGTGGTCTGCCACTACTGTTGTATTAGTGCTTCTATGATTTTTCATGTCCATAAGTATTTGTTTTATATAATTGGGTGCACTACTGTTTGGTGCATTTATGTTTATGGTTATCATCTCTTTCTCTTGGATGTAGTGTCCTTCTTTGTCTCTCTTAATCAGTGTTGGTTTGAAATCCACTTGATCTGCAAAGGGGATAGCTACTCCTGCTTTTTTTCGGGTTCCTGTTGCTTGGTTTATTGTTTTTTACCCTTCAACTTCCAGTCTATGTGTTTCTTTTTTAATTAAATGTGTTTCTTGCATGCAGCATATTGTTGGATCTCGCTTCTTGACCCATTCTGCCAGTCTATTTCTTTTGATTGGTGAATTGAGACCATTAGCATTGATGGTTATAACTGATACGTATTGACTTATCATTGTCATGACTTTTTCTTTTTGTTGGATTCTCCCCCTTTATGTTTAATTTTTTGTTGTGCCCAGTGGATTCATTCTGCTGGGCTTCCTGGAGTTATGATACTCATCTTTTCATAGGATATTGTGTAAAATTTTTTGGAGTGCTGGTTTGGTATTCATGAAGTTCCTAAGGTGCTCTTTATCATGAAAGTATCTTATTTCTCCATCAATTTTGAAAGATAGTTTTGCAGGGTATATCATTCTGAGTTGGAGGCTGTTTTCCTTTAGGGCTTGGAATACATCATTCCAAGCTCTTCTTGCTTTGAGGGCTTGCATTTTGAAGTCTGCTATGATTCATATGGGCTTTCTTTTGTATGTGACTTGCTCCTTTTCTCTAACTGATTGTAGAATTTTATTCTTCTGTTAGGCTTCTGGAATCTTATCTATTGTATGCCTTTGTGTAGAATTTTTTGATCAAGGCTGGTTGAAGTCCTATATGCCTCACTTATCTGTATGTCAAGTTCTTTTTCCCTTCTTGGGAAGTTTTCTACCATCACTTCTGTGAACAGTTTTTTATGTTGTCTGCACTCTCTCATGTTTCTTCATTGCCTCCAGTCAGTCTTATGTTATTCTTCTTTGCATCGTCTAGCAGCTGCTGGATCGATTTCTCATGGTCCCTTACAATTTTAAAACAATTTTTCTTTTCCTGGTCACTAATTACAATCTTATCTTCTATATCTGAAATTCTTGCCTCACATTGGCTCATTCTGCTGCATAACCATTCAGTGGAGTTTTTAATCTTCTGGAAATTCGTTAGCATCTGTTTTATGGATTCCATTTGTTTCCTATGTTGCAATTCCATCATGTTCCTCAGCTCCTCTATTTTATTTTTATCTCTGTCCTCTCTAGATTTATTAATCATCTCTTGCACTATGGCCATAATCTTGCTGTTATTTGAGAAATTATTTCTGATTTCATTTTTTCCAGATCCTCTTTTATTGCCAGTTCAGGGAGTCCAGGTGGTTGAATATCAGATTTTTCCATCTCGTTTCCCTTTGGGCTTGCTTTAGGTGATCTGGAAATCTATTTGTGACACTTGTTTACGTGTCTTCTCATTTCAACAAGATGCGGGGAGGGATGTGTGCTGCTGGCACCTGTATTTCTCAACTCTTCAGCACTTGGTTCAGTGGTATGTTGGCCTAGAAGATTCACCTCCTCTGCTTTGGGGACAGCTCTGCTCCTTGATGCTTTTCCTTCTTTCCTGGTGTCTTAGAGTTACTTTTCTTCTTGCTGCGACAAAATTTTGAATACCAACAAATTAAAGGAAGAAAGGTTTAATTCAGTTCACACTTTGTAGTGGTTTCAGTCCTTAGTTGGCTATTTTCAAGGCAGGTTGGCATGGCAGAGGAGCGTTGCAGAGAAGAAACAGTCCATGTGCAGAGTAGGCAGGAGGCAGGAAGCAACCTGACCTTAGTCAAATGTTTTCTGACTTATGAATTGTAAATGAGAGATATTTTGGGGGATATTTGTTTCCCTAATAATTTCTTGGGAATTTAGGGAACCTCTACATAATGTTCAGTTCAAAAGAATGCAAAGCACTGAAATGAAAACAAAGGAATACAAGGCAGGATCCTTGTTCTCAGGAGCTTTCATCTCTGAGTAAGGAGTAAAAGTAAGTACAAGTGAAACAGAGAGAGAAAAAGCAACAATTAAATACTAAATCATAGAATTCACTCTGCAGAGGGCTTAGAGTCAGTGAGTGGGAAGTATGAGTGTGAATTGGTGTAAAATACTTCATTGGTGGTAAGGCAATATTTGTGTATTGAAGGGTTAATTTGGTTTAATTGTGTGTAGATAAAGGTGGAGAAACAAAGGATGGGATTGTGTTTATACTTTTCAGACACTAGTAACAGTCATTCATTTGTTTTTCTACTTGCTTATTTCATGCCTCTTTCTGGCTAAAATGTAGTAGCTGTAAAGGTAGTGATCTTATTTGTCTTGTCCTGTGTCATTTTCCCATCATCTAGGGTAGAACTTTATAATAATAGATGGCTGTATTAGTCAATCTGTTGCTAATAACAGATGTAAATTTTCATGAAAAAAAAAATGTTTATTTTGGCTCATGGTGCTTGCCAGGGGTCCAATGTCAAGGAGTTACATTTGGTGATGAATTTCTTGCTGTCAAGTTCCCTGGGTGTTGTAGGCCATCATCATCTCACAGAAATAGACAAGAAACTTGCACAATTTCTATCTTCCCATAGAGATCTGTTTTGTTCAAGACTCTTTGAATCCTGGAGTGTGAATAGAAGAGAATGCCCATTCACTATGAGGCACCTGTAGATAGTGATGGCTCAAAACAAGATTGCTGACTGCTCAGAGTTGTAACATTTGTCCTCAGTCATTCATTCATCCATGTCCCAGTGCTGACATGCTTTGTTTTATGATATAGAAATGGAGATTCAATTCTAATTTAACTTTATGTAAATTGTATGGTATTTATTTGTTAACTTTAGATGTCGTGTGTTAATTTCCTGATCTGAATTGTGAAACTGTAATCATTTATGTTATTTCTCTTTTTCTCCTCCTTCCAGTTATTTTACTGATAATATTTGGTTTTTACGTCACTTATTTTCTCTATATTGTACTCAATGTCTGTTTGCTTTTATATTAGGTTTTAAAATCAACTTTTGATTCATTTTTTAAGATGAGAATATTTTTTCTTTCTAATCTTCTCTTCTTGAGTGCATGTAAGAAATTTCATTAACTACACTTTCATTTTACATAGTAAAATTCTTAATATTTACATCCTGCACTACAATCATGGAAATTCCTCTGTTTTTTATTTAAAGGCTTATTTTAAAAACTGAAAGCAAACAGCATTAATTCAAACTGTAGACTAAAGTAGGATTGTATTAGGGTTACATTTGCTTCTTTCCTGATACAGTGTTTTGACTGCTGAGTCACTATAAAATAGAATATCGTCAAGGGAAATCACAGTACCTTTCTTTAATAATTCATTACTTTGTGTTTGGGTCATGGTTTTTTCCATAACTTTTATTTTCTTATAAAATTTCCTGTGTGGTGGTTGTACTATCACCCAAACACTTTCAATTAACAAACTGTTGGATAAACAGGCACAAAATGTGCAAGAAACAAAAGAGGTGAAGAGGAGCCAGGCATGGTGGTTCATTCTTATAATCTTAGCACTCTGGGAGGCTCAGGCAGGAGGATCCTGTGATCATGCTAAGCCTAAGCAATTTAGAATTTAGTGAGACAATGTCTCAAAATACAAAATGCAAAAAGGGCTTGGGCTATGGCTCAGTGTGAATGCTCTACATTTAATCTTCAGTACTAAAAAAAATAAAAAGAGAAATGCAGGATCCAGGAATGGAGAATACAAAAGCTTATATATTTTTAACAAATAGAAAGTTGGAAAACATTATCATTTTTTATTTTCATAGGTATTTTGTTGAATTTTGTCACTTCCAAATGTAGCACAAAACTACTATGGGTCAAGTATGTAAATAATGAAATCTGTATTCCATTATAATAATTAGAAACATATTTTTATTTATATCTATATAATATATATTAAATAATATGTAAGAATATTAATGTTTTGTGGGGGAAGAAAAAGTTAAAATGATTAATTTCTACCTGGGGAGGAAGGTGGAACGCCTGCACAGAAAATGTCACTATGTCACTACGGTTTGCATTTTTAGAAGCAAAGATAATTTTAGTGTTTTTCTTAGAAATTGCTTGAAATTATAACAAAATAAATCAAAAAGCATATTTTAATAATTGTTTATATTATTCAGTAAAATGATTATATCCTCCCTTCAACCTTCATTTCTTCATTTCGTTTTCATAGATAAGAAACTCTGGTGGGCAGACCAAAACTTAGCTCAGCTGGGAACCTGCAACAAAAGAGATGGGAGAAACCCTACCATTCTGCGCAATAAGACTTCTGCGGTTGTTCATATGAAAGTGTATGACAAGGAAGCCCAGCAAGGTAAGGCACACTGATGTGACTGCTTTTCTATATTACTTTTCTCAGATCAACAATGGAAAGTTGCTATGTTTGCTTCTAATAAAAAGGGACAAAAAGGAAAAATTTTGCTTAATATAGCAGGAGTAATTTTTTTTAATTTAAGGGATATAATAAGCTTTCAAAACCCTAACAAAGCTGCCCCAAGAATTTTAGTTTGCCAGGTCTTCAAAGAAGTCTCCTTTCTAGTTCTTGGCTAAAAAAAAAATAAGAATAAGAAAATATATTCCTGTGAAGTCTATACAACATTTAATTAAGCCCCAAACAGAATGATCTATGAGATTTGAAATAAACCGTATAAACCTAAAAATTTCATATTCAAAGACACTACCTTGTCTGGCTCTAAGCATTTTGATGTTTTGTGTTTGCTTGTACAAAGGGTGTGAGTGAAATTGAGTGCAAGAACTAACAGATGTTTTACATAGGTGGACTTGTCACACTGCCCAGTGGCAATTGGATTAGAGATGTAAGCCAGTATAGCTGCACACCTGCGAATCCTTGCTAAGATTCTGCTTCATGGTCCACAACATTAACAGGACTCTTCCTAAAAACATAAAGCCTTTTTATTTTCTATTCTACTTACTTATTTTACTCTTTACTATGTGAATCTTTAGCTTCACATACTTTTCCCTCTTTGGAAAATTTTTAAGGAAAAAAAGGAAAATTAGAAAGAGATTTTCTCTGAAAGATTTTGGTCATATAGACCAAGGCAGACAAGAGTAGAACAAAGAATCTAGAACCAAAGGGACCACTGTTCCTGCAGACAGGTGCCAACCATCTAGCAGTCAGGACTTAGGGGCAGTATCAGTTGAGAGCCTGTGTTTATAATAGGAGACAAAATGGCGGCCAGATTCCAGCTTGCCTTCCCTGTGTAGAACATGGGCCAGTTTTGGTCTGGCATTCTTACATGCAAATACCAGAAGGAAAAAATATTACTTTAAGAGAAAAAAGATTGTTTTAAAAATAATTTGAAATGATTACAGGGCTCCTTTTATTGGTGAAAATACATTAATGCCCAAAATCTTACATACAAATTGATTCTTTTTATGATTTTTTTTTATCAGTGTCCTATGATAATGAACAGGAGTATTTTCACTCCCAGTTCACTAATGGAACTTTTTCTCTATTAAAATATATAATTTCATCCAGAAGTGTAGGTCAGTGGTGGAACACTTGGCTAGCATGTAGAAAGTCCTGGGAACTATTTTTCAGCATGGCAATAAATAAGTAAGTAAATAGATAAATAAATATTACTGGCATCCTATTCACTGGGAATACATTATATAATTGAGAATAAAGTATTGGTAATCAGTAAATAAAGAATATTACATTTTCAATAGAATATATTTGTTCAACGTAAAAAGTTATAGCACGGTTATAAATCGGCATAATCTACATAGTCTACTTGAGATTGTATATAAAAACGCAACATTAGAAAATACAACATAGAAAGAATGAAAGGGAGACAGACAGGAAAGAGGCAGAGAGAGGAGAGAAAGAGAAAAGCTGAATATGAATTTCCAATTCCCAAATAAGGCATTAAAAATCTGTACCACTGTTTCAAAATGTGAAAAAGCATACACTAGGTTCTAAAATGCAAATTAATATGTCATTTTCTTTGTGTAGTTATACTAATGTTCTGAGAAGAAATATTTAGTGTATTTTTTGACTCACTTTTCTCTTGTTAATAAGATTTCTGTTATTTTAAAGATTTGATTCTATAGATTCAATTGGGTTGTCCATGCAGTATGAAGGTATTATCAAACTGATCAGGGTCTGTAGCATGTAGAGGTCGAGGGTATAAGACAAGTAATTTTTATTTGAGGGGGAAGATTTGAGGCAAGATCTCACTAGGTAGTTCAAACTGGCCGTAAACTCACTATGTATTCCAGGCTGGCCTCAAAATCATGGTCATCCTCCTCCCTCAGCCTCCTAAATGCTGAGCTTACAGGTGTGGCCTCCTTCCTGGCTACAATTAAGTGTAAGATGCAATGAAAATACTTCTTCCTAGAACTATACACCAACACCAGCATCTTCATCAAAGACAATTCCATTAACAGCATCACTACAGGTGGCTTAAAAGCTTCATTAGTATGATATATGAGCAATTTAGGACTCTTTGAGGTGTCAATGTTACTACCTCTTTGGATTCCAAAGTACAATTAGCTTCTCCATTAATCATTTTTGATACAGATCACTGGAGAGTTGAAGCTCCTTGTTAGTCAAATGAACTTTCTAGCACCAGTAGTCACTTGGGGCATGAAGTGGGAACATAAATATCATTATGAAATATTCATCCAAGCTAGTCCGTAGTACTAACTTGATAGCTGATCACTACATAAATTATTATTTTTAAATACACTGTAATATTTTCCTACTTCCATTCATATTTAATAGGACAAGGTACCGATTGTGAAATATGTAAATTTATTATTAATTTTATTTTTTCTCTCCACTGTTCACTTCTCTACAGATACTGTATGTGAAATGTGTATTGTTAGTGTAAAATACAATTAAATTTATTCTTAATCAACAAAATACAATCTATTGCTATTACTGCACTTGCATTAAAAATTATGCCATGTCAGATGTGGCTCTTCCTTCTTCACATACTTTTGTGATTATCAAGACTAAATAACCACTCATTTTCTCTTATTTTGATACATTTATTCTCTTCTCTAACCTCTTTTTCTGTACTTCTTTAGTTTCCTTATTTTTCCGCTCCATGTGGAGGTCCATCAAACCATACGGTTAGCATCATCTGTGATTTGCTTCCCAGCCTTTCTGCCTTTACTGGTAGTTAAATCTACATCTGAATTCATATCTATAGATTTGCATCATGTGACTATACATCAACATGCTTTCTATAAAATGAAATATGTATATGATATTATTGCACAATTACAATAAAATTATCTATTTGAAATATCAGAGGTCTGGAATGTCATCTTAGTTTGGAAAATTGAGACAATCAATTATTCTTAATTTTTTTTATATAGGTGATAAATGCAATCATTCCAACAGTATAATTTACCTAAGATGGAGTTCAACATTGACTAAAGAGTAGGTTTTGGAGATGAGCATAAGTGCATTAAATCTCCTGATGAGAAACTTCCCAAATTGAGAATATTTCGCATTTCAAAAATGACAATTCATGACAAGTTCCATTGAACAATTAAATACCACCAGACTATCTTCAATTAAGATGATGAGAAACAATGAGCTGTATTAGTATCTTGAATTTTCCATAGCACAGTATTGATATGCGTCTTTCATCAAGCTTTGTAATTCTCATGGCTTTTAATTCTCACTGGATTTACTGCACTTCCTATCAGTTTGAACATCAGTAAATGGCACTGCATGTCCTAGAATAATAAAAATGTAAAAATGAGATATTTAATGAACTTTCTACATAAGATTGTAAATTACTTAACTTCATGCTACCAGCTGTAATTAGCTCATTAGGGCTAGTAAATTCAATGGAGTGTCTTTCTAGAATGGCTACTTGTGATTTACTGACTAATATTTGTCATTTTTACTATACAGAGATGAGAATTTCTTATTAATATGCCAATTAATTAGATGTCTGTTATGAGAGTGTTTTCTGTATATTATGGAAAATTATGTTTCTAGGAATGGAAAAATTTATTTCTTTCCTTTATAAATAGATAAACATATACACATATATTTCTTTTCTTTTAATGGAAATCTTTGAGTTGAGTTAGTAATATAATTTAACTTTCATGGGACACATTTAGATAAAATACTCTTGCAAAACAACTAGCCATTGAGATAAAGTGAAATTTAAGAACCAAAACATTTCTTGATTTCTGTGATTTTAAAATATTTTTAAAGTTCTATGTCAGTATTCAGGACAAATCAATTTCTTTATACCTTTCTGTAACTAAGAATATTTTGGTCTCTTTTTCTTGAAGGGCAATATTCAACTGTAAGCCACTGCTTTAACTTATTTGAGAGAATAAAATGTGATTATAACAGTTACATTTAGAAATTAATAGCACAAATATTTGTTTGAATTACTGATTTTGAATAAAACTATTTTTAAAAAATTTTATTTCTTTAAAAAATTTGTTTTATTTTCATTCTTTGCAGGCAGCAATTCTTGCCACCTAAATAATGGTGGATGCTCTCAGCTTTGTTTACCAACATCTGAAAATACAAGAACTTGTATGTGTACAGTGGGATATTATCTCCAAAAGAACCGCATGTCATGCCAAGGTATAAATTCTTGAAAACCTTTGGCATTTACTTCATCCATCATCTACCATAAAGATTTTACATAACTAAAGTCAGTTAAAATTAGAAAAAATAATATTAATCATTAAGAAAATGGTATATTGCATAGTTTCATATATGTTGTATTTCAATGGATTTGAAATATTTTTTCTTATTAGGATCATTTCCTAATTTTAATTACTTTCAGCACCTTCAGTTTACTATCAAACTTATCACTAAGTCTAATAATTTCTACATTAAATTTGAAGAGGCAAAATTGGAAGTAAAACATTGTGATTAATAAGCTGCAATTAATGCACAATTTGAGTTTAGTTATGTGTATTTTTTTCAAATGTTTTATAGAAAGCATCAGACAGATGCAGATCTAAGGTTTGCATAACTGAAGGAGAAGAGTAGCCTGGAAAATAATCACAACCCAAGCAACCTATCTTTCTTTTTCTTATTTTGTGGTCCTTAGTTCTAATAGCTCCAAAAATCTTTGGTTCTAGAATGATCTTTTATCTCATGATTGGAGCTTGAGTGTCAATGTTACTTGAATTAAATAAAATATTTATATGACACTTATGTGCTAGGCATTCTTTAAGCACCTTACACATATTAATTCATTTAATACTCATATAACCACATGAGGTAAATCTCTTATTTTCCTTGTTTTATAGATGAGAAAAATGAGGTAAGGAGAAATTAAATATGTTTAAATCATATGACCACAAAATGGCAGAAATAAATTTAAATCTAGGCATTTTGATTTTAATAAGAAAACATATATATTTACTATATACTAATTTAGATACATATTTTCTAATATATTAACAATATTAATAAGCCTTACCATGTAGACTTCTTCTAAGATTCTATTTATCTGATTATTTTAAGACCTGGTTTTGATGTTGAGAAATAGAATATAAATGCAAAAAATTAAGCAATCTTATTGTTGTTGCATTTTTATTGTTCGAAAGGATTTTAGAAGTGGAATATTCCTTAAGAAATCCAAATGTTTATTAGAAGAAAAATGGTAATATAGCTACCTAATAACAAAATTGTTATCATATATAAAATTTATTATCACCTATACACAAAGAGATTCTTGCATTTTAGAGGAAAAAGAATGAATTTTAATTGGGAGGGCAGGTCTCCCAGGAATTATCTACTTCATTGCTTCTTCAAGTGATGCTCACATACAAGTAGCATCATCCTTTACTGAGACCTTTTTAGAATTTCAAATTATTGGGCCCCTGAATTGGGGCTAAATAATATGGTTTAACAAACCATTTAGGAGATTATGATGTATTCTGAAGTTTCAGAACCATGAATTATCTATCTTTCAAATAGTCAGAAAAGAGGGCTGGGGATTATTAATGTACATTAAGATTATGAAAAGTAATGCTAATGAAATTATTTTTATTTTAATACTTACTTTTGGCTCCCTCTCCTGTATTTAGGTATAGAGTCATTTCTTATGTACTCTGTTCATGAAGGAATCAGGGGAATACCTCTTGAACCAAGTGACAAAATGGATGCTTTGATGCCTATATCAGGAACTTCATTTGCTGTGGGAATAGATTTCCATGCAGGTAAATAGATTTTTATTCATAATTCATGTATAATATTTGCATGGTTTATTAAACATGATGAAATATAAAATTCTATCTGTACTTTGATATTCAAGATGAAAAATAAAAAGGTTAATTACAGATTAGTGTTTAAGCCTGTCGCAAATTGTTTTAAACATGCTTTGCTTGAAAGAAATCAAATAAAATTTTCCTAAAGTTTAACATTAGAATTGCAAATGCATTAACACGCTACAATTGCCTCTTGGTTGTTTTATTTTTATTTCTCTCTTTGAAAATGACATTTTATTTTAGGTAGTTATAAATATAAAGATATTTAATACAGTTTGGTCTTCTACACACTCGAAAGATAATCTTATTTAAAATGTTTTCAAAATGTGATCATCAATTCTGATATAAGAACTGGCAAATGAAATCAAAGTAATGAAAAAAGTTTGAATGCTAATCTATTTTAAATTATTTTAGTACTGTGTATGTAATTTTAGAGTCAGAATTTTTACCATACATCTTTATGTTTTAATAAACAGTGAATAAAAGCAAACCGGACATTAACATTTTGTTCTGGGAATACAAAGAATGTTTAGAGATTAAAGTTAGACACTTTTAACGGGATTGAAATAAGCAAATTGTTCTGGTACTAATTGCTAAATTCAGACATAGCATAAATAGTAGGTATGCCTCTCTTATTACCATTTAGAATTTTTACTTTATTACATAAGCATTTTAACTTATACAAACAAATCTTTCCACCTCTCAACTAACTTTCCACTCATATGTTTTGTGGGTTACTGTGTTAGTTTTGATGACATTTGTGGATGTTCCTAGAATTTTTGTAAAAACTTGATTTTATCAAACATTAAAATATAAATAGCTCTTTGGTATATAATGTTAAAAAAAGGAATTTTTAAAAATGAAAAAAAAAATCTTTACTCCTGAGCCTATGGACTTCTGGAATTAAGCTTTATTCTCCCCACTCTGATATTTTATTTAATCTTGTGTTAATGAAATTCTTGGCTAAATTAATGAATTATTAGAGATCTTTGAAAGTAGTTCAAGAATTACTTAAGTAAATTATCTTGCACAAAATGTTTAGGATCTCATAAAGGCAAATGTCCTACATTTTAAAAGTACCTCTTTCTAAAGGAAAAGTAGACAAATGGAGTATATCTTATTAAAACCTATATTAGTTTTGCCAAAATCAGAGTGACATTTGATCAAACACTGTTCAAATTAAATCATTATTCATAGTTTTATTACCTTTATATGCACATTGCCTTTTGTGTAAGTTAATCTAATTCTTTAGAGTTTTATATGATTTATCAAATGCAAAACTAAAAAATGTGAACTTCTTGAAAGATTTTTAAAAATGTACTCATATATTTTGTTCAGTATATAATCCTTGTTTTAACTGATATAACACATTTGATTCTTTAAAGAGTCCAGAGCAATTTTTGAAATATGTAATAAATGTACATGAGCTAGAAATATAAAAATAATTTGAATTTAAATGTCCCAATTAGATCTTTAGTAAATCTCTTGTTTCTTAAGGGTACACTGATTATTTGGGTAAGTTAAATTCACTCTCTGAGGTTTCGTATTGACCCTGAAAAGGTTAAATTTAATATGTTCCAGGAAAGAAGATAATTTCATTTGCAGAGTATAGTGGCCGTTCACTTTCACAATAACCCCAAATTATTAATATAATAATCTTATTTCATACAGCTTTTCATTAGGAGGAATTAGGACTATATTTTAATTTGTCTTCATAGAAAATCTCTTCTAAATGCTAAAATATGTAGGTATATTGAATAGTCATGAAGGTACATTGTCCAAGAATATATTAAAATCTCTGTTAATCAGCAAATAACAATTAAAACTTACTTTGAAAGCAAAAAGAATAGTCCAGAGTTTAGCAATAGAAAACCTGGATTCTAATGACGACAGTCGTTTACTAGCTCTGCAACCTCAGGTAAGATATCCCACTTCTGAGGCTCAGTTTCCTTATTTTGGAGGAAGAGGTGTACAGAAACATTTAAATCAATGTATACAAATGATTGACACTCTCAAATATATATGGCTGTTCAAAAATGATAATAAAATCAATAGATGATAAATTATTATGAAACAAATTATTATATAATTTTACACATGTGTTAAATACTTGAATGATTTTGCTTCCCTCACCTCATTCCCAAATATGTTTTCTATTCAGATATTTATGTAGAATAATAGGGCTTTCTTTACTATTTGGGGTCAGTTGGAATACTTTATAAAATTTCCCCAGTGATGACGAAGATCATTATCATTATCATTCTGTAGAAAAGATTATTAACAATTAGTAACATCGCCAGCTACCCACAGTTAGTACACAAAAACTCAGGAAGCTAGCATACAGGACTCACACAATGAGCCATCCAAAACACTCATGAAGATAACGATGGTGCTGGTATCAGGAAATTTCTACCACTTTCCCACATAATGTTTGTTCTCCTATCCACTTATAATCTGATCCTTTACTTGTTTTATGGAAATATGCTAGGATCAGAATAATTATCAGCAATTTGATTTATGATATTGTAGATAATATAAAAGTACTGTAAATATCTAGAGAGAAAAAGGAAGGAAAAATAACTGGAATAATTCTTAGAATACAAAGAATTTTTGATGCATCAACCGCAATCTTTTTCCATGTGATTTCCACCCTTCACTTGATTATAAATTCTTCCAACATTACTCTCTTACAGGTATTGTATTTTTCTTCCATTAATGACATTAACTTCAGAAACATAATACCTATTACTACTAAATTTTGGAGTGGTTCACAATAGAGTTATAGATAATCACAGCATTCAATTAATGAAAATAATTCAAACTCTCTCTGTTGTACATGTTCTGTGTGTAACTCCCACAGTGATGATTATAGACAGAATATCTTTATTTTAAAGTTTTAGTAAAATCCTATGGTGAAACATGAAAGCCTCCAGACAGCAGATAAAATGGAAACAATATGACATGTTATAATAGGTAATGTGAAATAGGAAGAAAAAGGGCAAAGGGGAAGGAAGTGGGAGGG
>NW_004624732.1:40473212-40516212 GCF_000247695.1 Heterocephalus glaber | reverse complement strand
GAGATGAAGTTAAAAGTTTTAAAAGCCTTGTCATGACTTTTTCTTTTTGTTGGATTCTCCCCCTTTGCATTTAATTTGTCATGCCCAGTGACTTCATTCTGCTGGGTTTCCTGGGGTTGTGGTCCTCATTGTCTTTTCCTAGGATATTGTCTAAAATTTTTTGGAGTTCTGGTTTGTTATTCATGAAGTTCCTGAGGTGCTCTTTATCATGAAAGTATCTTATTTCTCCATCAATTTTGAAAGATCGTTTTGCAGGTTACATCAATCTGGGTTGGAGGCTGTTTTCCTTTAGTGCTTTAATCATGTCTTGCACTATGAGCACAATTTCTCCTGTTATCTGAGATCACATTGTGGTTTTGTTTTATATGTGTCTGCTGCCTAAATATGTTGAGCATCTTTTCATGTGCTTGTTAGAAATTTATGTATATAGAGAAATTGTTATTCAGAAATTTTATCCAGTTTTTAATTTTAGTGGAATCTAGATAAAACTCTCTTATTACAAACATGATTTAGAAAAGGTTCTTCCATGCTATACTTGTCATTTTACTTTTTTATTCATTAATTTTATTGGTACATTTTGGGTATAGAATATGATGACATTCATCATTAGGAACTGGTACCTTTACATATTATGTCTTGGTTCTTATTTTTTTCCCCATTCCCTTTCCCTCCCTTCAACCTCTCCACCCCCAGATCAGAAAAGTTTTAAAGTTTGAGGAATTACAGTTTAGCCATTCTCGTTGATATTCTATGTGCTTTGGATGTCATATCCAGGTAACACTTCATGATACTAGGACACTAATATTTAATGACATACTTCTTATTAAATGTTATTTTATGTTTATGTTTAGATCCATGATATTTCCAATTAATTTTTATGGATGGATATGGTTATACACGTGGATTTGTGTGTGGACTTTCAATTATCCTGGCACCATTTTGTGAAAAGACTTTTCCACTATTAAATTATTTTGTCAATTTGTTGAAAATCATCTATCCATAAATGAGAATTTTCTGACTCTCAATTCTATGCCATTGATCTGTATGCCCATCTTTTTAAGACCCAACTGCCTTGATTACTGTTGCTTTGTAGTCAGTTTTGAAATTTGAAGTGTGAATCCTCCAATTTTGTTCTATGTTCAGTTATTTTGGCTATGCTCTATCCCTTCCTTTGACTTCCGAAGTAAAGCTATAGTTTCTCATTTAAAGAAACCGACTGTGTCAGTTATTCTTGATTGTCAAATTGAGGGGATTACAAGAATCCTGGAAAGTTGCTTGTATCATGGGGATGCTGTGATCATCAGCTTATGTATTCACTGATGGTCATAGCTGAATGAGCTATTGGGAGATTGGGCCCAGCTGAAGATGGTCACTTGGGGAAGGCCTGGGGGGAAGTATATCTCTTCCTGGCGCACTCTACCTGTGCTCTGCTTGCCCTCTGCTATGAAGTGAGCAGGTTTGTTCTCCCATGCTCTTGTTTATGTCTTGGAGTCAACCAGCCCTGGACTAAAACCTCTGAAACTGTGAGCCAAACAAACAATTCCCACCTTTAAATTGTGTATGTCAGACATTTTGTTGTAACAACAAGAAAAGTGATGAATACCTCAACAAAAAATTTCGTAGGGATTATGATGAATGTATTAAAAAATAGTTTAATTTAACAAATTTTCAGCATAGTAATATATCTTTCTATTTATTTGCATTTGAATCTTCTTTAATTTGTTAAAAATGATTTTGAGTTTTCCATTCATAAACTTCATATTTCTTTTGTTAAGTTTATTCTTATTTTACATTATTTGGAATGAAATTATTTGACTTTTTTTGTTGTTTTTTTTGGTACTGGAGTTTGAACTTGGGACCTTGTGCTTGTGAGGCAGGTGGCAGAACCACTGAGCTAAATCCCTAGCCATTATTTGACTTTTTGGGGCTTCATAGTAAATGAGTACAAATATAATCCATTTTTGTTTATTGATCTTTTATCCTACAACATTGCTGAATTTATTATGTTACAGTGGATTCTTTAGTATTATTCTCTACAGAACACTATGCATCTACAAATAGAATTTATTTCTTCATTTCTAATCTACCAGCCTTTCTCTCCTTCCCATCCTACCTTTTCTCTTCACCCTTCTCCCCTTCTCCTCTCCTGCTCCTTCTCCTCTTATCCTCTGTGTCTCTCACATCGTTTTCCTCCTTTTTCTCTATTCCTCCTCCCCTTCTCCTTTTCTTGTTTGCACCTAATTGCCTCCAGTGAAACGTTGAATATGAGTGATATGCCTTTTCCTGTTTTATTTTTATTTTAAGAAAAGACAACCATTATTCATTAGCAATATATCAGGTATGTTGTGTTGCTCTTACTCTTAAGGGGAAATATCCAATCATCATCCACAAACTATATGATGTCAGCTGATTTTATTTTCTGGGTACACTCTCATTTTGCCAATTTGTTGAGCATTAAAAATTTTTATTAAATTTATTTTTATCTGTTGAGATGGTTATGTGTCTTTGTTATATTTTCTGTTGGACAGTTCACTCATTATTTCCTGGCATTTAATGTTACGAGTTTGCTAAATTTTCTTGTATTAAACATTCCAGAAAAGTGCTTCAACAAAACCCAGTAACTCTACATAGTAGAATATATTAACATTCTTCTAGAATGTTAATGCTACCTTCCTATGGGTACAAGACAGTAAATTCTGCCTCCTGAAATATTATGGTCTCATAAATTGAGGCAAGGGGTCTTCTCTCATCTATTCTTTGAAGAGTACATAAAGAAATGTTTTTTCTGTAATTTTTTGATAGAAGTCACAAGTGAAGATTTCTAGGTTTTTCTTTGTTGTTAGATGTTGCTATCTAATACAGTCTGTATAATTGTTATAGGTCTGTTAAAGCTTTCTATTATTTTTGAGTCAGTTTTAATAGTCTGTATCTTGAATTCATCCATTTTATCTCAGTTATATAAATTGTGGCATACAGTTAGTCATCATACTCCCCTATAATAGTTTTTGTTTCTGTAATATCATAGGGATGTCTTCTTTCATTTCTAATTTTAATAATTTGACCTTCCTTTTTTCTTGGTCAGTCTACACAAAGGTTTATTAAATTTGTTGATATCTTCAGTGATCCATTGTTTCAGTTTGTTAATATGATCTATTATTTTTCTATGTGCATTTTACATTTTCCTTCTAGTTTTTATCATTTACATTTCCATGCATATTTGGGTTTAATTTTCTCTTCTTTTCCATGTTTTAAACTTGCCAGTTTAGGTTATTGATTTGAGTTCTTTCTTCATATTCAATGTAGACATTTATAACTATGAATTTCCCACTAAGAATTACATAAGATTCATTTTTTTATGAGTTTTGGATGTTGTATTCATTTTCTTTCATCTAAAAGTACATTCTAATTTCTCTGTGATATCTTTTTTTGAGTCATTGGTTATTTAAGAATATGTTGTGGAATTTCCTTTTTATTGTAAATTTGTCAGATTTCTTTTGTTACTGATTTATAATTCAACCTCATTTTGGTCAGAAAACATAGTCCATATAATTTTAATACTTATGAGGCCTGATTTCCTCACTTCTCAGCATCTTAGTAAATATGGACTGCTTGCTCTGTTTTTCACACTGCTTTCAGGCATTAATTTTCCCGCTGAGATCCAATTAAATTCTGTCTGAAATAGCTTTTGAGATCAGTCTTTGAAAACTCTTCTCATTCCACAAGAGCTTATCTTTACTGTCTCTTTCTCTAGTGCCCCCTAATATAGTAGGTGTGCTGCAGATGAGGCTGCTGCTCTCATAAAGTCTCCTATTAGTTGCTTACAATGAAAAACTTTATTGTCATAGACAGCATACTTAGTCTTGAACTTCCTCACACTGTTTGTAATCGAGTCAGTTCCGTGGGTGACAGCTTTGGAGTTCTTAACCCTATCAACTCCTCCCCTGGACAGAATCCCCATGTCCCTGTTCCTGGCACTAATAGCCTCTGCTTTGTCTCTTTGGCCTTAGACTTCTGCACTGCCAACAGAGGGGTGAGGGCAAGGGACATTCTAGTTTTCTGGGCCTTCGTTGCCTGGGGAAGTTTTCCCTCTTTGAGCTGGGGCAACTGTGGAAGAAAGGAACCTTTGGAATACTCAACATAGAGGAGGAACATAGTAGAAATATTAATGCCCTTCCCTTCCCAGCGAATCTCTTTACTGGAAGCCAAGGGGAGAAGGGATCCTATGTTCTTTGCTACCCTTGTCTGTAGTAGAACTTCCTTTAAATGTGACAGGGTATGGAAGGATTAGTTTGTGGTTTAAGTGCCACAGACTATTATTTTTCTTACCAAGCTTTAGTGAAATTTCTTAGATACACATTTTCTTCACATGCCATATTCCCTTAGGTAAATCTCCACAGGCTGATTGTTTTCAGATAATTTTCATCAGCCTTCAAGAAGAGAACTCCTTGGACTTTTCCATCAAGGTATCAATCAGTGACATGTTATAAAAATGTGTATCCATCTCAATTGTATAGAAAACATGAGAACAATATCTAATATTATTTTAAATAATTTTATGTAGATGAGTAACATTTTTTATCTGAAGTGAGTCAAGATTTGAAATAGCATTTATTAAAAGCCATTAAATGAGTGCATAAAAAGTGGTATTGTGACTATACAAAAAGAGTTATGGATTTAGCCATAAGTAATTACAAATATTTTGTTCTACTTTAAAAACATTACCCACAATGGAAAAATGCTTTTGTGACTACACCATTCCCAAGTCATATGAATTTTTATATATAATATTTTTGAAAACTGTGAAACTATGGAGACAGTAAAGAGATCAATAGTTTTCAGAGGGCAAGGGCAGTGAGTGATGAATCAATGAAACACGGACAATTTTTAGAGCAGTGAAAAACTCCTTTGTTTGATATTATACTGATGAATACACGTCATTATCTATTGTCAAAACCCGTAGAATCCACAACAGTAAATTATAGCATGAATTATGAACTGTGAGTTTTGATGTATCAATGCAAATTCATCAGGTGTAACAAACATATCACTTTGGTGTGGGATTTTGATACTGGGGGAGGCGGTGCATACATTGGGGCAGGATGTCTATGTGAAATCTCTATTCCTTTCTCTGAATTTTGCTGTAAACATAATACTTCTTTAAAAACTAAAAATAATAATTTGACAAAGGGGAAGAGGAAGGATAAATAGCGGGGTAGTGGAAAGGAAAGAAGGGGAAGGAAAAAATATGAGAAAAGGAAAAAATAGAAACAAAGTCTTTGTAAATAGGGAGGATTGGAGGGATTGAAGGAAGGGCAGGAGAATGGAGAAAAAAATAAACACTGTTGTACAAAAATTATTTGTTACAGTTTTATAAAATTATTCACAAAATACTTAATATGTAAAGAAACATTTATAAAATTTTTACAAACATCTTTTATAAAATGTGGCATTTAAATTTGGTACAATTTCCTATAATTAGATTTATATTCTATCTAGTGGTTGTTCCATGTTTTAACTAGCTGATTCCTTTTCCATTCAAACTAATAGGTGCTATTTATATCAAAGCATTGCTATTGCTACTCATAGAAAGTACATATTTCCTATTTGGATATTAATTTCCTCTGTTATATTTGATAACAATTTTTCTTGAGGTCCCTACGATAGTATCTGCTTTCATGGTAGAAATAATCCAGAAAGGAAAAATATCTCTTAGAACAAGAGTGAAGACAACATGATTTAAACATCTTTCTCTAGGTAGTGAATTTCTTTTCATTGTTAAACTTAGAAAATCAAAGTCTGATTGTATTAAAGAAAATCTTATTAAAAAAAAAGAAAATCTTATTTCCTCAAAATGGAATTTAAGTATCTCTTAAATGTATATGGAAAATTATTCAGAGGATACTTAAAACCATGGACCACGGCTCAATATTTTGGTATCAAATATACTTGAAAATTTGGGGGGGAGGGATACATTTCTTAAAATACTATTTTTATATTTTCATCAACTCAGGTATCAAAAGGTGGAATGAAAGGTTTTCATGGAATTAAAGGATAAAATTATACTTCCAAATACCCTAGAAGCCATGGAGGAAAATGTGAGAGCTTCTGTTCATTGTTATGGTCAGCACCTAAAAGATTTTTCAACACTAATTTTTTCAACTTTGAAAATAAAATTTCATTTGTATTGCTTCAGTCTCTTTCATTTCCATATAATTTATGGAAATTTCACTTACCCTTAAGGCACATATGAAAAGTGGGAAAAGTGTAGACAGATATTGCAGTTTTACTTTCAAGTACCTAATAGGTGCCTAGAATGGTTTCAGTTTACTAGGAAAATATCTTCAATCACAAAGACACATTTCAGGACATCAGAACACTACATACTTGAGTTCATGTACATAATAAAGATCTATGTATATTACACTTATATTTTAGGGATATTTGGGGACTTAGTCTGAAAATTCTTCTCATGGTTATGTCATTTTCCCCTTGTTGGAAATAATAAAATGACCTGAAGCACAGAATTTAAAGGCTGGCCCATGCCATAGTTGTATGGCTGTGATTGATAAATGATATGATCTCATAAGTGTTTGTCCTGTTGGATTTCAGTTTTCCAACTGGTAAAATGCAGATAACTCTATCAGAATAAATGGGGAACAGCTGGTACCCATGCCTTGTCTAATAAACTTCCCTATATTAGAATGTCATCTAGAAAGCAATCATAAAACATTTTGGCTATGTAGATATGCTTTGTGAGTACAGAATAACAATAATATTGAAATATCTCATTATGTACTATAACAAATATGAAACTTTAAATTAGAATGGATGGCTCAAAATTAGAATGGATGTAAAAAAATATATATATATATAGTCTTAAAATTAGAATGGATAGATTGATAGACATATCTTTTTATTGGTAGATATCTTCCATTTGGTCTTAGGAACTTATCCATACCTTATTTCAATGTGTTGGCCATAACTCACCTATGTAGCCTGCTAGATTGGCAGGTAAGTTAGTATTTGTTGTTCAAAACTATTTGTCACCAGTATCATTGATTTTAATCCACCAGTTTTTTAGTACAAAGTCATTAGGGCCAAGGACAAACATGCCAAAAATACTGTATTATTATGATTAAAATTTATATGGATTGATAGAGTACTAAATATATACATTAAGACTTTTAAAAGAGCAATAGAAATGTGTTAACAGCTCTTAATATCACATCTGGTGTTCAAAATGTAAATGAGCCGTGATAATAATTACGTTGTTAAACAGAAAGACTAAATGGGATGGAACAATAAACCTGCCCTATGTCCTGGAAATTGCTCACTTTGAAAATAGTCTTGCATTTTCAATCGCACATAATCCTTGATATGGAAAACTGTTGTCATTTGCACATTTAAATGCTTTGCACATTTCCAGACATACTCATTCTCTGAAGTCTCCCTCTCCTCTAAAATGTGTTGATGCTATACTAGCTGTCTCTGTTCCCTGTGAAGCTATTTATATTTCCATTCAGTCAGAGACTCACAGTACTTTCTGAGTTGAAAGTGACCATAGAGATTGTCTGTTCCATCCTGATGATTTTCCATATAATATAAAGGAGATGGCTGCAGATTATATTTCCTAAAATGACTGCACCAATGACTCCTAATCCCACATGCTTTTCTTAAACTGACATTTCTCTGTGGGGATGGGGGGATATATATATCTATATATACCTATATCTATGTATTTATATAGGTATAGATAGAGATATAGATATATTCCTTCTACTGGAATCAGGACAGGCTGTGACTATGGTGCTCTGTGTGTGTGTGCGTGTGTGTGTGTGCGTGTGTGCGCACGTTTTAGATTCATTGCTTTTTAATGGAACTTTGTAATGTATAAAGTTTATTTATTTTTCTATGAAAAAATAATTTTTCATAACAAAAATGATTAGAGAATAGCAATGTAATGTGTATTATGATCTAAAAAGAATATATTTTATTTGCTAATTTCTCAGCTCTTTTCCTAATAATAATATACCTTTTTGCATAAAACATTTTAAGTATTCACAAAGTATCTCACATTATGAATAATTTTGAACAATTTCTTCCTATTTCACAATATTTATTATTCTTTTGGTCTTTATTTTCACTTTCAGTTTCTCAAACCAGAGACACAATGCAATATTTATAGTGTGTTTGACTGAGTTCATTTAAGAGTATGTTCTCAAGGTGCAGCCATTTACCTAGAAATGTCTCAGGTTCATCCTTCTTTATAGCTTAATAATATTCCATTATATACAAAGACCATATCATTTTTATTCATCAGTTGATGGACCTTTGGGCTGTTTCCAAAATTTAGCTATTCCCAACTGTTCTGCTATAAACATGGGTGTGCATATATTGCTGTGGTAATACGCTTTTAATTCTTTTGGGAAGATATCCAGAAGGGGAATAGCTGGGTCAAATGGCACCTCAATTCCTAGATTTTTGAGGAATCTCCACACTGATTTCCATGTCAGTTGCACCAGTCCATACTCCCACCAACAGTGGAAAAGGATTCCTTTGTCCCCCCACCCCTACCAGAATTCTGTGTTTTCAGGCTGTGCCATGAAAAGCTGTATAGCTTCCAAATGGTTCTTTCTTGGAACACATGCATTTGAATCCTTATACTGACGTGACAAATCCAGCTATAATAAAGTCCCATCCTGGACAGATCACATAGATAAATTACACAGAAACAAGGTACCTAATGAGCCCACCAGATTCTTGTTGCAGTTGTTTGGGTTTTTCCAGATAGGTTAGTGAGTGAGTGTTCACATAATTCTATTTCCTTGCATTCCCCATCTCAGATGATTTCAGAGAAGAAACTTCATGGTAGGTAGAGCTGCCCCTGCTGACCACTGACTCTGTTCAATGCAGGATTAATACTGTTTCTTATAGCCACTGACTTTGTGATGATATGCTACAGAGCCAAACAACTGGCACAGAAACCCAGAGCCTGGAAGTGACTTGTCCCAAATATACAGCTGCAGCAGAGCTAGTAATAGTTGATAAAGGGTTTGGTTATGAATTTCCTGGTTTTCCTACTTTGCCACCATTTTTTTTCCTTTTTATTACATTAGGATGCCTTCTCAGATGTTGTTTAGTTTTCCATTAGGCTATTCAAAAGAAAATAACAGAGACATTTTCTTTCTTGGTACCATAAATTCTTGTTGTTAATGAACATAGCTTTTCTTTTAAAGTAATGGCCAAAGTACTTCCCTTTTATTCTATTGTATAAAATGGCTTCATTTGCCTGCTGCTGATAAAAATCTGACTAAAAGCCTTTAACAAATAATCTAGAATGCACCACCTGTCTTCATATGGATGTGGTGAGAAATTAAGTGCTCAAATTCAGACAAAACCGTGGCTCTCCTGTGTGCATTTGCAAATTCAGAATAGTCACAATAAAAATACAGAATTAATCACAAGTTAAACTTGTGAAGCATAACTTGCATTATTTCCAGGTTATTATCAGAGCTCCAAGCATTGGAATTTTTCAACTATGATTCAAGCTAAATTGATTTTAATGATTTCAGTCTAGGTGACTAGCAAAATGAAATAATTAGGGCAAAAACACTTACATATTTATAGCTGCTTAGAAGTACTACACTTTGATTCCAGATTAAGTAGGGAGATGAAAAACTGTTATTTAATGTATTAAATATTTGATTTGAATGAGTTTCAAATTTCTTGCTTTAGTTTTTCTCCTTTTAAGACATGCAATAATCTTAATTTATAACTGATTTTCCAATTCTATAAATAAGAAGAGAAAAGGGAGAACATTTGTGGGGAGATTTCAGAAACGATGAAGAGTCTCTCCGGATCCCCTTTCTTCCAGCATTAGAACAGAGAAGCACATTATTTTTAGAAGGCCTCTTCAAGTGATTATCAATTTAATCATAAAACATACGTCAGACGTAAGGCTGGAGACCTCCCCTTAGATAACATGTGACCTCAGAACAACTCTATGTAAAAGGCCTTCTTTTCATTTAAAAGATTTGTAACCAAGGTTACGGAGGTTTCTTGCTCAAGGGTCATCACTCTGAACATTTCAGTATCAGAACACATATTGCGGGTTTTTATCTCTTAAATTCAACCCTTTGCCCACATTATATATTATCTCTGTTAAGCAGAATAGTTTACTAAATTCATTTTTGGGGTCTGATAAGACCAGCTAAATGTAATGTGTAGACCGATGTGAACAATAATATGCACCTTAAATATTCAATCACTGTGATTAAGTGGGTCAGGGACAGGATTTTCATCATTGGAATAACAAAATAACTCTGCCTTTGAATGGAAGATGATGAGAAATCAAACAATGGAAAAACCTGGTTCACAAGGAAAATATGTCATGAAATGGAGCAAACAACGTCAAAAAGTGAAAGAACAAGGAAAAAAGATAAAATCAAAAAGAGAATGTGGCAATACACACATGTGTGTGTGCACACACACAACCCTGGACAACTTTTACCTAAATACATATTATATTTTGGGATACTCATATTGTAGGGAAACAAATGAGAGCTCATTATTAATTTGATAGACAAAAGCTATTTTATACTGAATTTTTAAAAGTACAAAATCTATATAATCAGATTAGTTTAATTATTTTCATGCTGTAGGGCCTCATAAAAAGCAAAAAAATTGTTCTTTATTTTAGGGAATTTCAATTACATAAATTGACTAATTAGATGTAATTATTACCTTTAAATTTGATATACATATTTTATTACTTTTAAAAGATTGACCTTTAGTTCAGTAAAGTAATTTCATATTCTGCTCTTATTGTTCAGTCTTTTTAAAAGCTAGTGTTTTGGAAAGAACATCATAGTGTTAACATGAAATTTCTCAGAGTTATAAACTTTTGCATACACATTAGCATCTACAAATTTTTTCAACAAAATGAATAGTCTGTACCACCTGTCTGGTTACATTCTTCTTCTATTTTTCTTTTTAATTTTTAACATAGCAATACTTTTCTCTTTCCTTTTTAAACAGTAAATAGTTAGAAACCCAATATTACTAGTTTTATCCTCTTACCAGTAGATGATTTTATTGCTTCAACAATATTGACCACCTACTGTATGCCAGATGGTCTTCTCTGTTCTAAGGGTACAACAGGGACAAAACTGGCAAACTTCCTGTGTTTGTAGGGCTTTCAGCCTAGTGGGAAGTGCAGATAACAATGGAAGCCCTCAAAAATATAATTTCATGGCAGATGGTTATTAGCAATAAGAAGGAAAAAGAGTTGAGGTGGCCAGGGACTTGAAGAAGTACACTTTTAGTAAAGCTTTGAATGTGAGAAGTAGAGGGCTACACAGATTCACCAGAAGGCTGAATGTAGCTAGGCCAGAGAAAGAAGTTGTGGGTATGGATCAGAGAGGAAAACAAGGGCTGCAGCCCTGTGAGCTATGATGGCTGACAGGTAAATGCTTTGACATTTGGGTGAAATTTGACCTCTTGTACTTCTTGGCTCATATGATTGACTTGAAAGCAGGAATCAGTCTTTAATTCTCTCCACTCTCCAGATAGTGATAGAGACCATCAAGTAATCCCACACTGATATAGGGCAAGTAATCCAAATAAGCAAACATAATGCAGAATTTATGAAGAAGGAAAGAATGTATAAACCATAATCAGAACTTATGAAACGTTAGAATTTATGAAACAGAGAGATCAGAAAGTTAGAACATATGAAACAAAGGCAGATTTACCTCCGTCTAATGATCTTGGTGGGAAAACCTCCAAAATGATACAAGGCACCAAGAAATCCAAAAGTGATACAGAGGAAGTGATCCAAATAAGCAAAATTAATCCAAACAAAGGAAATATTATAACTGCCAAGCTTCTACATAGCCAAAATGCGAGTTTGTGTTCTTTAAAATGAAAGAATTAATTCTAGGAATGATGGAGGTTAAGAGTAGGATAAATTTATTTGCAGAAAGACAGAGGGGGACCAGAAAGTGGGTTGCCCACTCCCCTTGATTTTCAAAGGCAATTTATTGAGCAAAGCCACAAGGTGAGGCTAGGCAGGTCCAAGATGAGACAAAACTATAAGACGCAATGGAAAATTACAAGGTGGGCATGAGGTGAGACAAAGCCATGGTCAACCAATAAGGTTACAATTACAGTCATCCAGGTCATATTCATTAAATGTGATCAAATAGGTAAACAAGCCACATACAAGGAATTTCCAGAAAGAAAATGGGCTGGGATATTGATGTCTATTTAGAATAGCAATCACTGCTATTCATCTCTAGGGGAAGTATTACCTCTTTTCTTTTAATAATGCTAACCAGTGAATGTGGTTCCATTTTTTTTTTTTTAATGTGGAGGGCCTAGCTTTGTCTAATTGCCTTATGAGAATTTCTAACTAAGCTATCTGCAACAACAGGGTCAAGGGCTTTAACTTCTATTATTTTTTCTATTTATCTTCTGGTCATGATGGGAATTTTCTATAAATTTATACATGTCTTTAGTTTTATTCTATAATTTTTCCTTTATTTTAAGCATTTAATTGACAAATGAATATTGTATATATTCAAAGTGTACAGTGTAATGGATGTGTAATGTGTATACATAGTATGATGAATATCACAATCAAATTTATTAGTACATCTATCATGATCTACACTGTAATTTATGTCCTTGGAACTTGCTACTCTTATAACTAAATTTACTGTAGCTAACATATCCCCATTTTTCTTAGCCTTCAGCCCCCAGTTATCACTACTTTACTCTCTGCTTCTATAAATTTAATTTTAAGATTACTAATAGCAAACAGTTAATACATATTACTGTATGAGAGACACTGTGTTAAATGATTTTAGTGTATTAACTTATTTATTCCTACTCAAAACCTTATAAGGAGGTGCATTATTATTCCTATTTTACAGATGTGCAAACTGAGGCACAAGACAGGTTAAGAATTTTACTTGAAAGGATATAGCTAATAAAGGACAGGTTTAGATTTGATTTGGATTTTGAATGCACAATATGTGGACCCAAAGCATATGCTCCTAATCTGAGTTTTCTTCTCAAAATTGTGCTTGTGTGTGTGTGTGTGTGTGTGTGTGTGTGTGTATGCGTGTGAGTATTGCTTGGGAGTAAACCTAAGTCCTCAAGCATGCCAGGAAAGCACTACGTCACTAAATTACACCCAAACCCTCCAAAATATTCATTTAAAACAAAGTAATATGGAGATATAGTTGGTAGTTTACATAAATAGTTTTTTAAGTACCTGTACATGTTCAACAGAAATAGTACTTAATTTTCAAATATTAAAAAATGTTCACCTCTATTTTGTAAAAGTGATTAAGTACCTCAACAAGAAAATGACCAGTGGAGTTTTAAAGAGTAAGATAGGACATTCTTTTCTTTTCTGTTATTTTTAGCATGTTAAATGAATTAGAGAATTTGTTGTTTTTTTTGTTTTGAAAATATGTTCAGAATAGTGAAGCAATTTGCATTATAGGAAACCTTCATTTTTAGAAGTTCTTCATCAAGAAAAGCAAAATTTCGAGACTCCTCAAGCTATTCTGAAGAGTAAGTTAGCAGTTAGCATTTTACAGGAAAAGCAGAATTCATTTAACTCAGAGCAATATTTCTTGAAGTGCAGTTTGAGGACCATTCAAAATTGTCTTAAGTGTTTGTTAAGAATACAAATCCCAGCACACTTTTGACCTACAGTAATAAAAGCATATTTATGTGTGAAATGTATCTATGTGCATTTTTACTTCAAGTATTCTTATGTTGTTTTGTTAAGAACTACATCCAAAGACAAGCCATGTATTTTACAAGATTTGGTCACTTTTAGAGTAGTTTAAAAGCTGAAAATTATATTTAGTTTAACGAAAAATTTTGTTATTCATGAAATTTCATTTGACTCCCAAGTATTAATTCTTTATTAGTATAAAAGTTAAATGTGTATGAAAAAATAAGATAGTTTGTTCAAACATTTATGTTTTAAGATTTATTTCATCTAACTCAATAGTAACGTTCATGATTAAAAATATAAAAATGATATTTGTTTCTTTCCAAGTTAGTTAACTTATATTCTGTTACCCAAATTTTCCCAAGCAGTAATTGGCAATTCTGATAGTATTTTACATTTAAAATCAAATTGAGAATCATGATACAAATTTTCTTGCCCACTTTTTTGTACCAGGTCACATTATTACTTTATACATAGCTGAATATATTACAATATGACTTTAAAATATAAAGAAAACCCATCCTTAATACTTTAAAGTTAAAAATTATATTACCATTACTCCAATACTGTCAAGTGGCAAAAAATCATTCATAATAGGTAACAAACATCCAGGTTCCATTTAGAATGTTTCTTGGATTCTGCAATAATTAAAATAATATAGCTCTTACATAATTGCTTCTCCATTGTCATCTATTTTATTGAATACCCAAGATATACTAATATATATTTTAATTGTACCTATATATCATTTATTTACCAATTAACCAATTAAGTTAGTTACATTAATTAGCCAATAATTTATAAACCAATGATTTTTGTATGCAGCTTAATCTATTTAGTATTATAATAGTAATACATTTTAAGATTGCAAAATTATTCATTATAATGAACTAAAAATGGAAAAACTATGTGAAGATCTATATAAAGAAGAATGTTGTTTAGAAGAAAGGAACTACTGAGGCCTTCTCCCGTGACTTCCCAGAATCCTCATTAAATTTTCTCCCCAGCCCTGCACAGTACTTTTCAGCCAAATTTGGGTCCTATGGCAAATATTAGAAGACATTTTCTTTGCTTTTTTCTAGGAAAAATTTCCTAAAGATATTTTTACTTGTAAGCTTCAATGTTCAATAGTTAATTGCATACGAAAGAGTCAGAAATTTGTTTTACTTTAGATCTGTCCATTGAATTCACATATGACAAAAATATCTTGAAGAGCTGCAAACCATGCATAAAATAATAAAGATTGTCAATTATACTAGTATTGATGCCGAAGACTACAATGAAAAGTCCTGGGACTAACATTTTCAATTTTCCAATCATTTTCAGAGTTGGATTTAATTTTAATTGAATTCTTCTAGTTATTTATTTAAATTACTTGATAGTTATTGTTTGATCAAGTGTTGTACATTGCCTGAAGTGGTTTGACTTGGTCATGTTTGTTAACCCTGGAATGAGAGGGGGATGTGCTTTGCCAGATGAGTCTCCACATGACTGGATGACCTAGAAATGTGAAGTAGGTAGACTTAGTGGTTCTTCCAGCAGAGTTGCACATAGACTGGCCTCTCCTATGTCATCGGCAATGAATGGTCTGTGATCATGTTAATCACTAATACATATCCACCTCTTGCTTCTATTCAGAAGTCTTCTTTCATAATTTAAAGTTATTTGAAACATCATTTTTTCATATATATTTTAAAAAATCTCTGAGATGCATATTAATACCTGCACTGAGTTGAATTTTGCCCCTCCAAATACGTATGTTGCAATTCTACCTCTGAATGTGACTGCAGTGGGAGATAGGGCTTGTGGAGAGGTAACTGAGGTAAAAAGAGGTTATGTGGATAAGCCCTCATCTAGTAATACACCTGTTGTGCTTTTAAGAAGAGAAGAGACTAAGACACAGACGACAGAGGAAAGATCATGTGAAAACAAAGGAGAAGATGACCCTCCACTAGCCCAAAAAAGGATCTGTAGAATGAAATCAACCCTGCCAACATCTTGATGTCAGATTTCAGCCTTCAGAAATGGGAGAATAAATTTCTGTTGTTTAAGCCAACCAATCTGTTATTTTTATAGAAACCCTAGCAAACTAATACAATATACCAAAATATTATAAAATAATCACTAATAGCCACTTAAACATTTTTCCATCATCAAGGACTTGATAAACTTTATAATAAATTCAATATCTGCTATTAACTGCTTGTTTAAACTGAAATGCCTAAATGTTGTCATGTCTTTTCCCCTATGGAGGCTGATTGAAATGTAAATTATTCTTTCTGTCTACAACTTCTGAATATCTTACCCCACAAAAGTGTTTCTGTACTTATTTTAGCTTTTGGTGATCTAGTTCTGCCTACTTCTGTTTCGTAGTACTTATCTTGGCATTTTTCTACCTCTTTGCAGAGCTGCTATTCCTCAGTCACCTATTTGAATAATGAACTCTAAATCTTTGTACTCTTTGTTTATCTGCTATGCTTGATTTGCAAATCCCCAAATCCCTATAAAGCCTGTCACCTTCACTTTCTTTCTCCCTTCCCCATATTGAAGTTCCACTTTATATGTCACTTTAAATCTTTAACCCATGCTACAGTCTCATTCTAAAAAATATACCCTTGAGGGCTCGGGATTTAGCTCAGTGTTTCCTCCACCTGCCCTGCAAGTGCAAGGTCCAGAGTTCGATCCCCTGTACCCCCTCAAAAAGTATACCCTTGAATCTTAGTTTATTGAGATTACTAGACTTATGTCATAAGATCAAGTGACTGCAGAAGTTAGAGAAGTTTTGTGCATGAATGAAGTTGTTATGGAGGTAGAGAAGCCTAGTAAAACAGTGGCAGACTATACTGTACTCCATCTGTCAGGGCCAGATGCTACTTAACTACACACCATTGTTATGATCTAGTATTGGCAGGTCTGTATTGCTAGTTGCTATTTTTCATCCTCTTTCTCTTCCTATCCTCTTCCCCTCCCCATCCTTATGCTTTACCTTCCTCCTTCTTCTTCCTCTTTTTTTTCCCAAGAGAAGAAAGTACCACTCTAGAAATTAATATTATGGGCCAAATAAAACCCATTCTTTCTTTGACTTCTTGGAACGCTTTGATGCAATCCAGTAAGTGTGAACTATTGTACTCACCTTTATCAACATTTGTGAATGATGTCTTGGATATGCATTATGTTGTTTGGGAAAAGTGAATGAAGAAAGTGATGGAGCAAATGAGGTGGAAGATCTGTTAGAATGTGATATAAGGCTGATCTCTGTAAAGATAAGGAAGAAAGTCTTCGATGGCAGTGTAATTCTAAGAAATATATAACACCACTGATGAGTATTTATGTCAAAGTTGCCATTCAAAGTAATTTTGAGGACATAGGAATGGTTCTGCTCATGTATTTATAGCAGTCTCAGTTGTTGCTAGGGAACAGTGTGGGAAGGGAAGACTTGGAGTGAATAAAATGGTGGTGGGCTCAGGCATGTATGCTTTCCCACTCAGGGATTTTTCAAAGTCCATGTTCTCAGCGGCTGCCAAATATTGTCTTCCACACAGTGCGGATTCTTCAGAGTTTCGGGAAACAGCTTTTCCACAGTTCCTGTGCACCTCTTTTCTTCTTGGGAAACTTAGAAGTGGGGGATTATTTCGACTAAAGACAGTGCTTATTATAGCTGTAGTTAATTTTAAACCTCAGTGTATACAAGGTTAAATCCTAAATGATGGGGCTGTAATTTGTATGTCTCACTGCCACGTGGCTTGAACTGCTGGTCGTGGATGCATGAGCATCCCATCAGGGGGCTTTTTATTAATTTTATTAGTAAAAAGACCAATAAAAGTGATTAGATTCATTTGTACCACCAGTGATACAAGCTGCCTGTTGAGACCATCATGCATGTACCACTTATGGTTCAAGCTAGCAGGAACATGTTAATCATCCACGATAGTATCCCAACCCCTTTTTTACCAACTCATCCCTAGACATTAAAAGTTCACAGTTATATGGAAGCAGTTTTAGTTTATATTTCAAAAGTAATCTTGCTGTGGCCCGTAGGCAGAAGTGAACTTATCTTTTTGTACCAGCAGCTCCAACCTTACTGGGTCCAGAGTTACAGAGAAGAGAAGCACAGAATCTTCTATTGGGCCATTGAAAACAATAGAATATGAGCTCCCTGCAGTTTTCTCCTTTTATTCCCTATTGCCATTATTTTTTTCTTTGGTGATAGATCACTGCGTGGAATCTTTAATGAACTTATACTAAATCCTGAGGATGTCATCCAGTGGTTTTATAGTGTTGTTTCTGAGCTGATGGTTGTCATGCCTTTGGAAGGTTGATTCATTGCTCTATGAGACCAATTGCTTTTAGCTGGTATACTATATAATTTAACCAGCAGATACCATGCAATGGGCTCGCCTTTGTACACACTTTTCTATGAATTTGCTTCTCTGGACAGATTCTATGCTGTGTGCAATTCACACTTGTGGATCAGGTATTGCATAAGTCTTTGAATAACCTCTTAGCTGAGGGTCTGCAGGCCAGAAAGCAAATCCATACACGGAATAGGTTTATGTCCTTATGAGTATAAGCCACTCTGTCTTCTAGATGGGAAAGTACAAGGAGTGATTGAATTGTCACCAGATGATAAATTGAAGGTTTTGAGGAATAGTGCCATATAGGAGATGCTCTGTAGTGATTGGCCTTGATAAGTAGCGTACTGGTGAGTATCCAACTCTGCTACTATTGGCCCTACATTCTGTACTCATTTCTGTGGTGAATAATGATAAAGTCAATTGACCAGTGCATTTTGGTTGCAAGATTTTTTAATGGTAAATGTACTCTTGAAGGTAATAAGGTGTGATTCATAAATCTTCATACTTTAGGCTCACTTCCATACATTAATCCACATGGTTCTACCCTGAAACTTTCTATCTTTAATTCTCTAGTTACATCTTTCCAGTGTCAAGACTAATGGCATGGGCACTAATTCAGAAGTTATATGTGTAAAATTAGGCCACTCCATTCACAAAATGTGCACTACTTACAACTCTTCATCAGGGAAGATTTTTCTCACCATCTGCTGGCTTTCAGAACCCTCTTGAATGTTGTTGTGATTCAGTTTTAGCTTGTGCCCGTACTTTGAGCTGATCCATGAAACAAAGTTTGCTTTCTTCTTCTTCAGCTATTAGAGACTTCCATATGATTGTAAATATGAGCATTTCTGTTAATATGGTCACTTGGAATCGCAAGGTCAACTGTTCTTTTTCTTTCAGGAACATCTCAGGAACAGTTTTGTAATTATCTGGCATAGATGGTATTCATGGACTGCAGAATTTCATTAGCTTCTATTGTGATTCTCTCACTGAAACCTTTCAAAAGCTCCATATGACATTTTCTTATTCATTCACCTTCAACAGTATGAAGTCACTGGCACAAATGACAGGAATGCTTGTGTCACAGTTTGGACCTATCACAGCATCCTTTTCTGCTCCATATCACACTCAAAACTAACAGTTTTTCACATCACTAAACAAATGAGTTGAGGAGCATCCTCAGTTTAGACTGAATGTATTACATCCAAAATCCAAAGAAGCCTACGATGATATTTTTAGGATAGGACTATCAATATGTAGTGTTTGTTTTTAACTTTGAAGAGGATATTCTTCCATGCTTTAGATTACTGGACTCCTAGAAACATCACTAACGTACAGTATACCCTTGACTTATGAACTAAATTTGTTCACAGGGGCTGGCTATAACTCAAGTCGGTCAATTGCAGGCTCAGGTTCCTCTACACAGCCTTCAAAGCCTCTCTCCTGTACATAGGCTGATCTCAGTGTCCTTAGAGAGACACTGGCCCAGGGTTTCTCAATTAATCCCACACAGGAAAGGATGTTGTGATGTTCCTTCCAGAACTCTTTAAGGGTTAAATCTGTATCTGAGACCATCTGAAAGCACAAGGGGCCGGCATTCAGGTTGTATCTCAAGACTTTGGTTGTAAGGTAAAACTAAAATTTTGATCATAACCCAAGTTGTTTGTGTGTCAGGCCAGTGGTAACTCAAAGGTCCACTAGAGTAAGTCCCAGATTTTTCATAGGGTTTCTTACCGAGCCTCTGAAATAGGTTTTTTTTCCAATGTCTCCAGTATTTTTGTAGCTTGTAGATGCTAAGCGGCACTCTTACTGCCTGGCAGTCTATTTCTGGTCTTAAGGACACTACCTCTATTAAAGGTCTCCACATTTCCCTTATATCAAGCCTCCATGGCTGTTCCTTCAACTTCCAAGTCAAGGAGGCTATAGCCTCTTGACTTCCGCATGTGAGCACAGCACTGTGTCCTGTCTTCATTTGGGGTTAGGGAGAGGAGGGATCAAAGAGGTGAGTATTATTGAGCCAGGTTTTGTGACTTCCCCTCCTAGTGTTTCTGAGTGATGTTGGTTTTCCCATCATCCCTATGTTACCGCCAGTCTTGGTGAGCGGTGTGTCCTTTGAAGCTTCCCATGTTGTTGGCTTTTCTCATGCAATCTCTATTTCCTTCTCTTCTCTTTACTATTCCTTTTTGTACATTCTACCAGGACAAATAAAGTATTTCTACATGATTAAAGGGATAATTTCTCCTTCCTTTTAAGAGCTATCTTAGTTGAGATTTTATACTATACCTTAGAAATTTTTGCAGAATGTTAATCCCCCATGCAAACAAAGTTCCTTCAAGTAAAAGAAATTGGGGGCATCCAGTCTAATAATAGCCTGGGTCTTCTTGGTCAAGCACTCTCACAATCAAGTTTTGGAGTATTTCTCAAGCTTCTTGTGGTCCTGCACCTATTTCTTTTGGACTCTAATGTGTTTCATCTTTTTCCTTCTTTGGAGATTTAGTAATAATACAGATGGGCTATCCTGGGATTTCACCATGGTTATCAAAAAATAAGTAGTACAAGATGTATATTCAGTTTCTGAATGAAGACATACTGCTTTGAAAGTAAGGTATGAGGTATGATAAAAACACAGTGAATGTTTAAATTTTTAAAAAATTATCACAGTAAAAGATGCATGCCATTATTCCCCTTCAAAATACCGCCCTCCCTTTTGAATACACTTATCCCATCCTTCTTGCCATTTCCCGAACGTCCTTCTCATTAGTGTCTTTAGTTTCACTCTCATGGCTGCTTCCATGCCTTGAATTGATTCAAAATGTATACCTTTCATGGTCATTTTGACATTGAGGGAGAGCCAGAAGTCGTACAATGCCAGAGCTAGTGCATAATGTGGGTGAAGATACACCATAGTAGTTTTACAATCTTGCCTTTCCATTGGATTACACTCAGAAGCAGTATTCATTGTATTTTTGATCACTCTTAGTAAAGACATTTATAAAACAGGATTACCAGAACTGCTTCAAAAAGTGACAAGAATGATAGGATGAGGGTGTTCAAAGTAAGGAGTATTCTGAAGGGGGATTCATAGCATTGTGCCTTTTAAGGTAAGAAATGTTAATAATTTAAACATTCATCATATATTTTTATCACCTCTTACATTTCTATAGCGTCTTTCAGCAGAGGAAGTACTACTGCATTTTACTAGGGAAAAGTGGGCCACCTATGCAAACTCTAATAGTTCCAGGGGAGTTTATCAGGAGCCAAATCTCTGTGAATCACACATACAGTTATACTCCACCCGTATTTCAGGTTCTCAGGTCTTCCCATCAGATCAGCAATTTAAGTATAGTAAAGCTGCTTTGGTGGGCCATTGAAACATCTCCAGAGCACCGGACTTTCAACTGTGATGGCTTCTCTTTGCTGCTTAGCATATCCTCTCTTCAACTGCTGGGGATAAGGGACTTTGTGTAATCTGCCAAAACCCTCTGACATTTGCACTTCACTGCTTGTTAACAGTTGCCAGCTTTTCATTATTCCTTCGGAAAGTATTATTACAATGTCGCAGTAACCAGACAGTTCTGCAGTCTTTGTAGGCATTATTTACTCCATATTTTTTGAAGACATGAGTCATTGCACCTGCAAAGACGTTTGCCCAAGATGGTTTACCACATCACTCCTTATAAAATCTTTAGCAAGTGAACATTGTATGCTTAGGTTTATCATTGCCCTGTATTCACTGAGGACTATATTTTTGCTACTGTTGAGTGGTAGAAAGTCAAACCCATAACACAATTTAGCCTTCATTTTCTTAGACTACTCTTACCATCATTTGTGCTAATTTGGTCTTTTGAGAAGCAGACTCAAGACAGGATTAAACATGAAACTATTTTATTGAGAAAACACCTGAGAGAGAAAGTGAGGAGCATTGTCAGACTGTGTGAAAGATAAAAGAAGGTAGGTTAGGTAGGAAACACTATATATTTTAAGTTCAGTTTTAAGACAGTTTCAGCAAAACTGGGAAGCCAAAGTCACCAGTGAAAGCTAAGTTGCCTCCCAGAAGATCTTTACAAGTTGGAGAAATGAGCCTACATTAATTAATTAATGCTTCATAGTCATTAACTGATAGATTATAATACAGTAGCTGAGACCATCTGTCAATCATGCAGCTGAAAATTAGAGACCTTAAAGGCTTACATTGAAGACGAAGGAGTTTTGGGGATATTTAATTTTTACTACTAGAGCTAAGAGCATCCTATACAAACTGGCATGGTTGATCATGCTACCTGTTACAGTAGTATCATTATTATCAAATGAAATTATGTAATTGGTGTAAAAGCCATTTATCATTAATAAACTAAGTATTTACTCAAATTAATTCATCTTTAAAACTTGATTTCTTACTCTTCCCTATCATTTTTCTCCTGTTCTAAGAAAACAGCATGTTGTCTTGTGCCATATCATCAGAGATTTTCCTAATTCTAATTTAATGTCATCTTTTCCCTCTGGACTTTCTTTACAATTCAAGAATATTTTCTTTAGTGTACTTTCTAATTTTATTTATTCGTGTACTTTTCTTTACTAAATTTCTAAGTTTAATTTTTCTAGATTGTAAGTTCCACTTGTGATTTATATTTCATCTCCACAATGGTTAGAAACATCCCTTCAAAGGATTAATTATCCAATAAGTGCTTGATTTTAATTTTCCCGGCTCTTTAGATTAGCTCGGTACTTCTCCACCATGTACTGTGGCTTCTTGGCCTATGAGTGTCTATCTATATTTCAGTTTCCTTGAAGTTAGGATGTACTCTTGGAATTCTGCATATGAAAGGCTTATCTGTATTTCAGAATAAAGCCAGAATATCCTTTTAAAATCATCATAGGGCATTTAAAAGCATATTTTCAATATTTTTATTCTTTTGTATTGAGGCATATTATAGAATGCTCAGATATAAGTGTAACTTTCACTCAGTTTGATGTATAAGTAACAACATATGGAATATTTCCATCCCTTAAGATGAAGTTCCCTTTTCCACCTAACCAGTCAATGCCTCTTCTTAGTAGCAGAGACTGATCTGATTTTTTAAAATCACATTTGGCTGGTTCAGCCTACTCTAAATTGTTATATAAGTGGAATCACACTCTGTGTGTGTGTGTGTGTGTGTGTGTGTATATATATATATATACACATATACACATATATATATACATATACACATATATTTGTGTGTATATAATTTTGTTTCTTATTTTACATAATGCTTTTGGTTTTCATCATGTTTTTCGTGTTTTAGTAATGTCGTTTTCAGATTGTCTGGTAATATTGAATGATTTTATTAGTCTGTTATCCATCTTTCATTGATAATAGATATGTTTCTGTTTTTTACTCTTATAAATAAAACTGGATGTCCTTGTGTATAGCATTTTGTGAACAGAGTTTGTATTATTTATTTTCCTAGCATACATAAATTTCATACAAGTTGAGTACTTGAATATCTCTGGAATAACAAACAATAGCTATAAAGTAAGCCATATATATGTGTGTATATATACACATATATGTATATATATGCACATATATGTATATATACACATATATGTATATATATGCACATATATGTATATATATGCATTTTCCCTTATATGTTGTATTATAGTGTTATTCATGCCATGTATTGAGCCCATTTGAGTCAGAGAAAATGTTACTCCGCTCAGTTTATCGCTAGATTTCCTGAATCACTGGGTTTCTTTTGTATACTCCTTTTCAATTACCTATTAGTCTGTCACATTTCCTTTTAAGATCTGAGACTTACAGCTCAATGCAATATAGCAGGAGGACAAGATATACATAAACAGAATTGTTATATCTCTGCTTTGATAACTGAAAACATTTCAAGTTGGTTACTTCAGAACAAGTCTTTGTTCTTTATCGACCTTTTTAAGATGTCTGTCATAAACTTGCTAAAGATCTGCATTCTCCTTAAATTAAAATTTCTTAAGGAATCTTGTTTTTTTCATCCTTCTGTGATGTTTTAAACCTCTGAACTTTTAAAAAATAATAAATTTTATTTCACTTAATTTACCTATAAATACCAACTGATATCAGGATCCTTTTTATTATCTTTCATTCTATCCCAGCTAATTTTCTCATCTAATATAATTCTTATCTTCTCATCAGTATGAGCATTGTCTAATTGAAGTGAAAATCATCCTTTGACTGAACTGTTTCAACACTCCTTATATTTTTAGAAATCCCATTCCTGATTTTGCTGAGCCCAAGAATATGATTAAATTTAATATATACCCTTCAAAATGTAGTTCATATAATTTTTTTCTTTTCTTTAAATTTCTTTATCTAGTTCATTTCTCCACTGCTAAAATAGAAAATGTGTGGTTAATATAATGCAATTCAGTTAAAATTGAATTGTTCATTTCATGAAATTGCTGGAAGTTTTTGGTTTCCTACATGGGTAGGATGCTGAGTCATCCAAGTAAAATGATATCATATATTACAACCATTTTTTTGTATATTCTGTACTCAAAGTAGGTTCTGAATTAGGAATAATCATGAAAATCAGGACTTGTTTTCAATCTGGGAGAGCACTTTTTAAACTTTTTACCATTCATGGAAGCTGCAAACATTAGAGAGATAAGACATACAGGGAGGGAGGATTAATGAATCTTCCACATGTCCATTGGCAGTTTAAACTGCTGTCCAATTTATTTCACCTAATCCACATAAATAAAATATTCTGTGTTATTGAGTTGTGCTAAATGGCAGGAAATAAATAATATATCTTCTTGTGTGCGGTTTTCCCACATTTTAAAAAATAGATAAAAATGTATATTTTCTTTGACTGGAGCTTAAACTCCATGGCATCACATTCTACTAATCTGAGTTATATTAAATCAACAAATAAATTTGTTATAAAACGATACTATTATCATAGTCTGCCCCTTAATTTTAATATTTTTCTGTAGAAGGGTATATAAACATTTGTGAAATCACACACACCATATATATATATGATTTCACACATTTTTATTAGTTCTTTAACTGATTCATTAATGAGCTAAAATATTATCTTACAAAGTTATTTATTTTCTCATCTAATTACTTACTATTCTTCACTTGTTTTTTTTATATTTAGTAATACATGTTTGTGGTACATATGTTTACATTCTTTGTGGTAAGTTGGTATGTGTACATACATCCTCTTAATTCTTTTTCATCCCCTTCTCCACTCCTTCCAATTTGTATGCAGTTTACTTCAATTTATTTACATACTGTCATTTGGATAGTAACATTTACCTAATTATCATGTTTGGAAAGCTACAGAAACACATTGTACACCCAAGTTGGATAAGAGACAGCTTCACTGTACTGGAAAGGAAGTGTGTTTGAAGTGAGCCGTGCGATATTCTGTGCTAAGTAACATGGTAGAGAGAAGTGGAGATCAGAATGAGAGAACCAGGTGGACAATGACATGGACTGAGATGTTCAAGAAGGTTCTTGAAGTAATATCTTTCTATGTAAAGAAATTCAGAAAAAATAACCCAAGACAAGTTAGATGTGAGGAATGGCATGATGTATGTGTACAGGGAATGGTAATAGGTACCAACAAGGTAGTGCCACTAGAGTTGGGCTTAAGACAGAAAGATGAACCAAAATTACAAAAATACTGACGTTGTGAAGCCGTGTCTTCCAACAGAAGAGCAAGGCGCATCACTGAAAACGGACTGAGATAGTCAAATTTGGAGGAGAAAGTATTCCAGGTATATACATTTAATTTATTACTGTGCATTTCCAAAATTTATAGTTTGAGACATTATACATATTCACATTTTATATATGTGGATATATTATAGAATGATACCAACTCATAGTCACCTAATTTTAACATTTTGCTGTAACAAGGAATATATATTGATATACATATATACACAAATATATGCATGTGTATAGCTTCACAAAATTTATTAGCTCTTTAATTGATTCAATAATGAATTAAAATATTGCTACCTTACAAAATTTTATATATGTGAAATCAAGACCATTATCCTTTATCATACACCACCTTGATGACTTATTAAGAATCTGGAGATCATCCTAGGGTCATAGGAACCCAGAGAAATAAAAAAATAAATATTAAGCAAAAAGATTTCTTCTGAATATTAGCTATACAGTATTACCCTGAGAGTTGTAAGAATATTTTTGAGAAGAACAAAATTACAGGAAGGAAGGCTATCTAGGAAATCATTGCAATCATTTTGAACATAGTAGGGCATGCATAAAACTGTAGTCCTCATGATTTTTTGTAAAAAAGTAGTTAAATTGTGCAAGAATGAGTGATTGATTAGCTATGATGGTTGAGTAATCAAGGCCAAGAAGAATCAAAACTCACAGGTCATTAGGTGATAGAGAGTATATTCCTCCCATCCATTGAGAGAGAGCATAGGCAAATGAACAGATTTAGGGGAGTTCTGAAGGATTCATCCTCTGAGATTTGAATTAGAACTTTTTTTTTGGTACTGGGGATCAAACTCAGGACCTTGCGCTTGCAAGGCAGGTGGCAGAACCACTGAGCTAAATCCCTGGCCCCTCTGAATTAGAACTTTTGATGGCAAGCAAAAGCTCAAGTATTATATATTTTGCATATGTACAAAAGTTTGATTCATTCATCAAGCTTTGAATATTGAACTGTCTTCACTTTGTTAACTGTAAAGAGGTTATGAAGGCTTCCTTTAAGGTACTCCCAATATAGTGTGAGAAGTAAATGCAACTTACTATAATTTATAGGTAATTCATATGGTTACTAGATACTCACAAGACGTTTATTACTTCTCTGGTAAAATTGAAGGGCGATTATTTGTCATTTTTGTCTTTCCTAGAAAAATCAAATTCTTCAATAATAAACTTACCCAAGACATTTTTTATAGGAAACCCAAACAGAACACATTTTTTGCTTGTTTTTTTTTAATCATTAGGTGTGGTTCAATAACTTGTAAATAAAGCCAGTTAGAAAATAATCATATTATGGGGTTCATATGTATCCATGTATCAACTAAAATTAAATGATGCACATATACACTTGTACAGATGGTTACTGAGGACACAATTTTGTTGATTCTTTAGCAGTGTTAACAACTTTTTTATTCCTGAGAAAGAATTTGATTTTTGACCTGTCTATTACAATAAGGATGGAAAATTTCAAATAAATTCATGAACAATGTTTCTGTGAGGGTAATATGTTTTAAACAGTAAAACTGTCACCTTTCTAAAAATGTGGGATGCTGCTCTGGATCCAAATCAATTAACTTTTAGATAAAAGATCATATCAATGGTGACTTTGAAAATATGGAAATGTTTAACTGTGTATTTGTAAAACATTTTTCTCTCTTATTTTTAGAAGAGATTCAATTTAGATTTTTCTCCTTTCATAAAGGACATACCAAAATATTTTTTCTTCAGCTTTAAATGTATAGAGACAATATTACATTACAGTAAAAACACATTAAAACTTTTAAGAGCATAAATTACCCAATTTATTACTATGTATACTTTTAATTTTGTTGTATTATACATTGATTTTTATTTATAGTACTGGATACATTGTTATACTTATGAGCTAAGTATAGTATTAAGTGCTTTAACAAAGATGAATTTCTTTAGTCTTCACAATTTTATTATTGTGCACATAAAACTTAAATAATTTGCTCATGTCATAGAGCAACTAAGTAACAGATGTTTTAAGTCAAGATAACAAAACTCAGTGTCTAAGCCTTTAGTTATTATGATATATTACTCTACTCAGTAAATCTCTTAATTACAGAATTTTTTTAACAGACATGATGTTGAAAAAATCCAAACATATTTGCTGGGAAAAATCTCTATTTCTCTCTCTCTCTCTCTCTCCCTCTCTCTCTCTCCTTCTGTCAATATCTATCTCTATTTAGATAGATACATATTTTTAAAACCAGATTTACCAATTCACAGCATAACACACAAATCAAGCATTTGAGGAACAAGATTTCTACTTTTCCTCTGTTCAAATATAAAACTACACCAGAATGGGTTGATGATTTCCTGAAGAAATCTGTGAATAGAAGGCCTCTGAAGATGTATCTATGCAACATGCTCTCTCAACTTTATAGCTTACCTTAGGAAGATAGAAACAGAAGAAATTAAAACTGTCTCCATGTAATTGGGTTCAGTCTTCCTCTAATCTGAAGAAGATGAAAGGATGACAATACATTTTAGTTCTCATTTGTTACCTGAAAGTTGAAATTAGCCACACAAGGGCTGTGGAAACAAAATAAATCCATACAAACAACAACAGAATAAAGTTGCTTTGGAGAGAAAAAAACAATGAATGTTTAAGAAAATGTGGAAGATTCTTTTTCATTAACCTGAAATGAAATGGTTCAAAACCTGAAAGTGGAATTGCTTTTATAATAAGTATGTTAAACACAAATTCTATTCATAATACAAAAGCCTGACAGGGCTTATATATCTTATTTAATAAAATAGTAATTTAAAAGAGAATGTACACTATGCATTTCATAACATTGTACTTAAAGTGGATTAAGATATCTAAAACCTTTGAAGTCTTCAGATTTTATTTTATTTACTTGCAAAGATGGAGTTCTTAGTGATTTGTTGCTGTAAGATAATTGCCCATTAGCGTTTGTACTGATTTGCCTTTGTCAAGATGAAAGAAATAAAAGAATTTGTTAGCAGTTTATTATTGTACCCTTTTTAATAAGGAAATTCAGAACTTACACTTTTATTAACAAAGAAAATGTTTGAAGATATGCTTTCAAAAATTGGAAAGAATAGAAAGTTTACCCTTATTCATATCTGTCCCCAGTTATTGAATGGATTATAAACTGAATGTAGTCCCAGGTTAATGTTCATCATTCTGGGTGGAATGGTCTGGTTTTTCCCAGGTTTTCTTTTTTTTTCCTTTTTTTTAACCTAAACTAGATTTTAGTGAGCTATCTTATGCATCTCTTTAAAGTCAATTGCTACTCAGCTTTAAAGAAAGTCTCACTTCCTCCTGAAGTAGTTTTGATGACCTCACTGTCCTTCCTTTCTTTTTAATTCCCATAACTTTCACATTCTGCTCCAGAGCTTCCCTGGCCATGTCCTAACTCAGCACTGTGCTAGTAATGAGAGACAGGTGGAGAAAGCAGATCATTCTCAGGCAGGAAGGTACAACAGGATGGATCTGAGATCTCAGGCTGGTCCTTCTAGTCACAAGCAGCCTTCCACAAGAAAATCATCATGTCTTAATATACCTTAATTTTCTATGATATATCATGAAAATTGATTTGATGTGACAGCTGAATCAATAAACTTTACTAACACCATCTAGTAGCTAAACAAAGAAATTTCACTTAAAAAGTCTATTTTTATTAAGAAATTATTTCCTCAAATAGTATGCATTTCATTATGAAATTAAATATAATGGTTTAATATATACACAAATAGAAATGTTTCAACACAAATGAAAAACTATATTATTTTGTTGTATCATCTTGAATTTTCATGATAATTCTAGCCATTCCCCAGAGGCTGAATATCCAACTTTGTGGCCAATTGTCTATAGCATATGATTTGATATGTGTAGGAAGTATATCTAATCTTGTTCTAAAATGTATTTTATGTAGCTTCCCCCAGAGTTAGGAAATGAATGAAGATAGAAAAATAAGATATGATGAAATAGGCATTTAGGGAATGATTAGGAGAGAAAAAATAAGAAGAAATTCTAGATAAAATGTATGGTTTATAATTCTGCATTTTTGGTAGAAGTTGTCAGTCAATTTATTTTTGCATTTTTAATAACCCGTGAAAGAGAGAATTATGATCAAATTCAGTGCTCACAAAGTGTATGTAATATAAAGGGAAAAATCACACCAAGAACACAGATTTGTTGCATAGAGTATACATATAGCTTAATAAGGTCAGCTTACTGGAAGAAGAGGATGATCAAAAAGTGTATGCTTGATAGACTGAGAATAGATGTTTAATTTAGGACATGAACAAAATGGTTCTTAGAAATATTCATAATGTTCAGAAATGGTACACAGTCTGAATGTTAAAATAATCTATGGTGTTTTCTTATGTGGAACATCGAGATATAAGTAACAGAGAGGGTGAGTCTAATAGTCATAATGGTTAATTAAAGAAGTCAAGCCACAGAAGCGTACACACTATATTTTACTATATTATAAAAGCAACCTTGTGGTTTGTCTTGGTTCGGGTATATATTGATGAACACTGATTTCTAAGAGATTTGGCCAGTAATATATCAGAACCAACACATGAGATTAACAGTAATTACTATAGTTGCATGTTAAAGGCATCCCCTCAACTAGAGAAAGAAAAATACCATCATATCTGATATTTTTCCCGTGGAAGACCATTTCAACATCTCCTCTTGAAAGTTCCTTTAGAAGTGAGCCCAACAGAAGTAGGTTTGTAAGAGAGGAGAAAGAAGGATTTCATATCAAAATCTCTTTCACAAGAACATGGCCCATGTTAAATAAAGGTATTTTCTTCTTATCTGTAACTTCCATGGCTTAACTAGTAATGCTTGACTTGCACAGTACTTTAATCTAGAATCGCTGAGATGTGACTGCATTATTTTTTAAAATAATTCCTCAGGCAGTTTTAATGGCCAGCTATTTGAGAATTGAATTTATGCAAGAGCAGACATTTTGAGGACAATGGTTACAGAATATTTCTCTTTGGAGAATGGACAGATAAGATAAGAAGGAGAAAGGATGATCACACGAATGGTAACAAAAGAAGGGAAGGAGTGAGGTTTGGCCTCACTATGAAATTACCACTGGAAAACCAATGGGAATTGCCAGAGCACCATGTAGACTGAAGACCCAATATCTGATTTTTAGTTTGGACTTTTTAATGTTACAATAAATCTCTGTTCTCTGTTGCCATAGATTCTATTTCACTATTTGATTTCATGTTTTATGAATGATTCTTTTTATGTATCACTGTGGTCTGAGAATAAAAAGTAGATTAAGGAAAAGGGCTGGGCTGGGTATCTAGGTTGAAATGGCACAGGACAGGAACAAAATATTGCTTTGAGAAGCATAATGACTGGAAAGTGTAGGGGTAGGATGAAAAAGCTTCTTCTTTCCAAAAATATAAGGTGTGATTTAAAAATATGGTGAATATTTACATTTGTTACAATAAAAAAATGCAATGTCATTAATCCCCCTCAAAATACTCCCTTTTGCTTATCCCGTTATTCTTGCTACTTTATGAAGCAGTTCCAGAAGGCTTCTGTCATGAGTATCTTTAGTTGCACTATCATGGCTGTCTCTATGTTTGTAGTCGTTTCAAAATGTTTACCTTTCATGGTCATTTTGACTTTGGGGAAGAGCCAGAATTTGCATGGTGCCAGATCCAGTGAATTAAGTGGGTGAGGACACACCATAATGTTTTACAAGCCTGCCTTTCATTGGGAGGCACTTATGATAACATTCACCGTATTTTTTCCTACTGCCTAAAGACACTCAAAAAAAAATACTTCTAAAACTGCTTCACGGAGGGGTAAGGATGACAAGATAAATTTGTTTGAAGGAAGAGGGAGTATTTTACAGAGTATTAATGGTAATGTGTTTTATGCTGTAAGAAGTTTTTATTAATTTAGATATTCACCTTATATTATGATCATGCCTTCTATATTAGAAAAGGTGACTTTTGAATGAGTGGAAGATGAGTGTTTGCATTAGAGTTAATTGTTAAATCTTTCAAGGTTTTAAAATGAGAAAGTGATTGGAAACCTTATTTAGATAAGCCAAAGCCATTAACAGTTTGCAAGGCCTTGAGGCAGTTTTTATAAATGTAACAATTATATTTATTGGTCTATCAGTTAAAGTCACTGCTAATGAATGACAATAAAAATGGATAATGCTTATATTTCTGACTAAAAAGGAAAAAGTATCTGCTATAAGGTACACTAAAGATGGTAGTAAATAATTAAAGTTCAACTAAATGTTGATGGCTGGAAGGTGACTGCATAGGGGTATTATACTTTTGATCTTAACAATCACAACTAAGGGCAGGTTTTTCATAAACCTCAGTACTATGACTTTCCATTGACTCCATACAGCCTCAGACTTTTGTCTCTCTATAACAAAAAACCCCTCAAACATTCAAACATAATAACAAAACCTAATCACAAGGTAATAAGGAGTATACAGTACTAGTGACAATAGTATAATATTCATAGATAAAGTAGTACCCTATAGAACCCAAGCCTAAAATTTATTAAGAAACTATATATACTTTTTATAGATATTTTCATAAGGTAGCATATACTTTTGGGAATAAGCACAACTGTCTTTATTTTTAAAATATTGAAGACAGTAAAATGTATCTAGGACAGAAATAAAGAAATTGAGTATATAAACCAAGCTACACAAATTTATAAATATTTAGGGTTCACTATGTAGAGATGATGTTAAATAATTATTTGAGCTATATATCTGACGTGAGTTCCTTTGAAACATATAAAAGCTCTAAGAAAATTTTTGTGCTGTTTTATAAAAATGTGCACAATTTCATTTGTTAATAAACTTAGGAAAATTAAATTTCCTAGATGCCAACCAGATTTTGAAATTCCAAAACTACAGTAACTAAATTAATACTTTAGGAACTATGTACTAGAATTTATTCTTATTGTCAGATTTAGTAACCAAATTTAGAAAGGGCAGTGTGAGTGTTTTTTGAGTTTTGTTTCTTTGTTTAAGTAAAAGAAACTTTTGGTAAATTTTTTTTCCTAATAAAGTGTAGAATAACTTCTGATGTATATATATATAGCTTCATCAATTGTTACTCTGCTATCTAATAGCTTTTCGTAAACAAGGTGCCAGGTCTAGAGCATAGTCAAATTTACGCTTTGTCTTAGTCACTATCGTATTGCTGGAACAAAGTATCTAACATCCACAGCTTGCAGGAAGAGAAGTTTATTTTTGCTGAGGTTTTTTGAGGATTTAGTCCATAGTTGTCTTACTTTAAGACAGAAAGGGCATGCTGGAAGGGCCTTGAGGTGGAAAGCTTCTCAAATCCTGGTGGCCGTAAAGCAGAGAGAGAAGGGAACAGCCAGGGCCAAGAATATACCCTCCCAGATTCCATCCCCAGTGATCTCCTCCACCCTGGCCCTGTTTCCTAACAGCACATTCTGCTACTGAATTTGTCAGTGAATCGATCTCATGGTAAGCGGAGCACCCTGTGATCCAATCACCTTCTAAACACATGAGAATTTGGGGAAATTTTGGATCTAAGCCATAGTAGACTTAGTGAGATAAAACTGGTTTTAGAGTATTTACAATATATCGATGAGAGGATAGAAGACCCATTTCCTTCAAGCACCAGTTACAGAACTTGAAATCAGAGCTCTCAGTTTATCGCACTCATCTAATTTCCTGAATATTTCCTGTTACATCACGTGAGGAGAATGATAAATCTAAGCCAAATTCAGAAATGTTGAAATCATATCCACTCATGCCTCTCTTGCTCCCTCTTTTCCCTTCTATACCTACCTGCTTTCCTCTCTCATTAACTTTTCTTTTTTTTATAGCACTTTTTATAGACAGCATTAAGTTTTATTTATTTGGGGTTTTTTTGGGGGGGGGGTACCGGGAATCGAACTCAGGTCCTCGTGCTTGTGAGGCAGGCAGCAGAACTACTGAGCTAAATTCCCAGCCTTCTCATTAACTTTTCTACACGCAAACACACACACTCACACACACACACACACACACACACACACACACAAAACACATGTCTCATCAAAAAAGCAACTCTCTTGAAATACTTACCTTTTAGTTCTGGTGAGGTAAACAAAAAAGATGTGGTCACTGGAGAGGAAGCTGAAGTAATAAGGTTCTCTTTACTGTTTAATCATAGCACTTTCTAAAATCACTATCTAGTAGAAGATAGTTATTTGTCCCTTATCTGAGAAGTAAACTCTATCAGTCAATGCAGATAAATATGTTGAACCAGTTCTTGGAAATAAGAGACTCTTCAGATTTTCTTGTCTTTTTTTTTTTTTTACTATATTAACATATCTGCATGGTTTAATTAGATACAGATGAAGGAGGTGGCAGAGCTTAACAATAGTTGAAAAATTCTAGATGCTAGATTCTAAATCAGGAGAGAATTGCTTGAGATAATTAATAATGTATTAAAGTAAGCCCTAGCTACTAGCACTATCAGTCATATGATTTAGCAATCCCACCAGTAGGTTCATACTACAAAATAGTGTGTATTTACTCTAAAATATGGATTTTAATGTTCATAGAAGTATTCCTAATACTTAATAATAGAAATGGAACCCAACCTGAATGCTCAAAATTGATAATCTATGGCATTTTCACATCATAGAAAAGCAAAGTATGAGCAACAGAAAAAAAAAAAAGCCTCATAGCCTTAATGGTGAATGAGAAAAGTGTACTGAAAAGTACATCTTATATTTACTATTCATAGGGAAAAATAATGTATGGTTGTGGAATTTTGTGCCTGTTCATTAGAAAGAAAAAAGCTACTGACTCTGAGGGGGCAAAAAGGAACCCTCTGAAATTTGACACTGATCCATACTTTCATCCAGGTAGTGGTTCCATGAATGTTTTCCATATTCAAAAGTTCGTCAAGCAGTACCATTAAGGTTAATCTATGTGGAAATGTATAGATATAAATTATTACGGCATAGTAATGTGATATAAACAATTTGCCTCAGAGAGAAATCTTCAGCAGTGCATCAAAAGTACATCTCTGGGCTGGGGATGTAGCTCAGTGGGGCCACACCTTCCTGGCAAGCACAAGGTCCTGAGTCTGAGCCTTGGTATCACCAAAAAAAAGAAAAAAGTACATCTCTGATCTAATTTAATACATTTACCACAGACTTGAATAAAGTAGACAACTTAGTTATTAAACTTTCAGATATCACTAAAAGGATTCACTGGATAACATGTGATTTATTTAAAAATGTCAGAAGTCAGGATCCATGATCAAATTTAACAATCTGACATTTAATAGGATAAATGTAAAACTGTGGTGTTTACAAAGAAATGTGGCTTAATAACCACTAGTATGATATTCTGGAGAAAATCATGTGCTTTATCTTTTGTAGCTCCAGACAACAGAACTAGTTAAATTGAGTAAAATTTCAGGGAAAAAAGAATATTTTTATAATAGTTAAAAATGGACTGTATCTTGGGATACTGTATTCCTTTTATGAGCAAATGAAAAATTTTAACATTAAAAAATTAGACTTGGAAGCCCTAAAGATAATCTAAATTTCATCTTCTCATAGTTTACACACACACACACACACACACACACACACGCACATACACACATACAAACACACTTAAATTCACATTTATATGTGAGGAAAATAAGACCTGGAGAGACAAAGCATTTTGTGAAAATTCCATGTTAAATGACAGAATAAGAACCTAGCCCTAGACACATTGTTCTCTCTTCCACCATATTTCTAATGTGCTGGATTTGGGCCAACAAACTCTGTTAAAGAGAGGAATGAAGATGTAAGAGACAGAAAATGTCTTTGTTGAGGGGCCAGGGGACTTCACCAGGATGGAGAGAAGCCCTGAACTGACTCAAACTCCCAGATTTATTGAGGAATGACAAAGGCATCAAGTTCTGCTGAGCACAATTATTTGTTTTAGGTAGCAAGGCAAGCAAGCAAGTCATGGTGACAGTTTGGCTGAATAATTAACTTTTATCTGATTGTCCCCTCAGCAGTTCCCTTGTTTTCCCCATGAGGTCTATGTCTGGGTGAGTTGGCAAAGCATCCCATCTTTAAGAGGTTTTAACTTCTTGGAGTTAGTAGTCTTCCACCTCCTGAGTCAACCCAAGCAGACATTGACCCATTGGGTGTTGCAAGGAACTCCACAAATTTGTTCACAAGTACAGAAAGCATAGAGCCTAGACACCATACGTTTATCTGGTATATTTTCACATAATATGTGCTATTTTTTAGAATAGCATATAAATGTAGGCAGGAAGTATAACTTTAAACGTTCAATGATGCAGAAGCCCATGATAATTTTGGAACAATGTGCTTGCAGCAGGTGGTCAATAAGTGTTTGTTAATTAATCATAATAAAGTAGACATGTGAGGATGGAAGGACTTAATGGAACGTATATTTTCTGGTTAACCCTTCAGTTTTTAAATAATCAGGGAAAATTTTATTTTCTCAACTTAAAAATTTTAATGTTTCTTAAAATGTTCCTTAAATGTCTTCTTTAAAGTGTTTCTTCTGTGTTTCACAGATAAATATCACTGTGAAAATATATGACTTTCTTTTTAATTCTAAACTTTAATCTCAATACACAAGGGCTGGCTACTGGTCTTTCTATCTGGTAATCCTTGAAAATGGTTAAAAAGAATATATCATATATGTCAGCAACCATTTATAATTGTTATTCCCTTAAACTACAAATTCTAGTTTCCTTCTCGTAATTATATTATACATTACCAAATTACCATATCTTAAGATAATTTATTTTTAATTTCCCTCTAGAACATAAATTCCTTGATTCCATAATTCTTAACATATGCTAAGTGTTCTATTAGTATCTACTAAATGGAGGTAAAGTTAAAATTTTCATATGTTGAAATAAGTTTCTTGACTGTTATGATAGTTCTTTTTCTCAATCTGTGTATTTTCATTTTGTATCTTTATAGTATATTGTAAACTTCTATCATCTTTCAACTTGATTCTTTTCTTAGTGAAGACTTTTCAACTTAAATCATGTTTACTTTGCAAGTCTTCATAGATATTATAAAATATATTCTCATACCTTAGCAAACATTCCATTTAGCATGTTTGTGTAAGTATACAATATACACATGAAAAATTGAGAAGTAAAGGTAATGTGGATGTGAATGAAAAATTTAGTTTTTCCAATTTCTCCATCTTCTTTAACGCATCTTCACATGGTTGATTTGTTTACTAATTTCATAAATTCTAATACAAAGGATATAAAGTTCCTCTGTCTGTACCTTACATGTGTCCTTCCATGTGTCTATAGCAATACAAAAAATATTGGTTCCTCAATGCTGTCTCGGTGGACCTGACCTCTTAAAGATGACCTTGGGATTACAAAGTGACTACCTCATATGTAACTACATAGGCAGAGGTAGAGTAAACTATATTCCTTATCTATGAAATATATCCAGTCAAGTTCTAAGAAGAAATAAAAAGACAAATTTCAGTTCAATAGGATAATAGAGGAATATATGTGCAAGAGGTAATGGTGTATATAAGAAGGACAATTTCATGATTATACTGGAGAGAACATTTCATAGCTAGCAAATCTGTTAAGGCATAACAATTCAGGAGTCACATACAAATTTAGGGTCCTCTTATTCTTGTGAATGTTGTTGTGATTATCTTCTTTGCTTCTCTACCCAAAATATGTCAGTACAATTATATGCTTCTCATCTTACATAGTTGTGAATGTGGTTTTTTGTATATCTTTGGTTTCTTAACAAAGATATAAACTTTCTTGTGTATCTCCTATGTCTTCCAGGTGTCTACCTTTCTGTTTGTACCAATATATTACATTACTCTTTGATTCTCCAGATGTACAATTGCTATGTACCAGGCACTATTCTACCTTCTAAGAATAAAACAAAGAACAAAATAAAGATCCAACTTTTACAGAAACGCATTCCAGTGAAACAAGATAAACACTAAACAAGCAAACCAATAAATATAGGATGTGTTTGCTAGTGATAAATGCCATAAGAGAAACAAGATGTGGTAAGGGGCAAGAGAACATAGTAAGAGGATAATTTGTATAGGATAGAGCAAAAATTTTTCTGTAAGAAGAGAATATTTTTGCTAAGAAACAGCTGTGCAGCTATGGGTGGTGAGCATTCCAGACAGAAATAAAAATGTTATGTAAAGATCCTTAGACTAAAGAGGATTTGATTTGCATTAAGAATAGGAACTTCTATTTTATTAGAAGTAAATAGGAATAGTGGAGGGATATCAGGTAGGAGAGGTCCAGAAGGTATGAGTAGATGATGAAGGTTATGGAAATGAAGATTTTTCTCTTTTCTTTTCCTTCTCTTCCTTTTTTTCCCCCTTTCCAGTATTGAGGATTGAACCTGGAACATTCACACTTAACTACATCCCTAACCCTTTTTTCTTTTTTTCTTTTCTCTCTCTCTCTCTCTCTCTCTCTCTCTCTCTCTCTCTCTCTCTCTCTCTCTTATCTCTCATCTCTCTCATTTATTTTTGAAACAGAGTCTCACTAGTTTGCCTAGGCTGGGCTCCAACTTGTGGTACTCCAGCCCCAGCCTCCCATAGGGCTGAGATTACAAGTATGAGCCACTATGACCAACTGAACCTTCACTTTTTCACCGTAGATGAGGTCAGAAGTTATTAGAGTATCAGAAAAAAGGGTGGCAGAAATGTTCTTATTTACTTTTTTGAAAAGGTAAGAGTACCCCATAAGTGGAAAAGATACTTACAGAAAGGAAATGAAATATGGAAGAAAAAGTGAAAATTAGGCAAAATGATTAGGAGGCTATTGCAAAACTTTAACATAGAATTACTAGTAATTTACTATCAGTGAAAAACAAAGTTACAGGTTTCTGATTAGAGGACTTGCCCTGGAGAAGAAGACAACCTCGTTCGGTAAAAACATGGTAAAAAAAATTCCAAAATTTGTCTTTTGTACATCAGGACTGTCTTTTTTTATGCACAAGTAGAGAAACAAAGCACACAGTTGAAGATACAGGTTTATATTTGAGGAAGAAAATTGGACTCAATATATAATGCTTAATATTTATGAAAAATAATGCTTATTTTTGTTGATTGAGTACATACTTCAAGAATGAAATCAGACTGTTTTTACAAAATTAGAATATTAAACAATTTCTTGCTTCCCAAGTGTATATATGGATATGGCATCTCTCCCCTGCTTCAAACAATGGTATCACTGACTTAACCATTGTCGAGAATGGCATATTTGGAGTCTTTCCCCTAACAGGTTGAAGAACTCAGAGTATATTTCATTTGAAATCAAATCTCAAAACTTTCTGATAAATGGCTTTATTACACTAATTGCATTTTCTTTATTTCCATAGTCTCTCATTGTGCCAGAGGGAAATTATATTGGTCTTAAAGGATTTGTTCTTCAAATGGCCATGTAGGTCACAGCACAAAAACTTACTTAGTTGGTGGCAAATTTATTATTTAATGATTCATCCCCAGTGTCTTTCTGGTGGCTGTATTTAAAATCATTGGTCTATAATTACTACCCTTCATGCATATGCACGCACATGTTGTATATTCTTTTATAGTCTTTAGACACATTTTTCATTCAAATGTTCAAAAAGTACTGTTATTTAAAGACTATGATAGCATACAGCAATTTTTCAAGTATTCTTAAAGCCATTTGTAAAATGATAGTTTGAAAAATAGTAGAAGGGGTTTGTAGTTGACATTTGAGAAACTACTTAGTACCTCAGAAGGAGTAATTGGATGATAAGGAATTTTTAAGGCTTTAAACATTTTGAGTAACCTTATGCTTAAAATACCCTTGGTATAGTTGAAATGCCTTTACGTATCTTTCCATTGCCTCTGTCCTTTGAGACTCTGTTGAGTTGATTATCTCCGATAATCTTTTTTATATTTAGAGAACTAAGACACATGCATAGTGGTGAAGTAAAAATTGTCATCCATAATAACATAGCTTGATATCACAGTTGTAAGTTTATAGGGGATAAAGATTTATTGAGTTCAAGTGCAGAAAAGTAAAAAAAATGTGATGGATCTTTTCCATGGATATTTCAAAAAGTACTTTAAGAAATCTTTCGATTAAAATATAGGTTCTTTCATGTTATTTTAATATCTCTCTTATCATTTATATGAGTAAATTATTCTGAAGTATACTTATACTCTAGATACCCAGAATAACTCCAAAAATGCTAATTCTCTATACATCTTCAATACATATACTGATACCTTTTATAGTGTGTGGGTGTGTGTTTTCTCTGTCTCATCCATAGAAAATGATACCATCTATTGGACTGACATGGGCTTCAATAAAATCAGCCGAGCTAAAAGAGATCAGACTTGGAAAGAAGATATCATTACCAATGGCTTGGGAAGAGTGGAAGGGATAGCTATTGACTGGATTGCTGGTATAATCCATAGCTTTTTCTTTTTCTTTCCACATTGTTTTGCTGGGGGTTCAGGCTACTCCAAAACTTCTTTTTTTGCCATTGATTTATTTATTAGTACATGTTTGTAATTCCTTGTGAGGATTTGGTACATGTACATAACACATCTTACTTCCTTTTTCCATCCTCTTTCCTTCTTTCCCTTCCCTGCACCTAGTTCTTGATCTCTTTCCTCTGTTTTATACAGTCCATGTTTGTGGTACATAACATTTGTATTCTTTATGTGGAAATGGAACATGTACATAACACAAGGAAAAGGGATGAAAAATTCACCGTAAAAATTGTTTCTTCTAATATTTTCCTTTTATTTATAGCCATGCTGGTAAATAGTCTTCTTTTGTTTTTGGTTCTAATTTTTCTAATTCTTTTGAGACTTTAGATGAGTGTTTCTACATAGAAGTAGATTATGTGGTGCTAATTTTGCCTAAATCTCCTGAAATATCCAAAAGGCAGATAAACAAAAATATTACAAGTTCCCTTTTGCCCAAAGTCAGTAGAAGATTAAAATAGATCCCTTTTTTCAACATATAATTTTATAACTATATGGTTTCAGCCTGAGTTATATGAAATTAATATTGAACATTTTTGCATATTAGCCTAATTGCATCTTTCTGCTTAAGATATGTGTTATAAAATAATGTAATAAATAAAATGCTTCTCAATAGTTACATATGAATGCTTGAAAATTTAATTTTAGTCATAATTAATATGTTTCTTTCTCATGACTGTATAAAAAAGCATTTCTGTATTTCTCCTAGGTAACATGTATTGGACAGATCATGGTTTCAACTTAATTGAAGTTGCAAGACTCAATGGCTCTTTCCGTTATGTCATTATTTCCCAAGGCCTGGACCAACCAAGATCTATAGCTGTTCACCCAGAGAAAGGGTAATTTAAAATTTGCCTTCTGAGTCTTAAGTGTGTTTTCTTCAATATTTTTAGACAGAAAACAATAATATTTATTTTTAGCTGTACTGCTCAATACAAAACTCAGAAATATCTTAATAAGACAAATATTTTCACTTTATTCATGTAGATTTTAGTAGATATTTAACAAGGTCACAGTTTTATGCAGATATTTTATGTATGTGTAAATCTAAGTAAGAACACCAACGTATTTCTTTGTTCTTAATTTACAGTTCTGCCCTCAAATTGTTTATATAATTAGGTATTAAATTATTTGTTAAATGAGTGGTATAGCCATTTGCCAGCCAACCTCGTTGTCCAATATCTATGAAGCTTTAATTTCTATTTATGTGTCTATGATTATAAAATCAACATGTTTACACAAGCTAAGCACCATCCCCTCCCCCGACTTTTTGAGTTATATAAAGTTGTCTACCTGTCTTAATCTTTCCATTTGGAAGTTTCGCTAGGACCCAAACTGTACATAAGTAACATTTAAATGCATTCAGTCTACCATCACATTTCTGAAGTTTTAAAAAAATTATTCAATTAGCACTCCATGTCTAAGCTGCCTAAACCCTAAATGAATTCGGCTTTACCTTTTACATCAGGAGAAATTTTTTGTCCTCACTTCAGGAAAGGCTATAATAGTTTCTTTCCATATAAATCTTCTCACTGAAAACTTTTCAAGGAATTCCTCTTCCCTTTTGTGTAAGGTCCAGAATCTCCATTTTGATTGTTCCTAATCAGGCCATGTGTAAATATTGTGTCTCAAGCTCTGCTATTGACTTCTCGCTCTCTCAGTCAATCTCTGTAGGACTTCTCTTAAATTTTCAAATATTTCTGATTCTCTTTCATTCTTAGGCTTCATACAGTTTCTTCCCTTTATTTGCAGTGCTCTCTTTCCTTCCTACCTTGGTATATTTTATTTATTCTGCTCTTCCTTTGAAAATAAGTTAATTATTCTTTGACCCCATAATATCTACTGTTATCTATAGAAATTTTGTGCACTAAAATTTGCTTATTTACTTATAATCATTTGCCTGGCAGCTATATTTTTCTTTGGACTGGACAATGTTTCTAATCGGGGCACACCTATGAGGAGAAGAGCCATGTGTGTTTCATTTACTTCACTATCATCATGGTTTTGTTACAGTACTGGTTAAAGTGCAAGTATCTGATTGACATTTATTTTTCTCTTAAGAATATACATCAACCAATAACAAATGCTGGCAGGGGTGTGGTGAGAAAGGAATCCCACTCCATTGTTGGTGGGAGTACAAACTGGTACGACCACTGTGGAAATCAGTATAGAAATACCTCAAAGAACTAGGATTAGAGATCCCATGTAACCCAGCTATTTATTCCCCTTCTGGGTATCTTCCCAAAAGAATTAAGAGAATCATATATCACAGAGATATATGTGCACCCACTGTTTATAGTGGCCCAGTACGTAATAGCTAAAGCTTGGAAACAGCCCAAGTGCCCTTCAACAGGAAACTGAATAAAGATGTGTTTTTTAATAAAATGGAGTCCTACTCTGCCATAAAGAATGAGAAACTAGAGACATTTATAGCTAAATGGATGCATATTGAGGCCATACTCTTTTTTTTGCCATTGTGAAAATACTTGGTGTTTCTTTTTTTAAAAATTAAATTCTTTTATTGGTACATTGTAGGTATACAACACAATTACATTTCTCATTGGGAATTGTACCTTTACATAATGCATCT